>OY848923.1:5199608-5597108 GCA_963693285.1 Xestospongia muta | reverse complement strand
TGTGACACTTACTGACAGTGAATTGACAGTGACTACATTAAATACCTATATTATGTAATTCACTAAAAACAGCATTGACTTGTGTCAAACTAACTCTGTGAAGAAGCTATATTAATTAAACTTTACTGAGCCGTCATGGTAGTGAGTCATTTAATTATTAGTTATTTACAAATACTATTATATTGTACTTTTTTATTGTATCAGGACAACGAACCTTTCAATGAATACATACTGAAAATTGTTGTGATATTGTTAGCCATATTGACTGCAATGATGAGTCAAATCTTCTTTCTTGCTGAAGAAGATAGCAAAGAGGGAGCCATTTTTGCGTTGACTGTTATTTCAATGATGCTTTTAATCTATATTACATTCTCATTTGGTGTCATTATAGGAACATTTGTGCTCAGGAAAAAGTTACTAAAGAAACATACCAAGGCTGAGTACGTAACAATGGTAGTGGCCTACGTGATGACAGCTCTAGCTGGTTTGTTTTATCTCATTGGTAACAGGTTTGGAGTAATATTTGTTAGTTATGGACATGTTGTAGGCTGTGAAAGCAATTGTCAAAGACTTTTTATGGAAAGCGATGAGACATGTCTTATTTTAGCCATACTGTTGTTTTCATTGACACCATCATACGTCAACAAAACCAAGGTTCTCTCAGATCATGTCATAACTGAGCATGAACCAAATGGTGTTCGTCGTCAACCTATTTGGTCACCTTGGAAAGTCACAGCCCAATCCATGGCTCATATGCTTGAATTTGATGCATGGTTTTCAGCAGTTTCAGATATACCACTGGGTACGAACATTTCCTGTCCATCTCAGGAGTTATATTTTTCCTGGGCACTATTTGGTGCAAGTCTTACTATCTGGGCAATTTTATTAATCATAATGGTGACTCCTGGAGTTATAAAAGTTATTAAGTTAGGCAACAAGAAATATTTTAAAAAAGTGTTTATTCTCTGCATAATAGTTGGCCTTATTTGGATATCATCTGGTGGGCTGATTTTGGCTGACAACACGCAACCATTTGGTTGTGTATTTGGTTGTCACACAAACTTGGCCTCAGATAACAGTACAAATGCTGGCTGTCAGTTTGTTGAGTTTCATGTCACACGATTTGTTATCTTGTTTATAATATTTATATATTTATTGTCTTTGGCTGTCACTCTTACTGCTCACTGGTGTAAGAAAAATTTTTATCGAAAGAAATCATACCAGCTACCTCATGACCAAGCAGTTCCTTCATCAAACAAGAACAAAGAACCTGAAATGGGAGAGACAGGAGGACATAATGACTCCAGAAAAGACATTGATAGTAATGGAGCTGAAAGTGGGAAGGAAGTGAATTAAGGGAAATATTTTAATAAAATTTATATTCGTCTACTTTAACTGTGTCTCTTTTTTTAAAATATGTTTGTGTTGTAATGAAAATAATAATAACATTAAAGTAAAACATTCTATAATGCATCAATTTGTACAATAAAAATTGTCTATTTATTTTATGTCTCGCACAAGAGTATTTAGGTGGTAAAATTGAAGCTGTGTAGGTAGCCAACATTATCTAAGCAAGGTGACATGTACAATGCATAAATTTGTTATAAATTTTTTTGCTATTTTTTAGGATTGTGAAAATTGCAAAACATTTGAGTTGTAATCTCTTATTTGCGATTTATAACAAAGATTGCATTAAATAGCTCCTCGAGTCATTATGAAAATGGACTTGAAATAGAAAAAAGACACTGTAGGGTGGCAAATTTTGAGAAACCATTTTAACATTTTACTGTCATCTTTATTTTATTCAATTACCAAACATTGTTTATAATATTTTTGAATGTAATATTTCTAAACTTTGGAATCATTACGCAAATCACTATATACTTACATTGGATGTATGGCCTTTGTTGCAAGTACATATATGCTATAATGAATATAACAACAGCAAGGTGGTTATAGTCTATTGTGTAAACTTAATAGTAAGTGCTGTTTCCTCAAAGTCAGTCACTAAATCATTTTAGATGTCATACAGTTAAACAAAACAATGGAAGTAAGTTGCTCCAATATCTAAATATCATTGTTTTTTATGTTGTTTAGGGTTTTGTATATTTAAATGAGTGTACTCTCAAAATTGTTGTCATTCTTTTAAATTTATTGGCAGGATTCATTGCCCAAATTTTCTATTTATTAAATAAGGATATGATGGAAGATGGAATAATATCTCTTCTGGTAATTGTATTGTTGATAGTGGTCATCTATATTATCTTTTCTCTTGTGATTATTGTTGGAACAATCATCTCTAGAGAGACAATAATTTTAAAGAAAAGTAAAACACATTTTATTACAATTGTTGTGGCACATGTATTAACAGCTTTAGCTGGTGTATCCTATCTTCTGGGCAATAAAATTGGAACCATATTTGCCAATTATGGGGAATACTTAAACTGTAATAATAAGTGCAGAGAGATTTTAGATGAAATAGGGAACACTCTTGTTATTTTGTCTATTCTGTTGCTTACACTAACGCCACCACTTGTGAATAAGATAAATGTGCTATCAAGTCATGTAGTCAAAGATACACACTCTATAAAGGAAGATAAAGAACCTTTGTGGTCACCTTGGAAAATAATAGTGCAGTCATTAGCTCTTATACTTGACTTAGATGCCTGGTTTACAGCAGTTTCTGGTATACCAATAAAAGCAACTATATATTGTCCATTTCATGAGAAGTGTTTAGAATGGAGTTTGTTTGTTATCAGTCTTATTGTATGGGCAATGTTAGTTGTTGTAATAGGTTTACCATATATTATTAAAACTTACAAGACAAAGGAGAATAGACACAAGGCTGTCTTTTTATGCATAATATTGGCTTTGATCTGGGTTACTTCTGGTGGATATCTTTTAGCTGATAACACTCAGCCACTTGGATGTGGATTTGGTTGTTATACAGATATACCATATCTTAATATCAGTGGCACAACAATTGAATGTCATTATGAAGCATTCCATATTACAAGGGCTACCGTATTATTCATCGTATTGATATTTTTGACATCTTTGACTATTACACTCATTGTTCATTGGTATCAGAAATATGGCAAAACAATAATCAAGTTCTGGAAAGGAAGTAATGGAAGTTCAATACTAGACCAAACACCTGATGATCAAGAAATAGATGTTGTTAAAAATGAAGCAGATAAAGAAAATACTATTGTTAGAAATGAAGCTGATAAAGAAATGACAGTTATTGGAAGTGAAGGTGATAATAAGGAAGCAGTTAACCTTGAGGAACAGAGTGACATTACAATGTAAACTGTAGTAAGCTTTGCTGTAACTCACAACACTATGTTTTATTTGTTAATATATTTGTTGTTTATTCTTTATAGTCACCTTTATAATCAGTCATTACATTTACACTTACAATGTCTATTGCTGTACATATTTATAACATGTTTTATATAATGTGCATTTATATTGTGGGTGCCAATTCAGTCATAAATCTGACTTATTATGATTAGGTACCTACTGATATCTACATCCTTGAATACTATAATCATTTTACAATACAAATATACTATTGGAAAGATTAATTCATTTGGCACATAATTACACACAGGATTGTTATATATAGTAATAACAAGCTACACTGATATCTTTACTTGACATTAAAAGCTTCACAACAATTAATTATTGATGTCAGGTAGTAAGAATTAGATGTCATATAATTGAATTCTTTGAAATCATATAACAACAGGTAACAAAGCCATGGTGGTAAGTGTTAGCTATTATTATCACTTGCTATCATATATAATTAGGATCATTCTAAAAATTGTTATCATTCTCCTGATCTTATTTTTTGTTGTCCAAACGTTATATGTTATAGACAGAAATACACAACATGGTGGAGTGCTTACTTTAGAATTTCTATATTACTGATGTTTGATGTTTTTATCATGATTTCTTTTGTGGTTGCTTTTTGAACAAATTAAATTTCTATCTCAAAAGTGTGTTTTTTAAGAATAAAATTATAACTCGTGTATTTCTTTTTTAATTGGATTACACTAGCACTTTGCAATAGAATTTCCATACTGGTTACAGACACAGACTTTTGCTGTGTAGACGATTGCAGGGAGATTTGTTTTTAAAATTGTTGTCATTCTTCTGCACTTATCTTATTTGCAATATGTAATAAAGGTTGTATTGAGCAGTTCCTACATTAATTGAAAAAATGGTCTTGAATTGGAAACAAGATGTGGTAACTCATTTTGATGGAGAAACTACTCAATCTGTCTCAACTTCACACATCACTACCGTCAATATTAATAATAATATGTGCTAATTCTTGTTATTATATGTCAGACACTAAGTCAGTTTAGATGCTATACTTTATAAATAGTCAAAAGCTGTAAGTCTAGCTAGCATTTGGAAACAAGACAATGGCAGTAAGTTGTTGCAATATATAATTTTTATTAATGTCATTGTTTTTTATGTTGTTTAGGGTCATGAACATTTAAACGAATATATTCTCAAAATCGTTGTCATTCTCTTAAATGTATCAGGAGGATTCATGGCCCAAATTTTCTATGTATCCAGCAGTTTCTGATATACCAGAAAAGGAAGCTCCTATACATTGTCCTGTTTATGAGATGTCTTTAGAATGGAGCATGTTTGTCGTAAGTCTTATCCTATGGGCAATTTTACTTGTTGTAATTGGTTTACCAGGTATTATTAAAGCTTACAGGACAAAGGAAAATGGGCACAAGGCTATCATTTTATTCATAATATTGGCTTTGATATGGGTCGTTTCTGGTGGATACTTGGATGTACATTTGGTTGTTATACAGATCTACCATATCTTAATATCAATGACACATCAATTGACTGTCATTATGAGGCATTCCATTCTACAAGGGCTACCATATTATTCATTATATCGATATTTTTGACATTTTTGACTATTACACTCATTGTTCATTGGTGTCAGAAACATAGCAAAACAATATTCATTTTCAGGAAAGAATATAATGACAATAAAACACAAGACCAAACACCTGACAATCAAGAAATGACAGTTGTTGAAAATGAAGCTGATAATAAAGAGGATGTTAGCTTTAAACAACAAACTGACATTATGACATAAACTGTAGCAACCTTTGCTGTAACTCACAAAATAATAGTTCATCAGTATTTGTTATTACCCTAATATTTTCCTTCGTTAACTAATTTGTTGTTTATTGTTATTACATTGATCATATTTCATATTTGCAATCTACATTACTCATTGCTATCAATATTTATAACATGTTTTACATTTGGTGTATATTTTCACAGTGTGGGTGTCAGTTCAGTTAAAAGTCCAGACATAATTATTATGATAGGGCACACTATTAATAGCCACATGCTTGTATACTATTAATACAAATATATATACCACTTGAAACATTAAGAAACAAACAAACATATTTGGTAACCTGTCAGCATAATTACACACAGACTTGTTATATTGAGTAATAACAAGCTTCACTGATACCTTTAGTTGATAGTAAAAGCTTCATGTTAATTTACTATAGATGTCAGGTAGTAAGGCATTAGATGTCATATAATTGAATTGTTTAAAATCAGCTAACAACAAGTAGTAAAGCCATGGTGGTAAGTGTTAGTTATGTCATTATCTTGTTGATATTATATGTCTTCTAGGATCATGAACATTTGAATGAGTATATTCTCAAAATTGTTGTCATTCTCTTAAATTTATCAGTAGGATTCATGGCCCAACTTTTCTATGTATCAAAGAGAGATAGTAAGCAAGATGGAATAGCTGCTTTGATAATTGTATTGCTGACAGTGATCATCTTCATTGTCATTTCTCTTGTCGTTATTTTTGGAACAATCATCTCTAGAGAGAGAATTATTTCAAAGAAAGGCAAAACAAATTTTCCTACAATTGTTGTAGCACATGTGTTAACAGCTTTAGCTGGTGTATCCTATCTTCTGGGCAATAAAATTGGAATCATATTTGCCTTTTATGGGCAATATTTAAACTGTGATGATAATTGCAGTGAAGGTTTGATTGAAATGGGTAACACTCTTATTATTTTCACCATTCTATTGCTTACACTAACACCACTTTTTGTGAATAAGATAAATGTTCTAACAATTCATGTACTCGAAGATACAGACTCTATAAAGGAGAATAAGGATCGTTTGTGGTCACCTTGGAAAATTATAGCACAATCATTGGCTTTAATGTTAGATTTAGATGCCTGGTTTACAGCAATTTCTGATATACCAGAAAAGGAAGCTCCTTTACATTGTCCTGTTTATGAGATGTCTTTAGAATGGAGCATGTTTGTTGTAAGTCTTATCATATGGGGAATTTTACTTGTTGTAATTGGTTTACCAGGTATTATTAAAGCTTACAGGACAAAGGAAAATGGACACAAGGCTGTCATTTTATGCGTAATATTGGCTTTGATATGGGTTGTTTCTGGTGGATATGTTTTAGCTGACAACACTCAGCCACTTGCATGTACATTTGGTTGTTATACAGATCTACCATATCTTTATATCAATGACACATCAATTGACTGTCATTATGAGGCATTCCATTCTACAAGGGCTATCATATTATTCATTGTATTGATATTTTTGACATCTATGACTATTACACTCATTGTTCATTGGTGTCAGAAACATAGCAAAACAATATTCATTTTCAGGAAAGAATGTAATGACAATAAAACACAAGACCAAACACCTGACAATCAAGAAATGACAGTTGTTGAAAATGAAGCTGATAATAAAGAGGATGTTAGCTTTGAGCAACAAACTGACATTATGACATAAACTGTAGCAAGCTTTGCTGTAACTCACAAAATAATAGTTCATCAGTATTTGTTATTACCCTAATATTTTCCTTTGTTAACTAATTTGTTGTTTATTGTTATTACATTGATCATATTTCATATTTGCAATCTACACTACTTATTGCTATCAACATTTATAACATATTTTACATTTGGTGTATATTTTTACAGTGTGGGTGTCAGTTCAGTTAAAAGTCCAGGCATAATTATTATGATTGGGCACACTATAGCAACATGCTTGTATACTATTAATACCAATATATATACTACTTGAAACATTAAGAAAAAACAAACATATTTGGTAACCTGCCAGCATAATTACACACAGACTTGTTATATTGAGTAATAACAAACTTCACTGATACCTATACTTGATAGTAATAGCTTCATGTTAATTTATTATAGATGTCAGGTAGTAAGGCATTAGATGTCATATAGTTGAATTCTTTGAAATTAGCTAACAACAAGTAGTGAAGCCATGGTGGTAAGTATTAGTTATGTCATTATCTTGTTGCTATTATATGTCTTCTAGGATCATGAACATTTGAATGAGTATATTCTTAAAATTGACTTAATTCATTTGAACCTACTTGTGTCATTTATTGCCCAAATTTTTTACAATTTGAAGGGAGATACATTGCAGTTTGCAATAGCTTCTCTTGTAATTCTTTTAATGATAGTGGCCATCTTCATTTTATTTTTTCTTGTCGTTATTTTTGGAACAATCATTGATAGAGAAAGATTAATTTCAAAGAAAAGCAAAACAGATTTTCCTACAATTATTGTGGCACATATGTTAACAGCTTTAGCTGGTGTATTCTATCTTCTGGGTTGTCTACCTACTGATATCTACATCCTTGAATACTATAATCATTTTACAATACAAATATACTATTGGAAAGATTAACTCCAAAACATATTTGGCACATAATTACATACAGGATTGTTATATATAGTAATAACAAGCTTCACTGATACCTTAACTTGACATTAAAAGCTTCACAACAATTTATTATTGATGTCAGGTAGTGAGGCATTAGATGTCATATAGTTGAATTCTTTGAAATCATCTAACAACAGGTAACAAAGCCATGGTGGTAAGTGTTAGCTATTATTATCACTTGCTATTGTACGTTTTGAAGATCAGAATCAATCTAAAGATTGTTATCAATCATTCTTCTCATCTTACTGGTATCCTTTGTTGTTTAAACGTTATATGTTATAGACATAAATACACAACATGGTGGAGTGCTTAATTTAGAAATTCTATATTATATGATGTTTGATGTTTTATCATCATTTCTCTTGTGGTTATTTTTAAAACAAATTAAATCTCTCTCTCAAGAGAGAGTGTTTTTTAAAGAAGAGAAATAAAATTATAACTCATGTATTGAATCCTTTAATTGGAGTACACTAACACTTTAAGAATATAAAATTACAATTGCAATATGTAATAAAGGTGGTATTGAGCAGTTCCTACATTAATTGAAAAAATGGTTTTGAGTTGGAAACAGGATATGATAACTCATTTTGATTGAGAAGCTACTCAATCTGTCTCAACTTCACACATCACTACTGTCAATATTAATACTAATAAGTGCTAATCTTTGTAATTATATGTCAGATACTAAGTCAGTTTAGAAGTCATACACTATAAATTAATTAAAAGCTGTAAGTCTAGCTAGCGTTTGCAAGCAAGACAATGGCAGTAAGTTGTTGTGATATATAATTTTTATTAATGTCATTGTTTTTTATGTTGTTTAGGGTCATGAACATTTAAACGAATATATTCTCAAAATTGTTGTCATTCTCTTAAATGTATCAGTAGGATTCATGGCCCAACTTTTCTATGTATCAAAGAGAGATAGTAAGCAAGATGGAATAGCTGCTTTGATAATTGTATTGCTGAAAGTGATCATCTTCATTGTCATTTCTCTTGTCGTTATTTTTGGAACAATCATCTCTAGAGAGAGAACAATTTCAAAAAAAGGCAAAACAGATTTTCCTACGATTGTTGTGGTACATGTGTTAACAGCTTTAGCTGGTGTATCCTATCTTTTGGGCAATAGAATTGGAATCATATTTGCCTTTTATGGGCAATATTTAAACTGTAATGATAAGTGCCAAGAAAGTTTGATTGAAATGGGTAACACTCTTATTATTTTCTCTATTCTATTGCTTACACTAACACCACTGTTTGTGAATAAGATAAACGTTCTAACAATTCATGTAGTTGAAGATACAGACTCTATAAAGGAGAATAAGGATTGTTTGTGGTCACCTTGGAAAATTACACCACAATCGTTGTCTTTAATGTTAGATTTAGATGCCTGGTTTACAGCAGTTTCTGATATACCAGAAAAGGAAGCTCCTATACATTGTCCTGTTTATGAGATGTCTTTAGAATGGAGCATGTTTGTTGTAAGTCTTATCATATGGGGAATTTTACTTGTTGTAATTGGTTTACCAGGTATTATTAAAGCTTACAGGACAAAGGAAAATGGACACAAGGCTGTCATTTTATGCGTAATATTGGCTTTGATATGGGTCGTTTCTGGTGGATATATTTTAGCTGACAACACTCAGCCACTTGGATGTGCATTTGGTTGCTATACAGATCTACCATATCTTAATATCAATGACACATCAATTGACTGTCATTATGAGGCATTCCATTCTACAAGGGCTATCATATTATTCGTTGTATTGATATTTTCGACATCTATGACTATTACACTCATTGTTCATTGGTGTCAGGAACATGGCAAAATAATATTTATTTTCAGGAAAGAATGTAATGGAAATAAAACACAAGCCCAAACACCTGACAATCAAGAAATGACAGTTGTTGAAAATGAAGCTGATAATAAAGAGGATGTTAGCTTTGAGCAACAAACTGACATTATGACATAAACTGTAGCAAGCTTTGCTGTAACTCACAAAATAATAGTTCATCAGTATTTGTTATTACCCTAACATTTTCCTTTGTTAACTAATTTGTTTTTTACTGTTATTACCTTGATCATATTTCATATTTGCAATCTACACTACTTATTGCTATCAACATTTATAACATATTTTACATTTGGTGTATATTTTTTACAGTGTGGGTGTCAGTTCAGTTAAAAGTCCAGACATAATTATTATGATTGGGCACACTATTAATAGCCACATGCTTGTATACTATTAATACAAATATATATACCACTTGAAACATTAAGAAAAACAATTATATTTGGTAACCTGTCAGCATAATTACACACACAATTGTTATATTGAGTATTATTAACAAGCTTCACTGATACCTTTAGTTGACAGTAATAGCTTCATGTTAATTTATTATAGATGTCAGGTAGTAAGGCATTAGATGTCATATAGATGAATTGTTTGAAATCAGCTAACAAAAAGTAATGGAGCCATGGTGGTAAGTGTTCACTATGTCATTATCTTGTTGATATTATATGTCTTCTAGGATCATGAACGTTTGAATGAGTATATTCTTAAAATTGTCTTAATTCATTTGAACCTACTCGTGTCATTTATTGCCCAAATTTTTTACATTTTGAAGGGAGATACATTGCAGTTTGCAATAGCTTCTCTTGTAATTCTTTTGATGATAGTGGCCATCTTTATTTTATTTTCTCTTGTCGTTATTTTTGGAACAATCATCTCTAGAGAGAGAATAATTTCAAAGAAAAGCAAAACAGATTTTCCTACAATTATTGTGATACATGTGCTAAATTCCTTAGCTGGTGTATCCTATCTTTTGGGCAATAAAATTGGAATCATATTTGCCTTTTATGGGCAATATTTAAACTGTGATGATGAGTGCAAAGAGATTTTGATTGAAATTGGTAACACTCTTATTATTTTCTCTATTCTATTGCTTACACTAACACCCCTGTTTGTGAATAAGATAAACATTCTAACAATTCATGTAGCCGAATATACACACTTTATAAAGGAGAATAAGGATTGTTTGTTGTCACCTTGGAAAATTACAGCACAGTCATTGGCCCTAATATTAGACTTAGATGCCTGGTTTACAGCAGTTTCTGATATACCAGAAATGGAAGCTCATATACATTATTGTCCTATTTATGAGATATGTTTAGAATGGAGCTTGTTTGTTATAAGTCTTATCATATGGGCAATGTTAGTTGTTGTGATAGGTTCACCGTATATTATTAAATCTTACAAGATAAAGGAGAATAGACACAAGGCTGTCTTTTTATGCATAATTTTGGCTTTGATATGGGTTGTTTCTGGTGGATATATTTTAGCTGACAACACTCAGCCACTTGGATGTACATTTGGTTGTTATACAGATCTACCATATCTTAATATCAATGACACATCAATTGACTGTCATTATGAGGCATTCCATTCTACAAGGGCTATCATATTATTCATTATATCAATATTTTTGACATCTATGGCTGTTACACTCATTGTTTATTGGTGTCAGAAGCATGGCAAAACAATGTTCATTTTCAGGAAAGAATGTAATGGAAGTAAAACACAAGACTAAACACCTGACAATCAAGAAATGACAGTTGTTGAAAAAGAAACTGAAGCTGTTAATAAGGAGGATGTTAGCTTTGAGTAACAAAGTAATAATATGACATAAACTGTGGTAAGGTTTGCTGTAACTCACAAAATAAAAGTTCATCAGTATTTGTTATTACCCTAATATTTTCCTTTGTTAACTAATTTGTTTTTTACTGTTATTACCTTGATCATATTTCATATTTGCAATCTACACTTCTTATTGCTATCAATATTTATATCATGTTTTATATTTTGTATATATTTTTTACAGTGTGTGTGCCAGTAAAGTTAAAAGTCCAGGACATGATTGTTATAATTGGGCACACTATTAATAGCCACTTTAAGAAAAAAACAAACATATTTGGTAACCTGCCAGCATAATTACACACACAATTGTTATATTGAGTAATAACAAGCTTCACTGATACTTTCACTTAACAGTTAAAGCTTCATGTTAATTTATTATAGATGACAGGTAGTAAGACATTAGATGTCATATAGTTGAAAATTAGATGTCTTATAGTTGGCTAAAATTCACAACTACTTTTGTGCAATTTCAGTTTTTGTTATTTATTATAAATCAATGGCTGGTTAATTTTGGATATAGTTTGTTAATTTTAACATTAATGATTTGGCCATTACAAAAACTTTTAGTTTTAGTTATTGTTAAGCAATTACAACACTAACTGATACCTATACTTGACAGTAAAAGCTTCGTGTTAATTTATTATAGATGTCAGGTAGTAAGGCATTAGATGTCATATAGATGAATTGTTTGAAATCAGCTAACAACAAGTAGTGAAGCCATGGTGGTAAGTATTAGTTATGTCATTATCTTGTTGATATTGTATGTCTTTTAGGATCATGAACCACCCATCAACCTCAATTATCATTGAAATAACATGTTCATTATTTTTCCAAAAAGACGATGACCATTTGTCTTCTTTGGACGTGTACACAGTGTTACGTAAAGCTTTAGCTTTGTCACTTAAACTAGGCAGCATTGTGAATGCCACTAACGACATTACTAATAATACAGTTGAGATGTCATTGATATTATTTTGACAATCATTACCATATCCTAACTAGTTCCAAAGTTTTGCATCACAGTATCCAAGTTACTGCCATTGTAATATAACAAGCTAGCAACAAAGTGATAATGTAACATAAATAGCGAGAATTCCATATTACAAGGGCTACCATATTATTTATCATATTGATATTTTTGACATCTTTGACTATTACACTCATTGTTCATTGGTGTCAGAAATATGGCAAAACTATAATTAACTTCTGGAAAAAAAGTAATGGAAGTTCAATACTAGACCAAACACCTGATGATCAAGAAATAAATGTTGTTGAAAATGAAGCAGATAAAGAAAATACTATTGTTAGAAATGAAGCTGATAAAGAAATGACAGTTATTGGAAGTGAAGGTGATAATAAGGAATAGGTTATAACCTTGAGGAACAGAGTGACATTACAATGTAAACTATAGTATGCTTTGCTGTTACTCACAACACTATGTTTTATCAGTATTTGATTTTACACTAATATCTTCCTTTGTTAATTTATTTGTTGTTTATTCTTTATAGTCACCTTTGTAATAAGTCATTACATTTACACTTACAATGTCTATTGCTGTACATATTTATAACATGTTTTATATAATGTGTATTTATATTGTGGGTGCCAATTCAGTCATAAATCTGACTTATTATGATTGGGTACCTACTGATATCTACATCCTTGAATACTATAATCATTTTACAATACAAATATTCGATTGGAAAGATTAACTCCAAAACATATTTGGCACATAATTACATACAGGATTGTTATATATAGTAATAACAAGCTACACTGATACCTTTACTTGACATTAAAAGCTTCACAACAATTTATTATTGATGTCAGGTAGTAAGAATTAGATGTCATATAATTGAATTCTTTGAAATCATATAACAACAGGTAACAAAGCCATGGTGGTAAGTGTTAGCTGTTATTATCACTTGCTATTGTACGTTTTCGAAGATCAGGATCAATCTAAAAATTGTTATCAATCATTCTTCTCATCTTATTGGTATCCTTTGTTGTTCAAACATTATATTTTATAGACAGAAATACACAACATGGTGGAGTGCTTTCTTTAGAAGTTCTATATTATATGATGTTTGATGTTTTTATCATCACTTCTCTTGTGGTTATTTTTAAAACAAATCAAATATCTCTCTCTCAAGAGTGTGTATTGAATCCTTTAATTGGAGTACACTAACACTTTGAGATTTTAAAATTACATTTGCAATATGTAATAAAGGTGGTATTAAGCAGTTCCTACATTAATTGAAAAAATGGTTTGAATTGGAAACAGGATATGATAACTCATTTTGATTGAGAAGCTACTCAATCTGTCTCAACTTCACACATCACTACTGTCAATATTAATACTAATAAGTGCTAATCTTTGTAATTCAATGTCAGATACTAAGTCAGTTTAGATGTCATACACTATAAATTAGTTAAAAGCTGTAAGTCTAGCTAGCGTTTGCAAGCAAGATAATGGCAGTAAGTTGTTGTGATATATAATTTTTATTAATGTCATTGTTTTTTATGTTGTTTAGGGTCATGAACATTTAAACGAATATATTCTCAAAATTGTTGTCATTCTCTTAAATTTATTAATAGGATTCACAGCCCAAATTTTCTATGCATCAGAGAGAGATAGAAAGCAAGATGGATTGGCTGCTTTGATAATTTTATTGCTGACAGTGATCATCTTCATTGTCATTTCTCTCATTGTCATTTTTGGAACAATCATCTCTAGAGAGAGAATAATTTCAAAGAAAGGCAAAACAGATTTTCCTACAATTGTTGTGGCACATGTGTTAACAGCTTTAGCTGGTGTATCCTATCTTCTGGGCAATAGAATTGGAATCATATTTGCCTTTTATGGGCAATATTTAAACTGTGATGATGAGTGCAGAGATATTTTGATCGAAATGAGTCATACTCTTATTATTTTCTCTATTCTAATGCTTACACTAACGCCACCATTTGTGAATAAGATAAATGTTCTAACAATTCATGTAGTCAAAGATACAGACTCTATAAAGAAGAATAAGGATCGTTTGTGGTCACCTTGGAAAATTTTAGCACAATCATTGGCTCTAATGTTAGAGTTAGATGCCTGGTTTACAGCAGTTTCTGGTATACCAGAAAAGGAAGCTCCTATACATTGTCCTATTTATCAGATGTTTTTAGAATGGAGCTTGTTCGTAATAAGTCTTATCATATGGGCAATTTTACTTGTTGTAATTGGTTTACCAGGTATTATTAAAGCTTACAGGACAAAGGAAAATGGGCACAAGGCTGTCATTTTATTCATAATATTGGCTTTGATATGGGTCGCTTCTGGTGGATATATTTTAGCTGACAACACTCAGCCACTTGGATGTGCATTTGGTTGCTATACAGATCTACCATATCTTAATATCAATGACACATCAATTGACTGTCATTATGAGGCATTCCATTCTACAAGGGCTACCATATTATTCATTATATTGATATTTTCAACATCTTTGACTATTACACTCATTGTTCATTGGTGTCAAAAGCATGGCAAAACAATGTTCATTTTCAGGAAAGAATGTAATGACACTAAAACACAAGACCAAACACCTGACAATCAAGAAATGACAGTTGTTGGAAATGAAGCTGAAGCTGTTAATAAGGAGGATGTTAGCTTTGAGTAACAAAGTAATAATATGACATAAACTGTAGCAAGCTTTGCTGTAACTCACAAAATAAAAGTTCATCAGTATTTGTTATTACCCTAATATTTTCCTTTGTTAACTAATTTGTTGTTTATTGTTATTACATTGATCATATTTCATATTTGCAATCTACACTTCTTATTGCTATCAATATTTATAACATGTTTTATATTTGATGTATATTTTCATATTGTGGGTGTCAGTTCAGTTAAAAGTCCAGGACATAATTATTATAATTGGGCACACTATTAATAGCCACATCCTTGTATACTATTAATATCAATACATTCACTGATATTAGTCTTGTAAAAGTAATGGATTTGTATCTTAGTTATTGTTATTGTAAAGCATTTGTAATAATTATTGTTTTAGTTATTAATTGTTCATAAAAACTTCAAGAATTTTAGTTTTAGTTGTAGTAATAGGTTTTAGTTATTGTTATTATAAATCAATAAACCAAAGAAGATAATAAATTTACTACATGCCAAATATGCAAGTAATCCTTGTTATTTTTGATTAATACTTCTCTTTCAAGGTTATTGCCACTTGATTGTTATTTTAGTTTGTGTTTAACACATTTGAATAATTAACTGATCTGATTGTGTGAACTCTGGAAATGAATGGGTGGAAATGAAATGGCTGAAATTCATAACTACTTTTGAGCAATTTTAGTTTTTGTTATTAATTGTAAATCAATGGCCGGTTAATTTTAGTTATAGTTTGTTATTGTTAACAATAATAATTTGACCATTACAAAATACTTTTAGTTTTAGTTATTGTTAAGCAATTACAACACTAACTGATACCTTTACTTGACAGTAAAAGCTTCGTGTTAATTTATTATAGATGTCAGGTAGTAAGACATTAGATGTCATATAGTTGATTCTAGCTTTGAAACCAACAAACAACAAGTAGTGAAGCCATGATAGTAAGTGTTAGTTATGTCATTATCTTGTTGATATTATATGTCTTCTAGGATCATGAACATTTGAATGAGTATATTCTTAAAATTGTCTTAATTCATTTGAACCTACTTGTGTCATTTATTGCCCAAATTTTTTTACATTTTGAAGGGAGATACATTGCAGTTTGCAATAGCTTCTCTTGTAATTCTTTTGATGATAGTGGCCATCTTCATTTTATTTTCTCTTGTCGTTATTTTTGGAACAATCATCTATAGAAAGAGACTGTTCTCGAAGAGAAGCAAAACAGATTTTATTACAATAGTTGTGGCACAACGTGCTAACATCTTTAGCTGGTGTATCCTATCTTTTGGGAAATAAACTTGGCACTGTATTTGCTGTTTATGGGCAACACTTTGACTGTAATTATGAGTGCAGAGAGATTTGGTTGAACTTAGTAATACTCTCATTATTCTCTCTATTCTGCTGCTTCGACTAACCCCATTTGTCAATAAGACAAAGGTGTTAACAACTAACATCATCACAAATATTGGAGAGAATACTGAGCCTCCGTGGTCACCTTGGAAAATTACAGCACAGTCAATGGCCCTTATGCTCGAATTTGATGCCTGGTTTACAGCAGTTTCTGATATACCAGTAAAAGCAACTGTATATTGTCCTTCACATGATTTCTATTTAGCATGGATCTTGCTTACTATAAGTCTTATCATTGATATTTTCCCTTAATTTTTACATGCTGGTTGTCTGTGTACACTCACTTCATTATTTACCTATCGTTAGTACTATAACACTATACATATTAATACAGTTTTCTTGGATCATTCAAAAATTCTTCTCGATCAAGAAAACTACATTGCAAAATTTGATGTCAAGAACAAACATTTTATTTAATTGTCTTTTGTTGTTTTGTGTCCCTAGATTTCTGCTTCCATTGTGATATAGCAAGATTATGTAATCCATTCACAATCATTCCACTCACAAGTAAAAGAATTGAAATAAATATCAAAAAAAGAAGAGAAGCCCTTGTAACACGATATGCAGTATTATGACAAACTCTATCTTGAGTATCACTAGAGACATCACATCCAAATATACATCCAGAAGGTTGATCATTGTTAGCAAAGAGATACAATGATGGAAAGATACACAGCATAATACACACTAATACCAGACCTGTATATGTTTTCTTTTTGTGAGATTTTCTTTGTGAAATGAGGACAAAACCAGGTATATAGGTTATGACAACAAATCCAATCCATACTACTATGATAACACCATAGAGCACCCAGGCAATAGCTAATTCAAGTGATGGACAGTATGAGGACGAACTTGAAGTTAAATCTGTCACAGTAGAAAACCACCCATCAACCTCGATTATCATTGAAATAACATGCTCTGTATTTTTCCAAAAAGACCATGACCATTTGTCTTCTTTGGGTGTGTACACAGTGTCACGTAAAGCTTTAGCTTTGTCACTTAAAGTAGGCAGCATTGTGAATGCCACTAACGACATTACTAATAATACAGTTGAGATGTCATTGATATTATTTTGACAATCATTACCACATCCTAAACTAGTTCCAAAGTTTTGCATCACGGTATCCAAGTTACTGCCAATGTAGTACAACAAGCTAGCAATTCCTGTGAAGAAACGTTTACCAAGATCAATAGTGAAATCCCCTTCACTTTCCTTTTTGAGATACAAAGTGCGATACTTTATCATTATAGCACTTACACCAATACCTGAGGCTAAGATATAAATAGCTATGACTGAAAATATTGTAACAGCTAATAAATCTCTGTGTTTGCTGCTATTTGTACTAATGGCAAACAACTGCATGATCATTTCTGACAGAACAGTCCATAGTACCAAAGAAATCTTTAAACTGTAGTCTTTAGTATCATCGTGGTCCTGTAAAAAGCAAAGTGTACATATTACAGTGTAGTATAGCTTACCACCATTATAAACAGGGATATTATAACTGACAACTAAAAATGTCTCGGTTAAAAATTATGTTGAATTAAAATTTGAACTTTCCAGGATGGGTGTTGGCAATTTTCAGTTACACAAACGATTTCTCATGATGTTAAATGTTTTCTCAACTAACAGATGTAACACGTGTACGAGATACAACATTCAGACACCATCATATATATGCTTTGGTAAGATTAATGTAACAACAATTATACATTTTTATACACTTTTCAAAAGTAATCATTACTTTAGAAGAATTTGTCAATGCTGTCAACAGGCTGAACCCCTCCAATTAGAGAAGTAGGAAGATTTTTCAGACTTAATTATACAAGGAACTATGGCTGTCTGACATTTCACCAGCTAGTCTAGAAATGTTAGAGCATTGTGAAATATGTTGACCACTGATATATGACCACAACCAATATACTAAGAAACTACAAAAGAACGTGACATGACAAAGACCTCTCAGCTAATGAACTTTCTTAGTGTATTGGTTGTTGTTATCAAGGAAGTTCTTAGTCAATTGTGATGTGCACATTCCACATTTGACAATTTCCTATAGGAGGATAGCCACCTCCTTTCCTTAATGTTACACAAAGTCACAAGAAGTATAATATTAGACAGCTAAGGTTGTGACTTCTTAGCTTTAAGGGCAACGATTTATATGGGGGTAAGACTGACACATAATTGTCATTGTATTGTGTATTATTGTGGTGTATGAGTGTGTTAGAATATATGCTTAGCATTATATATATATTGAGACCACTTCCATTTAGGTATCAGAAAGTATATTTCTTTTATTGCCGAGACATGACAACAACAATAATTACTTTCTTAAAATGTGCCTGCTTCTTATTTCAACATTGTTTGAGCTCTCACTCCAATTTCTTCTTTATGATTTCTCAAGAAATCATTCTTTGTTAGGCAAGAACAGGCAAGCACAACTAGTGGTCATCATCTTTTCTGTGTTTGGTTCATATTACATCATTATCTCAATGTCAGTAATTATTGGGACAATGAAATTCCGGAAATATCACATGATGTTCAAATCAAAACAAGATTATCGAGCAACTCTTGTTTCTCAATTCTTAGTGGCAATTGCAGGAACGTGCTATTATTTTGCAGATAATTTTGATTCAATCATTTCTGAATTTAGCAATGAGTTAGGTTGTAATAGCAATTGCATTGATGTAATCAATCATGTTACTACTAATACACTACTTGTAGTATCCCTTCTTATATTCACTCTTGTACCAACAGTTATAGAACGTATGAAAATAATTGATGACATAAGAGTTTATCATGCTGAAAAATGGTACTGGGCAATCATCAAGGATACAGGCCATGCCCTTGCATTGATAGTAGATTTAGATGCGTGGTTTAGTACAATAGCTGACATCCCTTTTTATTCAGCTGATTATTGCCCAAATCATGAACTTATACTTGCTTGGGTCATGTATGGATTTTGTCTGTTTGTATGGCTATTATTGTTGATATTGATTTATACACCAGGAGTACAATTAGCACTTAAGGAAACTCCTCAAAAGTTCAAAAAAGTTACTATTTATGTCTGTTTGATGATAATACTGTGGACAATGACAGCTATTACATTACTTGCAGATAATGAACAACCTATTGGATGCCTGTTTACTTGTGATATGTCTGATTATCGTGCAGTAAATTATACTGACTGTCAAGCAACAAACTATCATGGTAGTAGAGCTATACTACTAGGAGCTGTTGTGATTGTATTTGGTGTGATGGTAGTTTTCATCAGTGCTATGAGAATTGGAGCAAGAATTGCTTACTATAACAAAGTGAATAATTCATTAATAAAAAGAAAACAGTAATGTGTTTCAATATTATCACTTTTAATGTTATGTTTGTATTATAATTCTAAAACAAAAAAATGTATTAAATATTTACAGACATTATATTTTTGGCATCATTTACAATATATAGGAAATAATATATTAAATTTGAAAAAAACTAACGCTCTTGGACACGTATAATGTACAAGTATAATTTGAGAATTGTGCTAAATGTGATTTAATTTCCTTTGGGAGTACAGCCTCCACCTTTCCTGTCTTTATACCTTAAGGAAAATAACGGTAGATAAGAGATAGTATTGTGAGAATTGGAAGGTGAATCTTATAGTGTATCTTCACAAATATAGTATGGCGGTAAGGTTGTCCTTTAATAACTATATATATGTTTAGTTTGTGATATGATAGTCCTTTACATTATTGGTCAAGTATATATTTTCATTTAATTTATAATATTTCTATTACAGAGAAATGATAATATCAATGAGTACTTCATTAAAGTATGGCTAATTTTTCTCTGTACTATTGCTGAGTTCTCACTTCAATTTCTTCTTTACTTACATCACCAATTTCCTGGTCTTGATAAAGACAAATTGGGACAAATAGCTGTTGTTATCTTCTCTGTTTTGGGTTTGTATTACATTATAATCTCAGTTTCAATCATTATTGGAACAATATGGCTCAGAGATTTTCACATGATATTTAAATCAAATCGAGAGTATCAAGCCACAATCACATCTCAAGTCTTAGTTGCCATAGCAGGATTGTTATACTATTTTGGAGACAATTTCAGTGACTATATTATAGCATATGGTGATCAATTTAACTGTGATTCAAGTTGCATTGATGCAGTAAAACATGCAGCTAATGGGATGTTATACATATCTCTTTTAATGTTCACTTTTATACCTCTCTTAATTGAAAGACTAAATATAGTGGGTAAACGTGAGGTCAAGTATACTGAGAAGTGGCATTGGCCAGTTGCTAGAGATACAGGTCATGCCTTTGCTTTGATAGTAGACTTAGATGCATGGTTCACTGCTATAGCTAGTATTCCTTTTTATTCACCTGACTTTTGTCCATCTGGTGATATTATTTTAGCATGGATCATGTATGGATTTTCTTTATTCATATGGGCTGTTGTATTAATACTCATTTATGCACCTGGAAAATATCTAGCACTTTATCAAACTCCTAAAAATATCAAAAAAGTTATTCTATATATCTTTCTCATTGTTATACTGTGGACAACAGCTGCTACTATAATTCTTGCAGATAATCCTCAACCTATGGGATGTTTATTTGGGTGTGATATTGCTGACATTCCACCAAATGGCACTGTTTGCAGAATAGAGCAATTTCATTACACAAGATCTATATTGCTAGGAGTTGCTACTATTGTCCTAGCAATAGCTGCAACAATTACTACGTCTTTAAGAGTAGGAACAATGCTTATATTTAATGCTAACAAAAAAAAAGTCTGCTGTGAAAAATAAAACCAAATATACTTAGCAGTTCCTCTTTTCAAACTTGTTATGTCATGAACAGCCATATTTTCTATGAACATTTATTTCATTAAAACAATATCAAGATATAATTATATATTGATGCATTTATTTTCATTGTTCTTTATTATACAAACAGCGTCTTCTTTTTCGGTTAATATTTAAATAGTGTAACAGTTGATAAGAGTTTGACTGTAAATAAAATTTGATGATTGAAAAAAATTCTCTCAATGTAAGACACCAGTATAGTGAAAAGATTGTCCTTTCACAGCATATTTTGTTACACCTCTTTATATGCTAGTAGTAAAAATATGTATCTCTATATTCATCTATTTTCAGAGACATGATAATAATAATGTGTACTTCATTACATATTGTTCATTGTTTTTTCTTAATATTAAGTTTGTGTTCTCTTCAATGAATGAATTTCTTTAATATTTTGCAACATGAAATTCTCTGGACACAGCTAGGCCTTATGGTTGAATACAAGTAATGATTGTTGCATGAAAATCAAAGCCCAAATATATACTTGTTAAAAGAAAACATCTTTGACAAATTTAATTAAAATACTTGATTGCTATTGTACTTCCACAAGGTGCAATCTTATTTCCTTGATGAAGAGTACACCTCCTTTCCTGGTTAATGCCTTAACAGAGCATCAATATAGACAAACCAGTTAAAGGAATTGAGGACAATTTTATAGTATATCTATACTAGTTCAATATATTATGGCGGTAAGATAGCTTTTGCTGGATTTTCAAGTAAGAGTGTTTATACAAGTGTCTATATTTCTATTACAGATACATGATAATAGCAATGAATATGCACTTAAAATATTTCTGCTATTTCTTTGCATCATTGCCAATTTTTCTCTACAACTAATTCGATATTTGGATTTTGTACATCCTCATCTCAACAATGAAGATAGACTCGGTCAATTATCTATTGTTATCTTTTCTGTAATAGGATTCTATTATATTCTAGCTTCAGCATTAGTCATTGTTACTACAATAAAGTTCAGAGATTTTCACATGATGTTCAAGTCAAATCGAGAGTATCAAGTCACTCTCTTTTCTCAATTCTATGTTGCCACAGCAGGACTACTATATTATATTGGAGATGATTTAAGTTACTTTGTTAACGCATACCAGCATTCGTTAGGATGTAATTCAAGCTGTGTTCATAATGTTGACCATACTTCTGATTCAATGCTATATATATCTCTTTTAATGTTCACTCTTGGACCAATCTTGTTTGACAGAATAAAACTAATTGAAGATACAAGTAGCAATGATATTACTGAGTGGCATTGGTCAGTAATTAAGGACACAGGTCATGCTTTTGCATTAATAATAGATTTAGATGCGTGGTACTCTACAGTAGCTGATGTTCCATTTTCTTCTTCTGAATATTGTCCTGCAGGAGAGCTTACAGTTGCATGGGTAATGTATGGATTTTGTTTATTCATATGGGCAGTGACATTGATACTGATATACACACCTGGAATAAAATTAGCACTGAATGAGACTCCACAAAACTTCAAGAAAGCTCTTGTCTATATCTGTCTTCTCATTTTAATATGGACAACAACAGCTACCATGCTATTTGCTGATAACCCTCAACCAATGGGATGTCTATATGGGTGTGATGTCTCTAGCAGTGTAGCAAACACCACTAATTGTCAAGAAGAGACTTATTTCTTGACAAGAGTTCTATTGTTGGGACCTGTAGCCATTGTCCTAACTGTAGTAGTGGCTGTCATGACGTTTTTTAGGATTGGATCGATGATTGTATTCCTTAATAAGAAGAAAGATTGTACCGCTAAGAAAAACTAAAATTATTTAAGCTGTTTCATTTTTCTCTAAATTAAATATTTTAAAATAAATATTAATTTTAATTTTTCGTTAACACAGTCTTAAAGACTGATGTACACATAGAAAAGCTGATTATATACAAATATGTACACAAGTTTGTGGATCATGTAGAGTAAAGAATCAATATTCGGACACCATGTATATTCGGACGCTGACCTGACGCTTCCAGTTCTTTCTAAACATTGATTTTACCATGATATTGTAACTCATAATGTTATTGTTTATTACCGCTAGTTTGGGCCGCTCTCGCTCAGGATATTGCCAGTACGAGTGAGAAAAGTGAGAATATTCGGAAACGCCTATTTTCGGAAGAATTTTCCAATCGTCGTACAGGCGTGTTGTTACTGTTTAAGAAGACGTTTGTGTATCAGTCATAGTAGCAAAAGAAGGTACTATTATTACACTATTTTGTGGCTAAAAATTATAAAATTTCTTCAAACACAAGTGAGCAAAACAGCCCAGCTTTTTGTAATAGTGACAACCTCCATGAAAAATGACAGCTCCACCCATCTCGTCAATTTGAAACCTAGTGTTTTGAAAGGTAACACTTGTTATCATGTAGTTGACTGTTTATCACATTTTAGATGTTAAATTTGAAGGAACGCGTATTTTCATCTCATACTTTGGAAGTCTCAAGAGGAGGTGGTGGACAACTGTCAAGACCTGCACGTTATAATAGTTGGAAGTCTGGTAATGAAGAGAAGCTACACAAGGCATATGAAGCTGTGAAGACCGATCGTATGACGTTAAGGCAAGCTTCAGAGGTTTTTGGTGTACCTAAAAGTACCTTGCATGATCGTTTAACCGGGAAAGTGTTATATGGATCCCATAGTGGTCCTAGTAGACTCATGTCTGAAAGAGAGGAGGAAGAGCTTGTATCATTTCTTATCCATTGTGCGTCAGTTGGATATCCTAGATCGAGAAAAGATATTCTTACTCTAGTCCAAACCATTCTTACAATGAAAGGTTACCATGGCACAGTATCATATGGTTGGTGGGATTCTTTTCGCAAGCGTCATCCAGATATTTCTTTGAGAAAAGCTGAGCCGTTGGCCCATCCTCGTGTTATTTGTAACACTCCTGAGGTCATCAATAAGTACTTTGATCTTTTGGAAGAAACTTTAGTAGAGAATGATTTACTGGAAAAACCATGCCAAATATTTAACTGTGATGAGTCAGGCTTTCCACTTGACCCAACAGCTCCCAAAGTAGTAGTAGCAAGAGGACAGAAACACCCATACAGTATATCGAGTGGAGACAAAACTCAAATTACTGTTTTGGTCTGTTGTAGTGCTGGAGGTTATGTTATCCCTCCATTTATTATCTACGACAGAAAGAATTTAAAGCCAGAAATGACAGAGGGTGAAGTTCCTGGATCTAAGTATGGCCTATCAAGCAGTGGGTGGATGGATGGAGAATTGTTTGATTTATGGTTTCGTCACCATTTCCTTGCTTATGCTCCACCTGCACGCCCTCTGTTACTCCTCCTTGATGGCCATTCTTCTCACTACACTCCCAGTGTCATCGATAAGGCAGCTGAAGAAGGTGTGATTTTATTTTGTTTACCACCTCACTCAACACATCTCACTCAACCTTTAGACAAAACTTGTTTTGCTATGTTGAAGAGGTGTTGGCAAGAGGAATGCTATAACTATAGAATAGAAAACCCCTTTAAGGCCATAAGTAGATATAACTTCTCCCACATTTTTCATAAAGCTTGGTTACAAGGAATGACAATGCAAAACATATCAACGAGTTTTCGAGTTACTGGTGTGTTTCCAGTGAATCGCGAAGCTGTCCTTCCACCTACTTCTTTACCATCTCCTAAACTATTACATTTGAAGAAAAATGGAGTATCATTCATACCATTGTACAGCCCACTACCAAAAAGGAAGTCATGTTCTGTTACTGACTTTACTCCTGAAGAAATGGCACTGTTTGAGAAAAGATACAATGAAGGATATGATCTCACAAGTGAATCAAGATACAATCTATGGCTAGAAATGTATCATTCATCACAGCCTATTTGCACTGATACACATATAGTAAGTGAGTCAACACCAGTTGACGTTCATGATTACACTAATAATGATACTCCCTCTATGGTGAGTGTTCTGCCTTCAAGTGTTTTGGAAAAAGTTATTAGTCAGCAACCTGTTGTCAAAATGCCAACAAAAGAATCTAAGAGTTCTGCAAGAATACTAACTAGTGAGGAAAACCGAAAAATTTAGAAGGAGAAAGAAAATCGGAAAAGAGAAGAAGAAGAAAGGAAAGCTGAAAAGAGAAGAACAAAAGCACGAAAAATTGGTAAGAGCAAATATATAGATATATTTTGAAGCATACTCCATCTATGTAGCATGTACTGTCTAAAACGTCTGTATAGTATTAGTAATGTTGCATTTTAGGTTTGGCTGCTGGTAGGAAGTCTGTTGGCACACAAAATGTGCAAGCAATGAAGGGAAATGAAGGTATTTTTAAATAGTAATGTCATTATTGAGGCATATTCTGCTGATCTGTTATATGATACTGATTTTAATGCATGTTTTTATATGGTAGAACAAACAATACAATTAATGTGATATTGTTGACTTGAAAATTTCTTACAAATGTTCTGATTATATTAGATGGTTCCACTATTGATAATGAGTCGGTTAGACATACAAGGGTTAACAGTGGAGGTGGTAATGGAGTATTTATTTTTCAGTATATTATTGATTATTAGACTTAACGACTGTTCAGAAGGCTATTACTACTGCTACTACCACTAAGAGTTCAAAGAGAGGAGGTATTGAATTAATGATAGTAATCTGTTATTAATAGTTATTAGACTTAACTACTGGTCAGAAAGCTACTACTGCTACTACCACTAGGAGTTCAAAGAGAGGAGGTATTGAATTAATGATAGTAATCTGTTATTAATAGTTATTAGACTTAACTACTGGTCAGAAGGCTACTACTGCTACTACCACTAGGAGTTCAAAGAGAGGAGGTATTGAATTAATGATAGTAATCTGTTATTAATAGTTATTAGACTTAACTACTGGTCAGAAGGCTACTACTGCTTCTACCACTAGGAGTTCAAAGAGAGGAGGTATTGAATTAATGATAGTAATCTGTTATTAATAGTTATTAGACTTAACTACTGGCCAGAAAGCTACTACTGCTACTACCACTAGGAGTTCAAAGAGAGGAGGTATTGAATTAATGATAGTAATCTGTTATTAATAGTTATTAGACTTAACTACTGGTCAGAAGGCTACTACTGCTACTACCACAAGGAATTCAAAGAGAGGAGGTATTGAATTAATGATAGTAATCTGTTATTAATAGTTATTAGACTTAACTACTGGCCAGAAAGCTACTATCTCTAGGAGTTCAAAGAGAGGAGGTATTGAATTAATGATAGTTATCTGTTATTAATAGTTATTAGACTTAACTACTGGTCAGAAGGCTACTACTGCTACTACCACTAGGAGTTCAAAGAGAGGAGGTATTGAATTAATGATAGCAATCTGTTATTAATAGTTATTAGACTTAACTACTGGTCAGAAGGCTACTACTGCTACTACCACTAGGAGTTCAAAGAGAGGAGGTATTGAATTAATGATAGTAATCTGTTATTAATAGTTATTAGACTTAACTACTGGTCAGAAGGCTACTACTGCTACTACCACTAGGAGTTCAAAGGCAGGAGGTATTGAATTAATGATAGTAATCTGTTATTAATAGTTATTAGACTTAACTACTGGTCAGAAAGCTACTACTGCTACTACCACTAGGAGTTCAAAGAGAAGAGGTATTGAATTTTTGATAGTAATCTGTTATTAATTAGACTCAGAAGTTGCTGTTAGCAGTACTGGCAGAACTTACAGTGTAGAAACAAAAGGTATAAGTATTAATGATTAAAGTTAAATTAATCTTCTGTACACAGATGATGATCAGGACAAATATTGTATTTGTGGCAAAGAAGAATATGGAGATATGATTGCTTGTGATAGTATTAACTGTTCTGTAGAGTGGTTTCACTTTCCTTGTGTTGAGCTCAGTGAAAAACCAGGAGGAGATTGGTTTTGTATGGATTGTAGAAAGAAAGAATAATTTTGTTTGATGATTCAATGAATAATATTAAAATAATTATTATTATTATTATTAATACCAAGATGGCGTCACGGACAGTTACAGAAAACTGGGCTGTTTTGCTCACTTGTGTTTGAAGAAATTTTATAATTTTTGGCCACAAAATAGTGTAATAATAGTACCTTCTTTTGCTACTATGATTGATACACAAACGTCTTCGTAAACAGTAACAACACGCCTGTACGACGATTGGTAAATTCTTCCGAAAATAGGCGTTTCCGAATATTCTCACTTTTCTCACTCGTACTGGCAATATCCTGAGCGAGAGCGGCCCAAACTAGCGGTAATAAACAATAACATTATGAGTTACAATATCATGGTAAAATCAATGTTTAGAAAGAACTGGAAGCGTCAGGTCAGCGTCCGAATATACATGGTGTCCGAATATTGATTCTTTACTCTATGGGTTTTGTCTGTTTGTATGGCTATTATCGTTTGATGATATTACTGTGGACAATGACAGCTATTACATTACTTGCAGATAATGAGCAACCTATTGGATGTCTGTTTAATTGTGATATGTACAATTCATTGACAAAAAGAAGACAGTAGTGTGTTTCAATATTAACGCTTTTAATGTTATGTTTATATTATAATTCCAAACAAAAGAATGTATTATAATATTTACAGACATTATATTTTTTGGCATCATTTACAATATAGCGGAAATAATACATTAAATTTGAAAAAACTCTCTAGGGCACATATAATGTACAATACTACAAGTATACTTTGAGAATTATGCTAAATGTGATTTAATTTCCTTTAGGAGTACAGCCTCCACCTTTCCTGTCTTTATACCTTAAGAAGAATAACGATAGATAAGAGATAGTATTGTGAAATTGGATGGTGAATCTTATAGTGTATCTTCACAAATATAGTATGGCGGTAAGGTTGTCATTTCATAACTATATATATGTTTAGTTTGTGGTATATGGTAGTCTTTTACATTATTGGTCCAATATTTATTTGCATTTAATTGATAATATATCTATTACAGAGACACGATAATATCAACGAATACTTTCTTAAAATATGGCTACTATTTTTTTGTCTTATCTCGGAGTTCTCAGTTCAATTTCTTCTTTACTTACATCACGAATTTCCTGGTCTTGATGAAGAGAAATTGGGACAAATAGCTGTTGTTATATACTCTGTTTTGGGTTTGTATTACATTATAATCTCAGTATCAATTATTATTGAAACAATATGGCTCAGAGATTTTCACATAATATTCAAATCAAATCGAGAGTATCAAGCCACAATCACATCTCAAGTCTTAGTTGCCATAGCAGGATTGTTATACTATTTTGGAGACAATTTCAGTACCTATATTATAGCATATGGTGATCACTTTGACTGTGATTCAAGTTGCATTGATGCAGTAAGTCATGCAGCTAATGGGATGTTATACATATCTCTTTTATTGTTCACTTTTATCCCTCTCTTAATTGAAAGACTAACCATAGTGGGTAAACGTGAGGTCAAGTATACTGAGAAATGGCATTGGGCAGTTGCTAGAGATACAGGTCATGCGTTTGCCCTAATAATAGACTTGGATGCATGGTTCACTGCTATAGCTAGTATTCCATTTAATTCATCTGACTTTTGTCCATCTAGTGACATTATTTTAGCATGGATCATGTATGGATCATCTTTATTGATATGGGCTGTGGTATTAATACTCATTTATGCACCTGGAATATATCTAGCAATATATCAAACTCCTAAAAATATCAAAAAAGTTATCCTATATATCTTTCTCATTGTTTTACTGTGGACAACAACTGCTACTATAATTCTTGCAGATGATCCTCAACCTATGGGATGTTTATTTGGGTGTGATTACAATGCGCCCAATGGCACTGTTTGCAGAATAGAGCAGTTTCATTACACAAGATCTATATTGCTAGGAGTTGTTACTATTGTTCTAGCAATAATGGTGACTATTAGTACGTCCTTAAGGGTAGGAACAATGCTTATATTTAATGCTAACAAAAAGAAAAAGTCTGCTGTGAAAAAGAAAGCCAATTATACTTAGCAGTTCCTCTTTTCAAACCTGTCATGTTATGAACTGTCATAGTTTCTACGAACATTTATTTCATTAAAAGAATATCAAGATATAATTATACATTGATACATGTATTTTCATTGTTCTTTATATACAAACAGCGTCTTCTTTTTTGTTCAATATCTAAATAATGTAACAATTGATAAGAGTTTGGCTGTAAATAAATTTGATGATTGAAAAGAAATCTCTCAGTTCATCACAATAATATAGTGAAAAAATTGTCTTTCACAGTATATTTTGTTGCACCTTTCATATGTAAGTAGTACTGATGAAGTATATATCTCCATACTCATTTATCATTATATTGGGTTAAATGCTTTTTATTATTATTATCTTCTGTTTTCCTTCAGTCAATTTTTTAATATTTTCGAAAATTAAATTCTTGGATAAAGATCTAACAGTGAATAGTCAGTAAAAATTACTCTCAGATATACTTGTTGAAATAAAGCATATTTGACAAATTTAATTAAATAATTGATTGCTATTTTACTTCCATTAGGTGCGATCTAATTTCCTTTTGAGGAGTACACCTCCTTTCCTGGTTAATGCCTTAACAAAGCTTCACTATAGACAAACCAGATAAAGGAATTAACATCAATATTACAGTATATCTATACAAGTTCAATATATTATGGCGGTAAGATGCCTTTGCTGGATTTTCAAGTAAGAATGTTTTACAAGTGTCTCTATTTCTATTACAGATACATGATAATAGCAATGAATACATTCTTAAAATATTTCTGTTATTTCTTGGCATCATTGCTAATTTTTCCCTACAACTAATTATTTATTTGGATTCTGACTATCCTCATCCCAGCAATGAAGATAGACTCGGTCAATTATCTATTGTTATCTTCTCTGTAATAGGATTCTATTATATTCTAGCTTCAGCATTAGTCATTACGGTAACAATAAAGTTCAAAAATTTTCACATGATGTTCAAATCAAATCGAGAGTATCAAGTCACTCTTTTTTCTCAATTTTATATTGGCACAGCAGGACTACTATATTATATTGGAGATGATTTAAGTTTCTATGTTAGGGCATACAAGGAACCATTAGGTTGTACTTCCAGATGTGTTCATAATGTTGACCATACTTCTGATTCAATGCTATATATATCTCTTTTAATGTTCACTCTTGGACCAATCTTGTTTGATAGAATAAAACTAATTGAAGATACAAGTAGCAATGATATTACTGAGTGGCATTGGTCAGTAATTAAGGACACAGGTCATGCTTTTGCATTAATAATAGATTTAGATGCATGGTACACTACAGTAGCTGATGTTCCATTTTCTTCTTCTGATCATTGTCCTTCAGGAGAACTTACAGTTGCGTGGGTAATGTATGGATTTTGTTTATTCATATGGGCAGTGACATTGATACTGATATACACACCTGGAATAAAATTAGCACTGAATGAGACTCCACAAAACTTCAAGAAAGCTCTTGTCTATATCTGTCTTCTCATTTTAATATGGGCAACAACAGCTACAATGCTATTTGCTGATAATCCTCAACCACTGGGATGTCTATATGGGTGTGATGTCTCTAGCAGTGTAGCAAACACCACTAATTGTCGTGACGAGAGGCTTTTCTTAACAAGAGTTGTATTGTTGGGAACTGTAGCCATTGTCCTAACTGTAGTAGTGGCTGTCATGATATTTTTTAGGATTGGTTCAATGATTGTATTGCTTACCAAGAAGAAGAATTGTACCACAAAGAAAAACTAAAATTATTTAAGCTGTTTCATTTACTTATAAATAATGTATTCCTAAAATCGATTTTTATATGACAAATTGAGAGTCACTCTCTTTTCTCGATGTTTTGCTGCCTCAGCAAGACTACTATCTTATTTTAGAGATAATGTCAGTATTTTCATTGAGGTACACAAATATTCATTAGATTATGATTCATGCTTTGTAAATCTAGTTGAACATGTAGCTTATTTTCACTCTTCTGATGTTCACTCTTACATCAATCTTCAGATACGATTGACAATGATGATAAGTGGACTACTATATTATTTTGGAGAAGGTTTCATTAGGTTGTAATTCAGTGTGTGCTAGTAATGTTGAATATTCTCATTTCATGTTCACTGTTGCGTCAATCTTGTTTGACAAAAAAGTAACTGAAAATACAAGTAGCAATGATATTCCTGAGTGGCCTTGGTCAGTAATTAAGGACACAAGTAATGGTAGTTTTCATCTGTGCTATGACAATTGGAACGAGGATTGCTTATTATAAACAAAGCGAACAATTCATTGACAAAAAGAAAACAGTAATGTGTTTCAATATTATCACTTTTAATGTTATGTTGTATCATAATTCCAAAACAAAGAATGTATTAAATATTTACAACATCATATTTTCTTGACATCATTTACCATATAGAGGACATAATACATTGAATTTGAAAAAACTAACACTCTAGGACACATATAATCTACAATGTCAAATTATTTTTGAGAATTATGTTAAATGTGATTTAATTTCCCTTAGGAGAATACCCTCCACCTTTCCTGACTTTATGTATTAAGGAGAGTAATGGTTGATAAGAGATAGTACTCTGAGAATTGGAAGGTGAATTTTATCTACACAAATATAGTATGACGGTAAGATTGTCCTTTCATAGCTATATATGTTTACTTTCTGATCTTTTACATTATTGGCCAAGTATATATTTTCATTTAATTTATAATATGTCTATTACAGAGACATGATAATATCAATGAGTACTTCATTAAAGTATGGCTAATTTTTTTCTGTACTATTGTTGAGTTCTCACTTCAATTTCTTCTTTACCTGCATCTCCAATTTCCTGGTCTTGATGAAGACAAATTGGGACAAATAGCTGTTGTTATCTTCTCTGTTGTGGGTTTTTATTACATTTTAATCTCAGTATCAATCATTATTGGAACAATATGGCTCAGAGATTTTCATATGATATTTAAATCAAATCGAGAGTATCAAGCCACAATCACATCTCAAGTCTTAGTTGCCATAGCAGGATTGTTATACTATTTTGGAGACAATTTCAGTGACTATATGTCAGCATATGGTCATCAATTTAACTGTGATTCAAGTTGCAGTGATTCAATAGATCATGTAACTGATGGGATGTTATACATATCTCTTTTAATGTTCACTTTTATACCTCTCTTAATTGAAAGACTAAATATAGTGGGTAAAAGTGAGGTCAAGTATACTGAGAAGTGGCATTGGGCAGTTGCTAGAGATACAGGTCATGCCTTTGCTCTGATAGTAGACTTAGATGCATGGTTCACTGCTATAGCTAGTGTTTCTTATTCTTCGCCTAACTTTTGTTCATCTAGTGACACCATTTTGTCATGGAACATGTATGGATTATCTTTATTGATATGGGCTGTGGTATTGATACTAATTTATGCACCTGGAATATATCTAGCACTTTATCAAACTCCTAAAAATATCAAAAAAGTTATTCTTTATATCTTTCTCATTGTTATATTGTGGACAACAGCTGCTACCATACTATTTGCAGATAATCCTCAACCTATGGGATGTTTATTTGGGTGTGATTATGCTACCAATATACCAAATGGCACTGTTTGCAGAATAGAGCAGTTTCATTACACAAGATCTATATTGCTAGGAGCTGTTACTATTGTTCTAGCAATAGTGGTGACTATTAGTACGTCCTTGAGGGTAGGAACGATGCTTATATTTAATGCTAACAAAAGGAAAGAGTCTGCTGTGAAAAAGAAAGCCAATTATACTTAGCAAATCGTCTTCTATCTTGCCTCCTATGTATGTGAACAGCCATAGTTACTAGATCTATAGAAATTTTTTTCTCATTAAAAACATAATCATACATTGTTATATGTATTTTTATTAATTGTTTTCTACATAAGGACTGTCTCTTCTTTTCTGGTTAATATGTAATAGTGTGACAGCGGATACAAGTTTGGTTGTAAATAAAATTAGATGATATGTACTTCTTTGTTTGCTAGTAGTACTGGTTCATGGATTATATATCTCTATGTTCATCTATTTTCAGAGACATAATGGTAATAATGTACTACATCCTTGAAAATTTCTGAATACAGCCCAACAGCTGAATATAAGTAATGATTGTTGTATGAAATCAAAGTCCAAAGATATCCTTGTTGAAAGAAAACATCTTTGACAAATTTAATTAAATACTCAATTGCTATTGTACTTCCATAAGGTGCAGTCTAATTTCCTTTATGAAGAGTACACCTCCTTTCCTGGTTAATGCCTTAACAGAGCATCAGTATAGACAAACCAGCTAAAAGAAATGAGGTTAATATTATAGTATATCTATATTAGTTCAATATATTATGGCGGTAAGATAACTTTTGCTGGATTTTCAAGTAAAAGTGTTTATACAAGTGTCTCTATTTCTATTACAGATACATGATAATAGTAATGAATATGCTCTTAAAATATTTCTGCTATTTCTTTGCATCATCAATTTCCCTACAAGAATTACTTATTTAGATCTTGTATATCCTCTTCTCAACAACGAAGACAGACTGGGTCAATTATCTATCAATGCAAGGGCATGGCCTGTATCCTTGATGATTGCCCAGTGCCATTTTTCAGCATGATAAACTCTTATGTCATCAATTATTTTCATACGTTCTATAACTGTTGGCACAAGAGTGAATATAAGAAGGGATACCACAAGTAGTGTATTAGTAACATGATTGATTACATCAATGTAATTGCTATTACAACCTAACTCATTGCTAAATTCAGAAATGATTGAATCAAAATTATCTGCAAAATAATAGCATGTTCCTGCAATTGCCACTAAGAATTGAGAACAAGAGTTGCTCAATAATCCTGTTTTAATTTGAACATCATAGGATTTTATTATATTCTAGCTTTCAGCATTAGTCAAGTTCAGAGATTTTTACATGATGTTCAAATCATATCAAGAGTATCAGTCACTCACACTTTTCTCAATTCTTTATATATTATATTGGAGACAATTTGTTATAATATTTCTAATTTGGTATCATAAAACGTTATTGTGCATTGTTGAGAAACACGTTTGCAAAACTAGCTATGACTGATTTACACACCTGGAACAAAATTAGCATTGAGTGAAATTCCTCAAAACATCAAAAAATTCATTTTATTTCTCTGGTTACTTAATTATAATGACATTAGCTACAGACAGTGTTTATTGGTGATAATTCTCAACTTATGAGATATCTGTTTGGGTGGGATATCTCAAGTTCTCTACAAACCTCTATTGGTTGTTAATCAAATAATTTTTTCTTAACAAGAACTATTCTGCTAGCTGTTGCTGTTATCACAACAAAACTAATTGTAATTATTATTGTAATGTTCAGGGTTGGAGCAAAGATTGTATACTTTACAAAGAAGGAGGATGATATCCAAAATAAAATTTAAAATCATTTAATTATACTTATTTATGAGTAAAATATTTCCAAAAAATATATATATATTATTTCTCTAAATTTCAAGGAGTCATGTACACATAGAAAGACTGACTATATATGTATGCATTTTGAAATGGAGTTTTGTAATCTTATTTGACTGTGCATTATATAGATCCTGATAATCATGAACTTAGTAAACTCTTAATACACAACTTCATATGGTTCTTCATATTCATCTTCTTTACCAGTTGTGTTAGTTATTTCATTGAAGTTTTCTCTTTCTTGATCGACAACCTGTCGTCTAGATACAAATGTTTCTCTGGCAGCAACGTGTAGTAGAAAAATACCAATCCCTCCAAATATTATCAGAACTAAGCATAATAAAGCGATTCTGGAACCATAATATCCTTCTTGGTTACAATTACTAGAAAAGTTACCTGCAACAACATCACAGTCAAAGAGACACCCAATTGGTTGTACATTTGCACTTAACAGCAAAACTGATGTACAGAACCACAGCAGTATCACTATAATAAAAGGAGGAACAAAAGAGTAAATTAGGTCATGACCCTGTCTGATGAGCTCAATCACACCAGGTGTGACAACACATATCAAAACTAAAATGTATACAACCACTGTGATTGGATAAAGAGCCCAAGTAACAAGTAACTGATGCTCAGGACAAAACTCAGGAGCTTGAAGAGGGAGTCTTGCTATAATGGAAAACCAAGCGTCAAATTCAACAATTAGGGACATTGATTCTGCTATGTTGTGCCATATTGAGCAGTTAATTAGCATAATGTCTTCTTTTGATATAGTGTCAGTGATAACCTGCAGTTTAAGTACAACCAGTGGTGTCAACCGAAAGAATAGAATTGACAAGACTAAAAGAGCTGTACCGGCATCTCCTGAAATGAGTATGCAGTCCAAATCACAGCCAATTGAAGTTCCATAGGATGCCAAAATTGTGGTAATTTTGTCACCAACAAAATACATTATACCAGCTACTCCTGTAATTGTCTGAGTTAACAAGACAATTACAAATGTTTTAACAGGTTTATGTTTTAAGTACCGTTTTCGGGTTAGGAACATACCAACAATAATGGCTACTGTGAACAAAATGTATATGGCACCAAGAATACAGAATACTGCAAGAGCGAATTGTGCTTTGTTTTCTGCATGGTTCATAGTTAGAAAAGTAATTTGGTTGACAACTGTAGCCAATATATTGAGGATAAGTAGTATTATTTTCAAAGTAAAATCATTGACGATAAACTTATAGATCTGAAGAAGTAACAATAATAATATATATATAATGACTGCTCTGTTAATAATAAATAAGCTTACCATTTTGTGTTTTATAGAAGTAAACTCAAGTTAAAATATTTCAATTTCAGTGGCTTTCTGTTGCACAAACTGCTGTCAAGTCAAATGGTGTTTGTTTACTGGCAGACAGTCACTGCCTGTATGTCAATAAGAAATGATTACCCCAGCCCGTCAACGTGACACGGATCTTAATTAGTAGGCGTGGCAATCTTTATTTAGAAAACAAAATGAATCCTGATCCGAAAGTAAGCTAACTATTTTTAAATGACTGTTTCATACATTTATTTATCTCATGGTAGGCTGGAGCTTCAGGCCCTCTAATTCAAGACAAAGCTGTGGATGCAGCTTTAAATGCTCTTATAGCCAAAGTAGGAGATGTTAAAGGATCATTGTCATCGTTTGTTGGGAAAATGGAACACGAACCACTCACATGGTAATCACATGACTTTCACATGGTTTTATTCCTTATATAACTTCAGGCCGAGTGTATTGGATAGCTTTGCTGCCCTGTCTGGTAAGATAGACTCAGTCATCTGTGTGTACATTGACTCATGAACATAATTAAGTTTTGACATAAGAATACCAGCCCAGTAATAAGTCATTAATAAACTAATATTTATTGATTATTGTAGGAAATATTGAATTATGGATTTAGTAGGAAATTGGATGAACTTAATTTATAATTTGCTAGTGATCATGTCTCCTGGTTTTCTCCCAAATGAATGACAATTTTAGAATATACATTACAGTAACATCCATGATTACCACATTATAAGTATTTTATAGACTTATATTAAATACCTTATTATGTTTTGTTGTAGGTCAGTTTAGTACTTTAACCAAACAACTGAACAACGAGAAGTTACCACCTCTTCATAGTCAGATCCTCTTACCACAACAAGTGTCCAGTGACAGAGATGCTGATCTGGAGGTAAGGAGTGTCTATTCAAGAGGTTTTTATATCCTCTGTAACAGAACACACATGACTTGAGAGAGAGAGAGAGAAATGCTCCTAGTTGGTATTGTTTAACTTCAGTTGATATCCAAGTGATTAGACCATTATATCACTGATAAGCTGTTATGACGTGTTACTACTAATAAATAAATAATTCACTCAACGACACATTGTAGCTCTGTCTATACAATAGTGTTAACCCTACTATTGGTTGTGTCTGCTAAATTCAGTTCTTTTAGCATGTTTTAATTTAGTGTGTGGTTTAAGTTAACAATTTTTGAGTCATTTCCGTTAACATAATTTAATCATAAAATTAAACTTTTATCACATGATTATTACAGTAGTCGCTAAATTTGCTAAAATTTGTACACACAATTAATTACATAAGGTAGATTGTTTGCAGCTTCTTAGTGTTTGTAAGTTAAAGTCAAAAATTGTCTATGAATACCTAAACTTAATTTTGCCCTATAGCATAGTTTTAATTGTTATGGTTCCTAATTTTGTTAGAGATCAACGGAAGGTCGAATTCCTATCCTCCATCATGAAATAGGTAATGTACAAAAACACACACACATGTTTATATTACGACAATTCTCAACCAATCAATAACGAATCCAATGACTTTGATTATTTTCTAGTACCAGATTACCTACGTACGAAGTTAGATCTTGATCTTGAGGCTAAACAAAGAGAGTTACATGCTGAGGCAGCAAAAGCATCTCCTGATTTTCATGTGAGTATTATCTTGGGTAAAGCTACTTTGATGGAGGGGAATGTTGTGTTTATACTTATAGCTAGTCTTGTGCAAGAAGGTTGGGCTAGCTCTGTGAGACTAGTTTATAACTATTCTATTTCCAGGAAGAGGTGAAAAGTTTCAACAGTCTTCTTGATAAAGTTATTGCATCTGTAGATGAAGCTAGAGAGAGTTGGGAGAAACAGAGTAACAGACTTGGTAACAGAGAAAACTTAATGTTACTGATATTATAATTATATTAAATGATATCCTTTAGACACTGTTCAACCAAATCCTCCTGAAGAAACAAGAAAATTAGTGTCAGCTTATCTTTATGGAACAGGTACACAATCAATGTAACAATGGTTGGTTTGCAAGATGGAATAGATGATAGATGGATGGATTTAAGGATAAATGGATAGACAAATTGACAGATAGATGGATGGTTTTATGGAAAGACCAATTGATAGACAATAGACAGATAGATGAATATTTATATATAAAATATCATTGACATATGATAATGCTTGACTAGTCATTTAAGACTGATAGATGACTTGATAACTCTTATACACAGGTTTACAGCAATTGTCAACGAATCGTAAACAAGCACTGATGGGGGGCAGACTACCTGTCAGTCAACCACAGTTACAACAACAGCAACCAGTACAACCTCAAATGCCACGATTAAGTAAGTAAAGGTATTCTGTATTGTATATGTAGTACATGGTATGTGCCTATGTCTTTCGTTTGTAATATTACAATATAATACAATATAAGGCTGAATATAAAGAATGCTTATATATTGTATTACAATATATATAGCATTCTTAATCATTACTTTGTCTAGTCGTGCTTTTAGAAATAGCTTTTGTTTTTTCTTAATAATCAATGTATTTTATTTCTCTAGTTTCTCGAGTCCCTGCACCTACTGGTATTCGTCAACCCATGGTACAAACTCTAGGTCCACTACCACCTGGTTTTTCCTCTCAATTTATTAAACTTAGATAATATGTTACACTACATTCATAATATCATCACTGACACGCCTTTCTTTCTCAATGAATAATGAATCTTATTAGTTCACCCACGTATTATTAGCCCCAATAATGGAGGATAGATGGGAGACATACAGTCGTGTTATGTGGCGGTTCCTGACCAGCTACAGTATGGTCATTATACCGTTATATCTAATGATGGTGTTCTCAGCTAGAAGATTGATGAAGCTCTTTCCTCCACTTCAATTGAGGAGCTTACTCGTACTACACAATATTAACTGTGTTATACTCAGTGTACTCTCTCTAATATTGCTCTCTACTGGTATGTGGTCTGAAAAATCTATATTCAAACTAGAGAGTACTTCAGAGGTAACATCTATGGGTCTGTATGTATATTGGCTTAGCAAGTACTATGAACTCTTAGATACGGTCTTCATGGTACTCCGGCACAAAAGTCGTCAAATCTCATTCTTGCATGTGTTTCATCATGCTTCAATGACATTTCTCTCTGATTACGGCTATAATTATGCTCCCTGGCCTCCAATAGCATTTGGTATGGCCCTTAATTCTGGTGTACACATAGTTATGTACAGTTATTATGCTATGAAAGCCTTCTTACCACTGCAAGAAATTGCTTGGAAGAAACGAATCACCCAACTTCAGATATTGCAGTTTGTTTTGGGAGTTTATATTGGTTGCTATGGATACATGAATGAGGGGTATTGTATATATGCCTTCTTATATCCTATGGCTCTAATTGGACTGTTTTCAAATTATTACTATCATGCATTTATAAGAAAAAAAAGAGAATTGAAAAAAAGTGATTGAGCAATATTATAGTAAATATTTTGTTAAACTTTTTTGATTGTTTTTTATTAAGTGACCCTGGATAAATAGTGGGTGGGGCTGCCTCATGAAATTGTCTTAAAGAAAATGGCCTCTCCAATTCCATCTCCTACTGGGCCTCACAAGGTTGGTTGTGTGGATATTATGCCAACTTTTGAGGGTATAGCAGGGACTACAGATTGGCCACTTTTACGCCTCTTTTATCCAACACAACAGGAACAATCTTATGGAGAAACAGAATATGCTAAATGGTATCCAACTCCAGAGTATGCACATGCTTACATCAATATCTTAAGAACTACTTCTAGAAATTGTTTACCTCTTTGTGATGAAGCCATTGAAGGCACAGCTGATGTAAAGATACCAGCTTTGTATGGAGTACCTCTTCTATCAGAGGACGTCCCTCAGTTTCCTATTGTCGTTTTTTCCCATGGTCGCATTGGTTATCGTACTTGCTATTCTGGAATCTGTAGTGATTTAGCCTCTCATGGTTTTGTTGTGGTAGTACCTGAGCATGGAGATGGGTCTTCTTGTCTAACTTTGAGGAGGAGAATTTCTGATTCTCCTTTGGGTTACATTGACGAGTGGCTTCCTTATTGTGAGAAGAAAGAAAATGAAAGTGAATTTGAATTTCGAAACAGACAAGTTCGAAAAAGATCACAGGAATTGCAAGTAACCATTGATTTTTTACATTTCCTCAATGAGGGTGCACACGTAAAGAACTCATTAGACCCCAGTTTTGATCTTCTTCAGTTCAAAGGTCGTCTACAAGAGGACACAATGTCAATAATGGGACATTCACTTGGAGGAGCTACCATTATTGAGTGTCTATTCAATGAACCCAAATTCAAATGTGGCATTGCTCTAGATCCATGGATGATGCCTGTCTCAGAAGAGGTCTTCACAAATGGCATTCATCAGCCCTTGATTTTTATTAATAGTAGTGGTCCCTTCCAAACACCAGATGCTATCCAACGAATGATGAAACTTGTAAAGCCTATTGGTGAAGCTGGTTTTTCCAGTTGCCACATGGTGACCATTGATGGAACAATTCATAGAAATCAAATAGACAGTATCTTTGTTTTTTCAGATTTTTTGCCCACCTCTGAGAAATCTATTACTGATCCTTTAAAAGCTCACCTACTAAATTTAAAGCTATGTCATGCCTTCTTAAAGAGATTTCTCCTTGAAGATCCACAATACCAGAGATATATCCCTTTACTTGATGGAGATGACAATGAAGACTGCATAATATATGGTACTAAAGTGAAGTTCTAGCAATATTTAATAATGTAGTTTGTTAAATGTGAACCAAAATGGTCACTATATTATTTATTATATGTGTTTTGAATAATACTGTATTTAGTTGATACAAAATTTATGTTCTTATAATTATACAAAATATGCCTTCAAAAGATGTTAATATTACAGATAAATCAATTGAGGCAGAAGACCCATGTAATGAAGTGCTCCCTGATCTCCCTGATGGCTTATCAACTGATGGAACTATTTCACATTGTAAACAATGTCCCTTATAGCATGGCACTCAATATAGGTCAAGTTCTTGGTCTTAGAGACAATGATATTGACAATAGTATGTCTTAAATCACTTACAGGAAACCAGAAGTTATGAATGGGTAACAGAGTCAAGTATGGTAAACTTTTACCTTCAAATTTGATTGATACATATGCAACAAAGTTCTAAACATAAACATAATTGTGTCATGAATTTATGACTATCACTTCACCATGATCAAATATGTTCACAAACTCGTATTTAGTACAACTACTTCTCATTAGGTAAACCTCATCATTGCTAGTGTAATTGCCTGATAAAACATGACATGAGAACAACGCCAGGCACTAGACAGGAGATATGCACACTAATTTATTATATAGTCTGGTTGATCATTGTTGTAGTGACTCTATATTTATATTCACCTATGTGTGTGTGTACATATATATATGCATGCATACATACATACATACATACACACATACATACATACATACATACATACATACATACATACATACATACATACATACATACATACATACATACATACACACATACATACATACATACATACATCTATTTATCTATCTATCTATCTATATAATTAACTCCATTTAAACAAATATTGGTGATCTGTCATATCCTACCCTCCTAATAGGAGATTTTGTATTAGTACGCGGCTCCATAGGGGGATTTCGAGTTATGAATTTGATTACTGGACTACGCCATATTACGCATACAACATGGCTAATACTCCACTGAAAGGGCAAATATTTGGGCAAAAACTACCTCCACTGTACAAGTTGATCGAAAATATTCTAAAAGGTTCTCCCAGTGGACAGATATTCAAAGTAAAGTATACATGATATTGAGCTATATGTACCCCTAGTTCAAAATGCGTCGGTAGCATCTTCTCTAGTCTAGCAACTGTAAAATGATACAGGCAATTTGCTATTTTATTGCTAATTATGATTTAATTAATTAGTGGCACATTAATAAAGGGAGTACCTCTTTGTCCAGCAGTAAGTGCATACTTTTCTGTGTATTAAACTGTCCCCACCCTTAAAGCTTAATCATTAACTATAATTTATAATTATGCAGCAAGGTGTGACCTCCTACTGGATCTATTTAGTCAGGCATTGTCAACCCTTTGCTAAGAAATGAAGGGTCTAGGGACAAGTGCATATAGGACTCAATGTCTTTCAGACCACAGAAAGGCCTCATGCACTTACGAGCTCCTTTCACTTAACATCTATTCCACATGAGTTGACGATGACAAGTAAAGTCCTGAACTCCTTGAAACTCTGCTCTTGAAGCAGTATGTGATGTGAGGTAGTGCTAGTTGATAAAAGACAGTCTGTGCTTTTATTCAACATCTACAGCATATCGCAACAACCATTTTGTATTTTTCATTCTCTTAACACATGCTCAGGTGTATGTATGTTCTAGCCACATCTGCATTCTTGCTGTACGAGTCCTATATGCATTTGTACCCAGATCCTTCTCTCTAAGGGAATGGGTGGTAATGCCAGACTAGGAAATATTGGCTCTACCATTAACGAACTATCTGTATTATTACATCATTCAATGCAAAAGGTCATTTCATTATAGGAAGTCATTCAAAATGCTGATAATGCCAGAGCTACAGAGGTCAAATTCTTCTTGGACTACCGTCAATTACAGACCCTCCCACCTGGACTAGTGACAGATACTGAGAAACATATTGAGCTATCTCGATTTTATGGTCCAGCCTTAATGTCTTATAATAATGCACCTTTTAAGAAAGAAGACTGGGATAGTATACAAAGTCTACATCAGAGTGGTAAAGCTAAGAATCCACACAAAGTAGGAAAGTTTGGAATTGGATTTAACTCTGTCTATCACATTACTGGTAAGTACAGTTGTTCATGGAAATATAATAGCAATTATGAGATGAATTCCAACAAAATTCTTGAACATTTTTCATTTATATTTAGATCTTCCAGTAATTGTTAGTGAGGACTACTGTGGATTCCTAGAGCCACAAGAACATATATGGAAGGGTGAGTCTGGTAAAGGCTATTACTTAAAAATCTATTAGCAAGTTTTTTTGAAACACTAGCTCCTTATAAAGACATTTGTGGTTTTTCTGAATCCTTTCATGGGAAAACGTTTTCCGATTTTCTCTTCGTAACAAATCATCAAAGCTTTCCAAAGAACTCTATACTATATCAAAGCTTCATGTGTTACTAGAATCTCTTAAAGCTGAAGCAAAATACATTTTACTTTTTCTTCAATCAGTTTGTTCCATTGAGGTGATAGAGATTTCTGTCCATAACACTCTTAAGTCAGTGTTTAAAGTAAGTGTTGATACTGATACCTACATTCAACACATAACTCAACAACAACAATTACTCAGTGATGTACAATCCACTTCAACAATTGATTCACTGAGTAGTGTGCACAAAGTCATTAAAAGTAGTGATCACTTCAATATTGAAGTACATGATGATAGTAGCCACAGTAAACATGAATGGATAGTAGTTAATCAGGTTGGTAGTGAGGACACAGAGGTAATGCAATTAGCGGGGAAGCAGCATGTTTTGCCCTGGGTGGGAACAGCTTTTGAAGTTAGTACTACACCATGTTATGGTGGTCGTATATTTTGTGTCCTTCCTTTACCCATTGAAGACAGAGCTCCATTTAGTGTTCATATTAATGGAAGTTTTGCTGTAAGTAGTAATCGTCGATCTCTCAAATGGGAAGCACATGAAAGGAAAAATGATAAAGAAAGTACATGGAACAAACTGTTAATAAAAAATGTCTGCCTTCTTGTTATGTTAAGTTAGTTTCACAGTTGATACAACTGTGTCCTAGTAACTATATTGCTATCTACAGTTGTTGGCCAGAAATAGATAAAGTTAAAGGCACACCTTGGGGTGATGTATTGGGGCCTTTCTACAAGCTACTTCTCAATGGTAGTCAAGCCGTGTACATTCCAGTTGCTGGAGGACAGTGGATTAGTATTAGTGAATCATTATTTGTAAGTGAGAATGAATATGTTCCCCAACCAGTGAAAAAAGTGTTTTGAATTGCCATATAAAACTAGTTGAACTAGAATGTAACCAATGGATGGCTTTGAGGCAATACTACCCTCAAAATAAAAATATTTTGAGCCCTCCAAAATTAAGAAGAACACTCAAGAAAAACGTAAATGCCTACGACTACATGTCAAGCCAGGATAAACTTGCCATTTTTGACTACTGTTTAAGTGACCACATGTATAAGGACCTCTCTGGTCTCAAGCTACTTCCATTGCTTAACGGTAGCTTTGTACAGTTTACACAAGTAAGTCATTATACTACTGTGCTATATATTTGCAGTAGTAGCATTCCTCATGCTCTTCTTCCTGGTTTGGAACATATGCTAGTCAGTGTTTATTCTGACAACCAAAATACTCATTTAAATTTAACCAAGGTCGCAAAAGGCGGTCAAACACAGTTCAAAATATTGGGTGTACCTGAAGTAGCAAGAATTTTACCACAGTCTAATCCTACGTCTTGGTCTGATGAACAATTTGATTGTTTTTGGCAATGGCTTCATGATAAAGAGTTGCATTTCTTCCATCAAAAGCAGATAGTACCCATACAGCAGTACTCCACTGGCCAAACTTCAGCAATGCCTTTAACTAAACGAGATGGTGTAGTATACATTTCGCCTTCTTCTTCTATATCTTCAACATTATCATCAGCTCTAGAGAAGTGTGGTATTAAGCTAGCTAATTCTTCAGACTTTCCATATTTAGTTCATCGCCACCTGACCCAATATTTATACCAGTTTAATCCAGATGATATACTATTAAGACACAATACTGTGAAAATAAAGCTATCGCAGAGAGTGAGTCATTTGATTTTAGAACAGACCTATTTCCCAATACTCCTCTTGTAATAAGTAGATATGGCAACAAGAAGTTCAAGAGTCTTTTAAAACAGCTTTCTAGGCATGTTCACTTTATGAATGAAATTGAATATCTGCTAAATATTTCATTTTATCAGATTAGGAATAGGCAGTTCAATATTAGTAATATAGTACCTTTTATGGCAAGTGTACTTGATAGCTTTGATAGTATGAGAAGGAAATATCCCAGCTTATTTGAGCAATTCAAAAAAGCTATATCAACTTTGCCATTTATACCAGTTTCTTTATCAACAGTATTACAAGCTCCATGTAATCTTTTTGATCCTCAAGATGCTATGTTAAAAGAGTTATTTAGAGACCAATCAGTATTTCCTGGACCTGAGTTTTCTTCTTATCTCTACGCACTGCAACAATGTGGTTTAAAGTCTATTACCTCTATCACAGGGACAGATATACTACAGATTATAACAAGTGTTCAGGTGTATTCAGAAACAGGTTTAGCTACATCTAATGATGTAAATATTACTAGAGTAATAGCAGTTTTTCGCTATCTCAAGAACTACCCACAAGTCGTTAATAAAAGAGTTGTTAGTACTGGAAGACATTATAATCTACAAACGGCTTTAATCCACCAGTCCCAAATTGGTTGTTGGTTACCAATAGCTAGTGATCCTCCTAAAAACTATCCTGCTTGCTTACAGTGGAAGGGTTCTTCCTTTCATCAGAACTTAATTTCAACAAGACATAGTCCATTAGTAGTCCTATCACAAAGCATAAGCTCATCACAATTACCAATGATAGCAGGTTCACAAGCTATATTTGTAGAAAATGTACCATCTCAAATTGCTCAATCTCTTTGTAGTTGTTCTAAAGTTATTGTAGCTGCAGTTGTAGCTCGTTTTAAAGAGATAATTAAAAATGAGGAAAAAATAGAGTCCGATGTATTAGATCAGTTATCATATCAGACCTACAGTTACCTTCAAGATAATGTAACTTATTGTGACGAGGAGACCTTTGATGATATAGAGAATTGGGTATGGATGGAGAGTGAATCCTCATTTATCAGCTCTAGTATGGTAGCTATTAGAAGTAATCCTACCCTCAGACAAAGTCTAGAGCCTTTGTTTTCACTTTACCAAACAGATTGCAAAAATTTAGCAAACTCTTTTCTAAATGTGGAGTTCATCCACAGATTACTATAAATCATATACTTTCTGTACTCCATTTTATTAAAGATGGTCCAGGTCAGATTAGTACAGAAGAAGCATGGTCACTAGTAAAAGCAATATTAGACTGGGTAGTAGATAAGTCATCAAGAATGAATGATGAAGAATTTTTAGTACCAGTACAGAATGACTCATCTTATCCACAGTTTCAACCTATTAAGATGGTTTCATACACAGATAACAAAATGCTTCTTAACATTGCTATGACTTCAGATGAAGAGTATATGTTAGTTCATGATAGAGTAGCTCATCTTGCTCCACAACTTGGTCTAAGTCCTCTCAGTGATCATCTTGATATAACAGAGGATGATGCTGGTCAACATGAACCTCTTATTACTCGTCTTAGTAATATCTTGAAGGAATACAAAGATGGTCTGACTATTATTAAAGAAATGATCCATAATGCTGATGATGTTGAAGCCACAGAAGTCAACATTCTCTATGATTCTCGTCAGCATACAACAGAAAAGCTCTTGTTTTATGGAATGGCTGATAGCCATGGTCCAGCTTTAGTTGTTCATAATAATAGCACTTTTACTGATGAAGATTTTGAAAACATCACCAAATTAGCTGGTGCTACAAAAGCTAACAAACCATTAAAGATTGGAAAATTTGGTATTGGTTTTTGTTCAGTATATCACATCACTGATGTACCTTCATTTGTGAGTGGAGAGTGGCTTTATATATTTGACCCTACTCTCCAGTATCTTAAAGGCATAGTTCGTAATGAGAACAGACCAGGTAAGAAAATGAAGAACCTATCAAAGTTTGTATCTCAGTCTCAACAACTAGTACCATATGAAGGCTTGTTTGGTTTTAAAAGTTCTACTGTATACCATGGTACTATTTTTCTGTTTCCTTTTAGAAGAAGTACCAGTCAAATTAGTTCTACACTCTACAATGAGCACATGATATCACAACTCAAAAAAGACTTAGCCAATAATGGTTCTAAGTTACTACTGTTTATACAACATGTAAAAAGAATTACATTTAGTTCAATTGACAGTTACAGTAGTGAGCCAAATCTTGAAGTGTCAATTGAAATAAGCTCATTAAGTAATCAAAGAGAAATTAAGTGTGTCATGACTAAGAAATCAAAGCAAAAAGATCTGATGGAATATTGGTTAGTTTCAGACCACAAGGAAGAGCTTCAGACTCAAGGTTATCAATTGCATTTAAGTACAGCATTTGTAGCCTGTCAACATATTAAAGCTGATCAATCTGATACCTTTAGCTGTAAACAGTTAGAAGGGTCTGTATTTTGTTTTCTCAGCCTTGAACTCAGCCTTATACAAGATGATATCAGAGAATACTCTTTTTCGTTCTGTTTCTGTAAGCAAGTGGTTAACACTTGCTGAATCTATGTTCATTTCTCCAGATATATTCAATGTACCAGGTGTTGATATACTTAGTTCTATTAATAAAGCTGTGTGTATATTAGAACTACCTGTAGTTCCTCTACCATGCTCTTATTTAGATCAGCTTGAAAGGGAAGGACTTCTTTCTCAACAATTTATAAACCAAAACGAATTTGTAGAACTTTTTTTACACATCTATACTGTTTTGATAGCAACATAGGTGATCACAATGAAGTTCTATCCATTATACTAAGAACAGTTGCCATTACGAAAGAAGAAGCATTGTTAGCAAAATACCTTAAAGAGCATCCATGTATTCCATGTTCTACATATGGTGTTCAAGTAAAGTTAGCTAGTGACCTTGTAGACCCACATGTTTTTGAAAATTTATTTAATCCTGATGATAAAATGTTTCCATTGTCAGACTTTTATGAAAACAGATTAATTTGTCAAGCTATGAAATTACTTGGTCTATTATCTTCAAAGTCAAACTTACCTTGGAATATTATTGTCTATTGTGCCAAAACAGTTGATAATCTATTTATTCAAGACAAGACTAAAGCTCTTAAAAGAATTAAACTTATTATATCAAGTATAAAAAACAAAGCCACACAATTCCAAACAAATTGTTTGCCTCCTAAAGAACTTGACGAACTCAAGAATATATCATTTCCTCCAATTCTCTCAAAACCTGAAGCATACATCTTACCATGGAAAGGAGAAGGACATCACTTATTAAGTCCATCTCAAGTAATATCAATGAATATGTTAAAGGCTGGTCTTATTGTAGGTTCACAGAAAGCTATTGTTAATACCAATAATGTTCACGATGGAGGATGTGGTAACATTCCACTTAATGTTCTTACATTATTGGGTATTCAAACCAGACCATCAGTAAATGATGTACTGCTACATTTTCAGTGTCTCATTGATGATTTTGAGTCTGAAATGAGCACAAACACTGACAAGCCCAAAGTAAGCACAAACTATGACAAACCTAATTTAAGCACAAAGTTTGATATGATATCTCAAATTTGTCGTCACGTGTATGAGTTTCTGGATGATGAAATCTATCGTCAACATCAAGCCATTGATACTACACATCAGACAATACCCACTTTCACACAGGTTGAAGAAACAGTCCAAATATTTCAAAACAACCCTTTTGTTTGGACAGGCAAATATTTTGCTGTTCCTACAGATGTAGCTAGAAATTGGAGAGTAAAAGATGGACCATATCTTTACAGACTTCCTGATATGCTATCAGATCGTAAACACTTATTAAAAGCATTAAACATCAAAAATGACTTCAGTGTTCTGAAACTATTACAAACATTTCAAAGTATGTACCATATATACAAAGCAGAACAACTTCCTATTGAGTATCATATACTTGTGGATTGCATGATTTCAGAACTAAATTCATCTGACTTAGATGAAGTAGACGTGAAGACAGAACCTGTAATTCTTGTTGACAATGCTTTTGTCCTTAGGCCTGCTAAACAACTGTTTTTTAATGATGCACCATGGCTTTCAGCTTTTGTTGATTGTAATTATCAATAGAGTTGACTCTTGCTCCAAGTAAACTTTTATATTCATTAAACAATCTCAATTTCCCATCAGATTTTAGCAATAGTGGAAAAAGGGGAACTTGGTAATGTATATTTTACTACAAAGACCTCAAAGGAAAACATTAACAAAGGCTGCAGAGGCTCTGTATTAGAATGATTGTTTTCATGGCAAGAATATCATTAATGTTTGTCTTTGGCCAGTAAATGAATCTTATGAGTGGGCACAAATAGATAGGATTGTCCTTATTGTCAAACGAAAGGAAGGAGCACTTGAAGTATATGAAACATGAAATGTTTAGACTCAAAGAGTGGAACTTTTTGTTCAATTGCAAACTTTTGAGATCACATATTAATCCTTGCTTAATTTGATTTCCCCTAGAAATATAGAAAACTTGAGCAGTTAAAATTTTATATGCCATGGGCTTGGATTCAGAGTTACAGTATAAATAATTCAAAGTATTCTGTAAACTTGTGTCAAAAGGCAACATTATGTAATTAGTACTAATACTATAGAATATTAGATCTAAAATACTAATTGCGTTGAACACTAGAACTAGAATATGCTCTCCTGTGTGTACAGATTTCAATGATTACTTGTACAATCATGTAATGACTGATGTTATGAATCAACATTAGGAAAATCAATCAGAGCTATAATTTCTATAACTTGGATAATCTCTAAAAGTAGTATTCACTAAATGATCTCTGTCTCATGAAAATACACGAATGGATAACAAAGTCAAGTATGGTAAACTTGACCTTCAAATTTGATTGATACACGTGCAAAAAATCCAATATATTTAATACCATGATTTTAAGACAATATCACTTAACCAGGAGTAGATAAGACATGTTCACTTACTCATATTTAGTATGATCACATTCCTATTAGGTAAACCTCATCATACTTTATATCATGTGATAAAATCATTAGTTGTGTAAACATTGTGGTTGTTTTAGTTCTCTGTGGAATTGTACTTTGTTTCTATATTCACTCACTTTCAGGCTTCAAACAAAGTCCAGTTATTTTTGCTGTATCATAATACCACTGACTTGACTGTGATTCATATATAGTAGTATGGAATATTCTAAAACAGCAGCAAAAAGAATAGAAATGATCAAAAAACATTTAAATAGGAACCAGATGTAAGGATAGCAGTGTCAAAAAAGAAATGGAGTTGTGATGAATGGCACAAATCCATCATAAGTAGTCAAATTTTTTAGATAAAATACATACAAAACATAACATGTTATACATATACTCATTATACTCATATAATGTGTAACACTTAAAAAATGAAAATGTATGTTGGGATGACAATGCCAAAAAGCACAAAAACAAGGTAGGTATAATACATTATACACACAAATCTATACAACATCCCTGCCTAAGTAACCTATTATATCTTTTAGTTACTAAGCTACTTATGTTGAGATTTTGTATAGATTTATATGTACAATGTATTATGCTTACTTTGTTTTTGTACTTTTTGGCGTTGTCTTCCCTACATCCATTGTCATTTTATAAATATTATACATGTATATGACTGTCATTCCAAAAATGTTATTCTATAATATAATATATATGATCTGTTAATACCTAACCTCCGATACACTAGGAGATTTTGTAGCAGAGTGCGGGCTCCACACGGGGATTTTCAGGAACTCATGAATAAAATTACTGGTTTTACGCAGACTGGACTAAAGCCATGATGACCAAATAATTCTAGTCTACATATTACCTGTCTACCATGGCAAATATTTCACTGAAAGGGCAAACGTTTGGGCAAAAGCTACCTCCGCTGTACAAGGTGATCGAGGATATACTAAAAGAGTACCCCAGTGGACAAATATTCAAAGTAATGTTATACTAAGCAATATTTTTAACTATAATATTCATCTACACCTACTTCAAAAGACGCCAGTAGCATGTACTATAGTTTAGTGACTTTACAGTTAATTAAAATAACAAAGGTTATTTGTTAACTATGATTTGATTAATTAGTGGTTTAATTATTAATAACTACCTATTATTAAATACATGCAATACAAAAGGTCATTCCTTACAGGAAGTCATTCAAAATGCTGATGATGCTAGAGCTACTGAGGTCAAATTCTTCCTGGACTGCCGTCAACTACAGACCCTCCCACCTGAACTAGTGACAGATACTGAGAAACATGTTGAACTATCTCGATTTTATGGTCCAGCCTTAATGTCTTATAATAATGCACCTTTTAAGAAAGAAGACTGGGATAGTATACAAAGTCTACATCAGAGTGGTAAAGCTAAGAATCCACACAAAGTAGGAAAGTTTGGAATTGGATTCAACTCTGTCTATCATATTACTGGTAAGTACAGTTGTTCATGGAAATAAATATAATAATATTCATGATATTAAATTCTAGTAAATTGATAGTTCATGAATATTATTTAATTTGTATTCAGATCTTCCAGTAATTGTTAGTGAGGACTACTGTGGATTCCTAGAGCCACAAGAACATATATGGAAGGGTGAGTCTGGTAAAGGCTATTACTTAAAAAATCTAATAGTAAATTGTCCAGAAACACTAGCTCCTTATAAAGACATCTGCGGTTTTTCTGAATCCTTTCATGGGCAAACACTTTTAAGATTCCCACTTCGTAACAAACCATCAAAGCTTTCCAAAGAAGTCTATACTATATCAAAGCTTCAGATACTACTGGAATCTCTGAAAGCTGAAGCAAAATACATTTTACTTTTTCTTCGATCAGTTTGTTCCATTGAAGTGATAGAGATTTCTATCCATAACACTCTTAAGTCAGTGTTTAAAGTAAATGTTGATACAGATACCTACATTCAACACATAACTCAACAACAAAAATTACTCAGTGATGTACAATCCACTTTTACAATTGATTCACTGAGTAATGTGTGCAAAGTTATTAAAAGTAGTGATCACTTCAATATTGAAGTACATGATGATAGTAGCCACAGTAAACATGAATGGATAGTAGTTAATCAGGTTGGTAGTGAGGACGCAGAGGTAATGCAATTAGCGGAGAAGCAACATGTTTTGCCCTGGGTGGGAACAGCTTTTGAAGTTAGTACTACACCACGTTATGGTGGTCGTATATTTTGTGTCCTTCCTTTACCCATTGAAGACAGAGTTCCATTTAATGTTCACATTAATGGAAGTTTTGCTGTAAGTAGTAATCGTCAATCTCTCAAATGGGAAGCACAAGAAAGGAAAGACGATGAAGAAAGTACTTGGAACAAACTGTTAGTAAAAAAATGTCTGCCTTCTTGTTATGCACGTTTAGTTTCAGAGCTAATACAACTGTGTCCTAGTAACTATATTGCTATCTACAGTTGTTGGCCAAATATAGATTATGTTAAAGGCACACGTTGGGAAGATATTTTAGACCTTTTATACAAATGCCTTCTATATGGCAGTCAAGTAGTCTATACTCCAATTTCTGGAGGACAATGGATTAGTATTAGTGAATCAATATTTGTAGATAAGGATGAGGTAGTTCCCCAACCTATCAAGGAGTGTGTTTTGAGATGCCAAGTAAAGCTTGTTGAAGTAGACTATAACCAAAGGAATGCTTTACACCACTATTATGCCAAGTATATAACTATTTTAAATCCTTCAATGGTAAGAATGGAGCTTAAAAAGAACTCACGTGTCTACGAATCTATGCCAAGCCTAGATAAACTTGTTATTCTTGACTATTGCCTCAGTGACCACAGGTATAATGATCTCTCTGGTCTTAAACTACTTCCATTACTCAATGGAGACTTTGTACAGTTTACACAAACCAGTCATTCCTTATATGGTAGTACTACATCATATATTTGTAGTAGTAGTACTCCACACACTCTTCTACCTGGTTTAGAGCATATATTAGTTAGTGTTTATTCTGATAACCCAACTACTCATTTAAATTTAATTGAGCTTGCCAAAAGTGGTCAAACACAACTCAAAGTATTGGGTGTTCCTGAAGTAGCCATGTTATTACCACAATCTAATCCTGAGTCTTGGTCAGATAAACAACTTGCTTTCTTTTGGCAATGGCTACATGATAAAGCATTGCACTTATTCCATCAAAAGCAGATTGTACCAATAAAGCAGTTGTCAGGCCTTACTACAATAATGCCTTTAGCTAAACAAGGTGGTGTAGTATATGTTCCTCCTTATTTCCCTGTATCTTCAACATTACTAGCAGCTCTGGGGAAGTGCAGTATTAAACTAGCTAATGCTCAAGACTTTCCACATTTAGTTCATCATTATCTGACTCAATATTTATACCAGTTTAATCCAGATGATATACTAGATGCAATGCAAGGCTTTAGTTTGGGAAATATAAAGTTGTCTAATAAAGAAGCAGAAGCTTTACAAACATTTCTATCATCTAGTACATTGTCCACAGTAGCTAGAGTTAATACAGTCTGTACATTACCTATATTTAGTGTCATTCAAGACACAGGAAGTTGTCACTCTATCAACTCTATTAAGACACTATATTATGGAAATACAGCTATTGCAGAGAGTGAGTCATTTGATTTGAGAATAGACTTACTTTCCACTACTCCTTTAGTTATTAGCAGATATAACAATGACACAAATATGTTATTAAACCTTTCTAAGCATGTTAAGTTTATAAATGAAGTAGAGTATCTTCTAGAGATCTCCTTTAATCAGATTAGAAACAGCCAGTTCAATATTAGTAATGTGGTACCTTTTATGACAAGCATGCTTGATAGCTTTGATAGCATGAGAAGGAAATATCCCAGCTTATTCGAACAATTCAAAAAAGCTATATCGACTTTGCCATTTATACCAGTCTCTTCATCAACAGTATTACAAGCTCCATGTAATCTTTTTGATCCTCAAGATGCTATGTTAAAAGAGTTATTTAGAGACCAATCAGTATTTCCTGGACCTGAGTTTTCTTCTTATCTCTATGCACTGCAACAATGTGGTTTAAAGTCTATTACCTCTATCACAGGGACAGATATACTACAGATTATAACAAGTGTTCAGGTGTATTCAGAAACAGGCTTAGCTACATCTAATGAAGTAAACATTTCTAGAGTAACAGCAGTTTTTCACTATCTCAACAAGTACCCACAAACCCTTGATCAAACATTACGAAAGACTAATGATAATCTACAAAATGCTTTAGTACTTCAAGCCCAAAGTTATTGTTGGTTACCAATAGTTGGTGATCCTCCTGAAAACTATCCTACTTGTTTAAAGTGGAAGGGCTCTTTGTGTCATCAGAATTTAGCATCAGCTAGATATAGTTCATTAGTAGTCCTATCACAAAAAATTAGCTCATCACAATTACCAATGATAGCAGGCTCACAAACTATTTTTGTAGAAAACGTGCCATCACAAATTGCCCAAAATCTTTGTAGTTCTCCTCAAATTATAGTAAGTGCAGTTGTAGCTCATTTTAAAGAGATAATTAAAAATGAGGGTGAAATAGAGTCTGATATATTGGATCAGTTATCATATCAGACATACAGTTATCTTCAAAATAATGTAGCTTATTGTGACAAGGAAACCTTTGATGAAATAGAGAATTGGGTATGGATGGAGAGTGAATCCACATTCATCAGCTCTACTATGGTAGCTATTAGAAGTAATCCTACCTTCAGGCAAAGTCTAGAGCCTTTTGTATTCACTTTACCAAACAGATTGCAAAAATTTAGCAAACTCTTTTCTAAATGTGGAATTCATCCACAGATTACTACAAATCATATTCTTTCTGTACTTCAATCTATTAAAGATAGACCAGGTCAAATTAGTACGGAAGAAGCATGGTCATTAGTAAAGACAATATTAGACTGGGTAGTAGATGATCCATCAAGAATGAATGATGGAGAATTGTTAGTACCAGTGCAGAATGACTCACCTTACCCACAGCTTCAACCTATTGGGAAAGTGACCTACACACATAATGAAATGCTTCTTAACATTGCTATGACTTCAGATGAAGAGTATACGTTAATTCATGATAGAGTAGCTCATCTTGCTCCACAACTTGGTCTAAGTCCTCTCAGTGATCATCTTGATATCACAGAGGATGTATTTGAAGATGCTGGACAACATGAACCTCTTATCACTCGTCTTAGTAATATCTTGAAAGAATACAAAGATGGTCTGACTATTATTAAAGAAATGATCCAAAATGCTGATGATGCTGAAGCCACAGAAGTCAACATTCTCTATGATTCTCGTCAGCATACAACAGAAAAGCTCTTGTTTAAAGGAATGGCTGATAGTCATGGTCCAGCTTTAGTAGTTCATAACAATAGCACTTTTACTGATGAAGATTTTGAAAACATCACCAAATTAGCTGGTGCTACAAAAGCTAACAAACCATTAAAGATTGGAAAATTTGGTATTGGTTTTTGTTCAGTATATCACATCACTGATGTACCTTCATTTGTGAGTGGAGAGTGGCTTTATATATTTGACCCTACTCTCCAGTATCTTAAAGGCATAGTTCGTAATGAGAACAGACCAGGTAAGAAAATGAAGAACCTATCAAAGTTTGTATCTCAGTCTAAACAATTAGTACCATATGAAGGCTTGTTTGGTTTTAAAAGTTCTACTGTATACCATGGTACTATTTTTCGGTTTCCTTTTAGAAGAAGTACCAGTCAAATTAGTTCTACACTCTACAATGAGCACATGATATCACAACTCAAAAAAGACTTAGCTGATAACGGTTCTAAGTTACTACTGTTTTTACAACATGTAAAAAGAATTACATTTAGTTCAATTGACAGTTACAGTAGTGAGCCAAAACTTGAAGTGTCAATTAAAATAAGCTCTTTAAGTAGTCAAAGAGAAATTAAAAGTGTCACAAACAATCAAAAAGATCTTTTAGAATATTGGTTAGTTTCAAACCACAAAGAAGAGCTTCATATGCCAGATGATCAAACACAGTCTAGTACAGCGTCTGTAGCCTGTCAACTTATTAAAGCTGATGAATCTGATAACTTTATCTGTAAAGTGATAGAAGGGTCTGTATTTTGTTTTCTACCATTAGCAGTACCTAGTACAGGACTACCTGTACATGTAAGTGCTAACTTTGCTGTTATGAGTAACAGACATGGTATCTGGACTGGTTCATCTAGAATAGCTTCTGATTCAAGAGAATGTTGGAACCAAAAGTTAATGGAAAGTACTATACCAAAGGCTTATTGTAGTTTATTGAATACTCTACAAGTTATGTGTATATCAGGTCAACTTTTGAACTATGAATTTTATTCGCTTTGGCCTTTGAACACTAGCTTACAATCAAAACATCCATGGGAGATTTTGAGCTCAGCCTTGTATAAGATGATATCAGAGAATACACTCTGTCATTCTGTTTCTGTAAACAAGTGGTTGAAATTATCTGAGTGCAAGTTCATTGCTCCTGGTATATTCAATAAAGCAGGCTTAACTGAAACTTCCATACTTAGTTGTATCAATAAAGCTGTTAATATACTTCAAATCCCTGTGGTTTTCTTGCCATACTATTATATGCAACAATTACAACAGCAGCAGGAAGTGAAGGTGATGAATGAGGATGAGTTTGCAAGTAGTTTTTTTCTAAATATCAATTTATTTAACTCAGCAGTTGATGTTCGTAATGAAATTTTATCACTTATGTTATCAACTATTGCAGTTGAACAGACACAATCAAAACATAGCTCAGTATTAAAAGCACACCTTCAAAATAATCCATGTATTCCTGTTTCTCCACAAGGTAAGAAATTAAAACTAGCTAGTAAACTTGTTGATCCATCATCATTTGGAGATCTATTTGATCCAAATGATGAGATGTTTCCATTGTCAGATTTTTCTAGCAAAAAATTAATTCGTGAGGCTATGAGGGATCTTGGCTGGATTTCAGTAAACTTACCTTGGAGTATTATCAACAAAAGTGCTAAAACAATTGGTACTTTGCTCACTAGGAATGAGTCTAAAGCTTTAAACAGAGTCAAAAGTATTATAAAAAGTATTGAGAAGAAAACTCAAGGTAAACTAACCACTCCAGTGAGTGAAACACTAAAAAATAGTCAATTTCTTCCAATTGTTTCAAAACCAGATCACTACATTTTGCCTTGGAAAGGAGAACATCATCATTTATTAAGTCCATCTCAAGTCATATGTATGGATATATCAAAAGCTACAGCACTTGTAGGCTCACAGAAAGCCATAGTAAATACTAGTGATATCAGTAATGGAGGATGTGGATATATTCCTAACAGTGTACTTTCTGTACTGGCTATTCCAACCAGACCATCATTAGATGATGTACTGCTACATTTCCAGTGTCTTGTTGATACCTTTCAACCAATGATGTGTCAAGACTCTAAAGTAGTTAATGAAATATCTCAACTTTGTCGTAACATATATGAGTTTTTTGATGATGAAATCAAGCAAGGTATTTCACCTTCTAGTGAAACTTCTTTTGTTACTAAGGACATGCCTCAAATGTCAACAAAAATTAAAGAAAAACTAGCAGGATTTCAAACCAAGCCATTCATTTGGACTGGAACTTGTTTTACTGTTCCTGATAATGTTGCTAAACAGTGGAAGAAGCATGGACCATACCTTTACCAACTTCCTGGCATTCTGTCTCACCGTAGATTCTTACTTGAAGCTTTAGATATTAAAGAGATTTTTACTCAGCAAAAACTATTAGATACTTTTAAGCAGATGTTTAATGACTTTAAATCAGAGCAATTATCTTCTGAGTACTACGAACTTGTAGACTTTATCATATTAGAACTAAATTCAGCATCTGGTGAGGTAACAGAACTTGATGAAGTCATTCTTGTTGATGAACATTATATACTCAGACCAGCTAAAGAACTATCTTTTAATGATGCACCTTGGCTTCCATCTGCTGAAGACTTTAATTATGTGAATTCTAAGTTAATAAGAGAAAAAGCTCTTGCTTTTGGTGTAAAACTTACAAGAAGCAAATATCTTGAAAATTTTGTCTCTCCACTGTCACAACACTTTACAGATTCAGAATTTGGTCAAAGAGAGGAACTTACTGAAAGAATCAAGAATATTCTACATGACTATCCACTAGATGTCACTTTTCTTAAAGAATTATTACAAAATGCTGATGATGCTAAGGCTACAAAAATGTGTGTCATACTTGACAAGAGAACACATGGGAAAGACCGAATACTTTCTGAAAGGTGGGCAGAGCTCCAAGGTCCTGCACTATTAGTTTGGAATGATAGAGATTTCACTGATGAAGATCTAGAGGGTATACAAAAACTAGGTCTTGGGTCAAAACGAGGTAACACTGAATTGATTGGCCAGTTTGGTATTGGTTTTAATGTGGTATATCATGTAACAGATTGTCCTAGTTTTATGACACGAGGTAATATCCTCTGTGTGTTTGATCCTCATTGTCGCTATGTTCCTGGAGCTGATAAGGCCTGCCCTGGAAGACGATACAATGTTGATGATAACTTTTGGAAGAATATGTCTGATCTTCAAAGGTCATACTTACAGGATTCCCTTCCTGAACAATTATCATGTCTTAAGAAAGGCTCACTCTTTCGATTTCCATTGAGATCCACAGCCTCTGAAATTGTGGAGGAGGAGACATTGAAAGAGCCTTTAACTGCTAAAATCATGGAGAAGAAACTTGTAAACTGGGTTCATCAAATTAAAGATGCTCTCCTTTTTTTAAATCACATTACTCAACTTGAGTTCTATATCATTGATGCTGACACTAGTGAATTCCAGTGTAAAGATAGTTACAAAGTACATTTAAATGATTCATCACTTGAAGCACGTACCAGTCTTCACCAAATCATCAGTACCTTTAAAGACTCAATGCAACCTCAAGTTGTTACATATCCTTTGACTATCAAAACAAGCATCGATGAGGAGAAATGGCTAATTCAACAAGGTGTTGGAGATCTTTTAAATCCTTCTAAGAAATGGACCTACATCAATCAAACTCTTCCCAAACATGGCATAGCAGCTCCAATCCAGCATTATGAGAAATTCATTGGTAAAGTGTTTTGCTTTCTTCCTCTTCCAGTCCAACTTGGTACCAGTCTTCCTGTCCACATTAATGGTCAGTTTGTTCTCAGTAGCCATCGCTCTCTTTGGAATAGTGACAGTGGAGATGATGATCAAACAAAGTGGAATTTGTCTCTCTTTCAGGCAATAGGTTCCTCTTATGGCCATTTCTTGGTACAGGCTAGAAACTATTATGTTCATCCAGAAGGTTATGAATCACTTGATGATCTATATGCTGCAGTTAGTTGTTACTACAATCTATATCCATTTTATCTTGGAAAACCACCAAAGAAAACAAAATTAGTCACATACAGGTCTCAAGACACAAAATTGGACCAGAGAATAGTGTTTTCACAAAACTTGGTTGAAGGCAAAACTGCTCAAACTAATTTAGACAAAAACAATGAGTTTCAATGCTTAATTTTCCAAAGGTTGTGGTCTACCAATGTTCCTGTACTAGCATATGAAGTTTTTCCCAGCTCACCAGAAACTTTGTACTTTGTTAAATGGCATTTACTCCACAATGATGATAATCCCATTGAACAAGCATATTTCAAAACTAAGATGGATAAAGAGTTAGAGCAAATTCTAAGAAATATTGGTATGATACTGACTTGTGCTCCACACGACCTCTATAACCATCTAGAAGAATTCAACCCAGCCATAGCTAATACTGAGTCTGTGTACAATTACTACACTACATTTTATTCTCATATCATTAGTAGTTATCCTATCTCAATTGAAGAGACTCCTTTTAACTCAATAGAGAACTTCTGTCTATTTCTAAAACATATGTTAATAATTTCTGTTAAAGACTCAGTAGCACAATGTTTATTTCCACAATGTCCTTTTGGTTATCCACTACTACTGACAGCTGATGGTAAATTGAGACTATTTACTGAACAGAACAAGGTTTTGTGTAGCAAGTTCTCCCATCTCTTCACAAAGTCAGCATCATTGTTTCTACATCAGAGCATATTAGTTAAATATCCTAATCTATGTAGTTCTTATTTTCTTTCAGCATTAGATGTGCCTTTCAATGTCATTAATAATATGATGAAACAAAACTATGATCCTCTCCTAGAAAACTATGAGGTAGTCAATTACAATACTGTTCTCGATGATGATACATTAAAGGAACTCTGGGTATGTATAACAGAGGATCAAATCTTCAAACACCATCAAAATGAGCTTCTTAAGTCATGGGCATTAATACCAAGTTCAAGTCAAACTCTTTACAGTACATGTTCTCCAATTCTTCCTCTTGTGACACCATCAAATGTTACTGAGTTACAACTCAAAGAAGCTTTTCAAAAGCTTGCTTCCCTTGGCATTCCTATCTTGAACTCAGAAATCAATGAAGCACCTAAAACATATTGTCCTCAGATGACCAATTATAATAGAGTTCTTGCTGTGTTGTTTCATATGCATGACAGAAAAGATATCCTGAATAATTTAAATGATCCAAAGGAGACAATTCACATTTTATTTAAGTACTTCAGCAGAATTAACTTCAGATATGATGGTAGCAGTGTTATTCATATCACATCATTACCTTTATTTGAGACCATAAGTGGAAATTTAACAAGTATTTGTGGTAAGAAAGTTTGTCTTTGGCCAGCAGATGGATTTTGTAAAGCTGGTTATGAAAAGTGGGCACCAATAGATAGGACAGTTTTTCTTGATCCCAGAGGTCCATGGAAAACTCTTTGCAGTGATATCTCAATTCTTAGAGGTCAGGAACTAGACAGAAAAGACATTTATGCTGACATAATCTTTCCAAGATTTTCTCAATTGTTGTCAAATGAAAGGGAGGAGCATTTAAGGTACATCAAAGATGAAATGTATCGAGTTGTTGTGCGTGAAAGTAATAAAAAAAAATCATATGCAGCAGGGAGTTTTCTAAATGAATTAAAAGCATTGAAATGTTTAGAATCAAAGAGTGGAGTTCTTTGTTCAATTGCAAAATTTTCAGACCACACAGTTTCCATTTTCACATCATTTCCTACTCATTTTGATTTTGTTCCTGAGGAATATAAGAAACATGAGTGGTTGAAATTCTTCCGTGGGCTTGGACTCAGAGTTACCATTACTTGTACTGAATTCAAAAGGTTTTGCAAACTTGTGTCACAAGGCCTACACAATGATCTTGTGAAAGCATCCCAAGTCCTAGTCAACTACTTATTTTCAGAGTCAACACAAGAATGGCATAATAACGATAGTTACCTTGCTGAAATTGGAAACATCAGTTTTGTTCAAGTAGATCCTTTAAATAGCTTAAGATGGATCAAAGCTTCTTGCCAACCATCTTGTAATTTTCCACCAAAAAATGTTGGTCTGACTAAGTTGAATGAAGCTGTTATATATGACAGTGCACCTTTAATATGGACAGTTAAACCAGTAGTGTCTTTACCAAATATGGAATATCTCAAACAACAAGACTATAACAATTTTCTCAAAAACCTTGGAGTGACAACATGTCCAGAAGTTAATGATGTCTACACAAACATTCTCAATGTTTCTAAAACAGGTTTAGCAAATTTCAAACTTTTTGAAAAATACGACCTGAAATACATTTGTGATATCAAAGATCAAGACACACTTACCATTACTGATGTCATAGTTAAGAGCCTACAGTATCTCTTTAGAAAGAAAGCTAACAATTTACTACAGAACCTTCAGATGATATCTTGTATTCCTGTCCATGCTAGTAGTTCTAATACTGAATATTATATAAAACAACCAGTTCTTGTAAAGCCTATACAAGTAGTTAGGTACCTATCACCAGAAGATAAGAACTTGTTTCCATATCTTCATAGTCTACCAACCTGCTTGAATATTGTCAATGAAGAACTTGACATTATTGGAGTGTGTCAAAACATCAGTATTGCAAACATACAATATTTACTGGAAACAATGTATTTACAATTTAATGATAGAGACCTTGATCCAAACAATGAAGTTTGTGTGCGAAAAGCTATCATGAAACTTTTTGTAGTTCTCAAAGACATTCATATACCTCAAGTGATTAAACCTCTATACTTACCAGCATTGCTTGCCTCAAAAAATAACCAATATTCTTTGAAAGATTCCACTAATCTCGTCTTCATTGACTCGGATCGTTATAAAGGTCAAGATTTGACTTTTGTTAATACACCTTACTCACTGTTTCAGCTTCCATCTGATACTAAACCTTCTGTTGTCTCCATGCAGTCAATAACAACATTACCTACTAACAGGGATATTTGTCTGCGGCTACCAAAGGAGGTGAGGCCTAAAGGACTTTCTCTCTGTTGTACTGAGAAAATCCTTATTCATCGTGAATGTCAAGATAATAGTCCACTCTTCGTTCATTTCCAGAAATTAAAACATCTTGTACCTTCACTAAGTGAGGTACTGCCAAAAATATTGTCAGTTCATTATAGAAGTAATATGATGACAGTTGATGACACTTTTGTTAACAAATTCACTTTAACTCTTACAGAATTAATCAAATCTGTACCTGTGGTTGTTATTCAAGATCTTAGGTCAAAGATTTGGTTAATGTCTGAATATGACATTGGGACTATGAAAGTTCAGTTTTTGCTTCAGAAAGATGATGATAATTATACTCTTTTTGTGGATGTTAAATCATCTAGTGGTTATTCTTTACAAAGAGAACTAGCAAGCACTCTCTGCATTGAAGTGGCTCGTATTCATAATGTAGATTTAATGACCTACTTAAAGGCTGTAACACCAGTTTGTGAATGTCTACAAATTCAATGTCTTAATGACTTAAATCCAATCTTTGAAAAGTACAACATAGAGGATCAAGGTAATACTATCTCTGTTGGCAGGATGGAAAGATGGAATAATAATTTTGTAGGTTGTGGTATTTTACTTTTTATTAGCAATATACTAAATTAAACACAAAAACTGTCTATCTATGTATGTTTTGAATATAAATATGACTTATTATTAGGTTTACATGGTGTACAAGACAAGATACAAATCTCTACTGACTTCAGTAAAATGTGTATACAAGTCTCTACTGACTTCAGTGATAAGTCTATCCAATGTGACTATTGGAATTACACTAACATATCAGGTAACCTATACCTATATCATATGTAGTACTTTACTAATGTACTGTTAATGTTGTATAGACTCATTTGAAGGAATGGTGACAGTAGGAAAGAAGCTCTGTCTCTACAATGCTCATACTGAACATGAGTTAATATTGGAACAATGTGGGTTAAGACTTGTCATCCCTGGAGAGGTCATCACACCAATAGAGTCTATATATGAAGTAGCTGCTCAAGGTTTGTGGGGTGCAGGCAAATTTGAGTTCCCTGAAGGTAGCACACTTATCAGTGGAGTGTGTTATATATCAATATCCAGTTCCTCTGAGCTCAATAAACCAGTTACAGTTAAGTTAGTGCATTGTGCTCATATAACTGATGAGAGACAGACACAATATTTGTCATTTGTTACTGCTAAATCTGGTCCACCCTTTAAGTTTGACTACCTACAAGGAGGATCATTTTCCTCTGAGTCTCAATATGGCACTATATCTCTCAAGCAATTCTCATTATTAGCTATAGTACTAGTTTTTGCTGCTGTAGCTGTCACAGGAGGAGTCGTTACTGAAGTAGTAGCTGGTGGAATTACTAGAGCAATAGGTTTAGCTGCTACAGCCATAGAACATCATTTTACCAGACATGGTAAGGAATAGATAACTGTTATAGTATTAATTAATAAACAATTTTATCAAACAACTTTTGTTGACAGCAAAATCTGATGATGTCAAACTTCCAAACTGTTTCTATCAAGCTTACATCTTCTATAAAAGAATGGGTCCTAAGAAATGGCATATGAATTTAGCTGTTACACAAGATATAAAGTACTCCAAAGTAACACTAACATATTGATATGTATGTACATTATTGTTTTGATTAATTTGTAGTCTGTTCAGGAAGAGATGTGTCTGGATGACTTTGGAGAAAAACGTTCACATTTTAGATTTCGTTTTGCTACCAAGACACTTTCATCAGAAGAGCAAGAGGAATTAGTTGAGAATGTCATTAATACAGAAATGATATTAAAATTATCAGGACTCACTGTTGATGGATTTATGACCAAAGGTTGGAAAATTCAACCTTTACATATACCTCCTGTGGTATGTGAACATGATCATGTTATCTGAAATCTTTACCTATAATATTTATTCAAAGATCAATAGAAGAGATGTTGATGACTTTAATGAGTCAAAGAGCAACAATCCACCTTATATTCCAGTGTTAATACTTGCTGATCCAGAGTCAAGTGACTTTAAAGACCAGCTGCAATATCCTTTAACTATTGAAGGAATTGAAGTCACAGATACTAAAAGTCAAACATCAGCTAACAACAGTCAACCTAAAGTTGTCCTTGATGTATCACTAGATGACTACAATACGTACAGTAAATTTCAATTTAACTTACATATCATATCTTATGGAACTTTATGGCTACTAATGTTTTTGTTGCATTTTCACAGATTCATTTTCTACTTATGGAGAAGATCTAAGCAGTGGTCCACAGTCAGTGGCAGGTGAGTCAAATACATGCAACCTCTCACATTATTTACGTTTCAAGAGATATATGTAGTTATTATATATCAAGACTATATGTTCCAATTGGCAAACCCACTTATCTTAGAAGGCCATAATTATGTATAGTTAGACTAATCATATCATTATAGATTACCTTTTCTTCTGATATATTACTAACAACTCTATGTTTTGTTTCTTTACTCTAGAAGGTACTCTAAACCTTGAAATATGCAGAAGGACATTAGTTCAATGTACTGATACTATTGTTGAGTCAAATATTGACCCCATTGTCCTAGCAAGGAAACTGTATTCAAAAGAAATTATTTCTGAGGATGTTTACAAAATTGTTAAAGATAAGAAAACAAAAGATACAAGTGCAGATCGTCTTGACTATATTCTTGACGATTTAAAGGATCATGTCAAACATAATGCTAGCACTTTCATGATTTTCCTAGATATTTTGAGAGATGATCATTTAAATCAACAAGACTTAGCTGACAAAATAATGTCAAAATATAAAGGTATGATACATTAAATTTAAAGTTTACGAATACTTTTTTGTTTCAGAATTGCTTAAATGAAAATAAAAAGCAAAAAAAGTTCACCAGACAAACATTTTACACTGTTTCCACATTATAACTAATTATGTCAAAATTTAGTTTGTTATTGTCAAGTTAGTTATTATAATATCTTACACATAAATTATATTACTGCTAAACGTGGTTCACCCTTTAATGTTGATTACATGTAACAGGAAGCTCATTCTCTTGTGAGTCTTATTAGGGCACTATATTGCTCAAGAATTTCTCATTACTAGCTACAGCACTATTTATTGGTAATGACTTAGTAGCATTAGGACATCATCTGTAAGAGGGTATGGTAAGAAAGGTTTGACATATATTTATTTTCTCAATGTTACTACTATAATAAAATATTAGCATATCTATGACATTAGATACATATATAGTTTATTGATAGTGTGACCAACAGTCTCTGTAGTATTCCTTCCTAGCCATCCATCATGGGTTAATCCAGTGCAGGGAGAATCATTTGAGTGTAAGAGGCCATGCACATACTGTACCAGATAATATTCTCAAAGAGTAGAGATTATCCCAGCTGACAAGAATTCAATGTAATAAACTGTCTATAAGCTAGATGTCAGGATGAATGGAACTAATGTAAAGATACCAGCTTTGTACAGAGTACCTTTTTCTATCAGAGTTCAAAAATGATTAGAAGAATTGCAAGTAACCATAATTTTGTACACATACTTAATGTTGGTATGCACATTAAAAAGTTAATGGGACACAAGTTTTTATCTTCTTCAGTTCAAAGGTCATCTACAAGAGGTCACAATGTCAATAATGGGACATTCACTCGGAGGAACTGCCATTATCGAGTGTCGATTCAATGAACCCAAATTCAAATGTGGCATTCATGGATGATACCTATCCTCTAAGTTCATAAAGCTTTGTTGTGCCTTTTTCTTTTAAAGTATCAGAGATGTGTCCTTTTACTTGTAAATATAGCCTGGCCAAATTAGCAGGATCTTGCAATTGAAGTAGGTTTCAATAAAACATATTATTTTGATTTAGTTTCTTTCAAAGGTAACTGCAGCCAATTTATAGCTGCACATGTACAAAATAAAGTAGAAAATACTAGGTTATCAATGTAGTGTCAACACATGTATCAAAACTAACATTTATCAAAATTAAATCAAAAACTTTCAATTTATATACACAAAGTTGTGTCAAAATGATGTACTAACTGAAACATTTTCTAAATGATACAAAAGTTCCTATTATATAAACAATTTTCAAGTTAAAGGCAAATTAATTACTAACAATACCAGAGAGGAGTTACACTGCTGTACCCTCAAAGCGAGACAAGCCAGACGACCTTTTTAGCAGTCCTAGAACGTCACTGTTTGAAAGGTTTTTGTAATTAGCATCCAATGGCACATTTAAAGATTCAAGAGTTTTGAAAATCTCAGTTGTTGTTGATTGTAGTATTTTGGGTGGAGCTTTTTCTGGTGATGGGAGAGAGGAAGACATAGTATTACGTAAAAGCTGCTTCATTTCCTCATTGCTAGCATGCTTCAATAACCCTTCCATATCATCGACAGTTGCTCCATGTGATATAAATATCTTTAGTGCTGACATGTTTTCATTCTTTACAGCATAGTGAAGAGGGCTTGGATGATCAGTTGTCTTGAAATTAAGGGAGGCACCTTTCTCTATAAGCTTAGTCAACAAAGCATCATCATTTCCTATGACTGCTATATGGAGAGAAGATACACCATCTTCAGTTTGGGCAGCAATGTTAGCTCCTGCATCAATGAGAGTGCTGGCAAACTGACTAACATTTACAGAGGCCACTATTAATGGTGAAGCACCGCAATTATTAGCTATATTTAAATTGGCTCCAAGACTGACCAACTTCTGTGCAATTTGAAGATTTTTCTTTCGTAAAGCATGAATTAATGGAGTGTTCCCATATATTCCATCTTGAGTGTCAATATTGCATTTCTTTGCCAGAAGGATATCAAGTATTTCATAATTTTCTTGGATAACAGCAATGAAAAGAGGAGTAAGACCATCTTTGGTTCTCATTGCATCTGGATCTTCTGTATGTTTTAACAAGAGTTTTGTCATTTCAATGTGATTGTAAAATACAGCAGCCATAAGAGGTGTGAATCCATTTGATTCCTTCGCAATTTCAACTTTTGCTCCATGATTTAGTAGAATTTTTGCTTTACTTAAAAAGTTTTGCTCTGCTGCTATTAGAAGTGGAGTTACGTTATCTGGACCTGATAACATTTTAACTCCAGCATTTAGTAATAATGTGAGCAACTCATCAGTAGCATAAGGAGAGCTTACAGCAATTTGAAGTGCACCTCCAATTACAAAATCTATGCTTGGATCAGCACCAAATGAGAGTAAGATCTGTGTACTTTTATGTAACCACTGAAAATTGCATCATATAGAACAGGCAAATAAGTACCGTTGTTATTAACTAAAATGTTTGGATCTTCACCGTTCTCTAAAAGAAATGTTAAAACTGGTGGATTCTCAAGTGCAAAGTGTATTGGGGGATCATCAGAAGAAGCATTAAGAAAAGCTAAAACATCAGGATTGATACTGAGCATAAAAGCCACCTGAGATACGTCACCAACATGACATGCTCTATGAAAAGCAGCGAAACCTTTTTTGTCAAGAACATCAAAGGTTGCTCCAAGATTTAAAAGAAAATCTACAACTGTTTTCAATTTTTTAACAAAAGCATAAGCTAAAGCACAATCATGTTCATTGTCAAGAATATTAACATCTGCTTCATAATTAAGTAATGTCATCACAGCACTCTCATTTTTCTTGATGATACCACCAATAAGAGGAGTCATCCCACCAATATTTTGAATATTGACATTGGCTCCTTTTTGACAAAGAAACTCAACCATATCATTTTGAAAACGAAAAACAGCCAAATGAAGAGCAGTATTGCCCTCACTATTTGTGGCATCAATAGCACCATTGTGATTTACAATACTGGTCAATATCTTGTAATGTTTTCGCACAACAGCCATATGAATAGGATAAGCAATCATGCCAGGCTTAGGAATAGTCATTTGATTGACATCAGCACCAGAATCTATTAGAAACAAAGCTATATCATACTTTTCATTAATCAAAGCTTTAGCAAGAGGCGATATCTCTTGTGCATTCATTAAGTTGGGACTGACATTCAATTGTATAAGCTTTTGTACAGCTCTAATATTACCCATCCAGACAGCATGGTGCATTGGTGTACCAATAGTTGGAAAGCATAAGGTAGGATCAGCTCCGTGCTTCATGAAGATCTCTATTAAGTCAACACGATCCATTTCACATGCTGCATGAAGTGGAGCTGCTTCTTCTTTCGGGTGCACTTCATTGGGATTAGCACCATGTTCCAACATAACTTCAACCATTTTTATGTCACCACCATTGAGGCAACATTCTAAAAGTGGAGGATTACTTAAATGGCTGGAAGAGTCAAGTAACTTGGGACGTTTTTGAAGAAATACTTTTAGCAGAGTGTTGTTTTTTGAAGCTAAAACAAGCTGAAAAGGAGTTTCCCCTCGACTGTCATGACATAAAGCATTAGCACCGTGTTCCAACAATAGCTCCACCACTCTAACATTACCATGATAGACAGCAACATGGAGAGAAGTAACTTTATCTTTGTCACAAGCATTTGCCAATGCTCCATTATTCAATAAAACCTCAACTACTTCAGGATGATTTGTGTTCGAAGCTAGACGAACTGGAGTCAAACCAGATGAAGTTGAAGCTTCAATGTTAGCACCTGCAGCAAGCAAAGTTTCAACAGCTACTTTTTGGCCAAGATTTGCAGCAACATGAAGTGGAGATAACTTCTCAGAACTACGAGTCAGCATATTGACATCAATACCTTTCGCTAGCATAACTTGAATTGCTTCATGATTCCCATACTGAGCAGCATGATGAATAGGAAAATATCCATTATCATCAGGTTCTGTGAGGACATAACCATTATTTATTAGCTCAATAGCTTTAGGGTTTCCTTTTCGAATAAAGAAATACAATTCATTTTTATCATCAAAAGAAACAGTTGTATTATCCATTGTAATTGACTTTAGCTTTTGTGGTGCTTTTTTGCTTACTTTAGGGACAAAAACACTAGCTAAATGAATAACTGATGGCACTTGGACTTTAGGCTGCTTCAGCTTAGGCTCATTCTTAATAGCAGGCAGTTCAGTTGGAGTTTGTGAGCTAGTGCTAGTGATTGGCATAATGCCAGGTGAAAATAAAGTTTCTGTCTGATATTTTGCCACAATAGCTTGTATATAAAGACTCATGCAGACATTAGGTGTGACTTCTTGGTCATTTATTTGAAACAAAACAGCTAATTCACCTTTAAACCCAAGAGTCACAAACTCTTTTTCAACTAATGCTAGAAACACATTATTTTTAATATCAATAGCTAATTGGAAAGCTTGATGCAGACTTTGCAAACTGATATTTGCTTTGAAGCTTGAAACAACTGATGTACCCATTTGTATGCCATAAGATTGTAGAGAAGACCTAATTATTGATGCTATCTGTTCATGAAGAGTATACCAAAATGATACTGACTGTTGTTGTTTCAAGTACTCCTGAGCTAACTCACGATCATAGAACTTTAAATCACCATCAACAAGGAGAACACCATCAGATGTTGGCAAAACATTCTCTGGAATTTTCAAAAATGGGTCAATCTTCTTGGCTAAGTGAGGGTATCGTATTTGGAGCAGAGCCGTGGCAAAGTGCTTACGAGTTGCTAGATTTGAAGTTTTGGCTTTTTCTAAAATGTCGTAAACTAAAACTTCTGGTTTTCTGTAAGTGATTTGAGACAGAATATTATCAATATCATTCTCTGTAAGACCAAGAGCTCGACCTAAATTGGGTGCCATCCTATAAGGCACATTTTCTGCAATGTGAAACAGTTCATCTGTTGATAAGTCATCAGGAAGATCAGTCAAGAGATCATTCTGTGAATCTTTGGCAACAAATGATGTTTCAGTAATGTCAGTAATTTTTGAAGATGTAAGAAGCACATTAGAAGGTTGTAGACCAGGACCTTCAGATTTTGGACCCTCTGTGCTATAGTCTGGTCTGTAAAAATGAACAGGTTTCCCAGTAGCTCCGTGAAAATCAGGAAACAGTCGCAATAGTTCAGTGTAAGCTAAGCTGATTCCTTTGTAAGTTTGAGGATCATCGATGTGAAAAAGAGGAATTGAAGGATTGACAGGATAAAGAAGACTATATGCTCTCTCTGCTGTTTCCTTGGTGACTAGGTGAAGCTTCCAGGCCAAGTTTGAAAAGATGACTATAGTTGTTGATATATCAGCCAGTTGTGTTGTAAAATTTGACAAAACTCGTTGAAAGAGACCTTGCAGTTGATCTATTTTGTTCAGACAATTAATTATTTGATGTGAAGATGAGAAAAACACTTCTATTAGCAGACATCCTTCCGTAGTGTAACAAGTTCCAAGATGATCAAAAAATAGACGTGCGTTATCAGCAAGTGAGAGAAAATTGTAGGTAAAAGATTGAAATTCACGAACTGGAACACGGAATGACTGAATAGTGTCATCATCTTTTTCTATTTTGGCAATAATGGCTATTGTAGACAAATCATGTGACATAGTAAAATAAACCTTCTCGTTGTTCATTGCTATAGCCATTCGCCAACACAAGTTTGGAGGGAGACTTGAGTTTTGACTTTGAGGATCATTCTGTGTAAGCAAAAGAATGAAAATCATAAATCCAACTTTTAAGCAACTAATAAGGTATTGCATAGCATAATCCTACTTCATGCTTAGTTTGAGTAACAATTCTAACACTATCAACATTGATATGATTTTATCACATGAACTACGACTTAGCAAATGGTTAGATACAAAACCATACAGATTAGTTTTTAATACCTCCTAATATAGTTCACAACTATACAATTATATTGATAGCAAGATATAACAATAGTATACAAATTAGTATATTAAATAAAACCCTAAACAATGGGCATAGGAAAGGAGATGGGCTATTTCCTTTTTTGAGAGGTTGGACTTTTAGCTTCCCCTGTTCATAAACTTTATCAGTTACTTAATAATGACTTGATGAGATAAGGTGACAGTTACATGCTGACACTATTGCAGACACACAAAACTAAATTGTTAATAGGGTTTCGTCTGTTTTGACAAAATATGATTGATAATTTATTCATTGTAAAATTCGTTTAACAAAAACTCTTTGTTGGTCTAAACTGGATGGTAAATTGATAATTCATTAAGAAGATGGCCCACCTCTGAATCCTTCCAGAAGCCAACACAGGTAGTGGTTTGTCTGGATTAAATAAAGTGATCAGTGGCTTGTGGTCTGTCACTAAAATAAATTTGTTGAGGCAGAGATATAAATTAAACTTCTTGATACCACAAACAATACTCAGGGCCTCTCTTTCGATCTGAGAATAATTTCGTTCCGCTTTAGTCAGCGATCTGGAGGCATAGGCAATTGGCTTTTCTTCTTCAGTTTCCATGATGTGAGACAATACTGCTCCGATTCCCACGGATGAGGCGTCGCAGTCTAGCTTTAGTGGTAGCTTTGGGTTGTAATGGACCAATACCTTTGCTGAACTCAACTGTTCCTTCAATCTCTGATAAGCTCCCTCTTCTTTCTTTGTCCATTTCCATGGAACATCTTTTCTTCTCAATTGGTTTAATGGAGCTGCTATAGTGGAGAGGTTCAGAATGAATTTGCCATAATAATTGACCATTCCAAGGAATCATTGTAACTGCTCAATATTTACTGGTGACTTGGCTGCCACTACAGCTTCTATCTTCTCTTTAACTGGTCTTACACCTTCCTTGTCTATCACATGTCCCAGATACTCTACTGAGTCCTGGAAGAAGGTGAATTTGCTCTTTCTTACTCGCAAACCATATTTTTCTAATCGTTTGAAGACTTCTTCTAAATTCTTCAGATGTTCTTGTTCTGTTGTCCCACTCACTAATATGTCATCCAAATACCAGACTATATGTGATAATCCATGGAAAATTTTATCCATGATTTCTTGAAAAATGGCAGGACTAGAAGCAACCCCATATGGTAGTCTTTTCCAACGGTACAGACCTTTGTGAGTGTTGATTACTGTTAGCTCTCTTGATGCTTCTTCCAACTGAACTTGATTGTATGTCTGAGCTAGATCTAACTTCGCAAATTTTTTTCCACCATTCATGGTTTGTAAACACTCTTCAATACGTGGTAGTGGGTGCTGATTTACTTCCAAGCAGGGGTTCAGGGTGACTTTGTAATCCCCACAGACTCGCACTGAGCCATCAGGTTTCATGACTGCTACTATTGGTGTTGCCCACTCACTGTAGTCTATCTTTTCTAGATTACCCTCTATTACCATTCTTTCTAATGTTTCTCCTAACTTTACCTTTACTGCATATGGTACTGGACGTGGCTTGCAAAACTTTGGTTGGGCATTTGGTTTCAACTTTAGTTTGGCTTCGATTTCTCGTAATTCTCCCAGCCCAGGTCTGAATACTGTCTGGTCATATTTTTCCAATAGTACTTGTAACTGATTACTTTTCTGTGTCGTTTCTAACACATTGACTTGTGTGAGTCTTCCTGCCCAATTATCTCCATAGAAAACTTGAATCCAATCTCTGCCAAAGAGTGACGGGCACTTTCCTTTTGCTACAAACAATTTAACCTTTCTTTTGATCCCTCCTATTTCGGCTTGTACCATGGTTTCACCTACTAATGGCATCATCTGTCCTGTTACTGACTTCAACTTTGTCTTGGTTGGTTTTACTTTCACCTTACATGTCTTCTCTGAAACTACTGTTACTGCTGCACCAGTATCCACTTCCATGTTTACTGGTTGACTGTTAATAATTACTTTAATTAGAGCCTTTTTCTGATGCGCATCACTTTGGTTTTTTAAGCCATTTAACTGCAAAAATATTTCGTTTTCACTCGATTCTATGTCTTCAACTTGTTTTATCTTCTTTGGTTTCGATCTGCAAGCTTCTTTAATATGTCCATTTTTTCCACAACTGTAACACTGTGAGTTTTTGAACCTGCATTCGTCTGGAGTATGCCCTGATTTTGCACAACGGTAACACCTTTTCTCTTGTTTTACATGTACCTTGCTTTTTGTCAGTGACTGACTTTCTCTCCTTCGCTGCAGACGGTTAACTCGTACAGGGTCTTTTTGTGTCTGTGCCATGAGCGAGCTGTCTGTAGCTGCTACTTCCATAGCTGTGGCAGTTTCACATGCCGTCTCTAGTGTGAGCTTCTTATCTTTCAACAGTTCTTTCCTGATTGATTCACTAGCGAGACCACACACAAACCTGTCTCGTAATGCATCATTCAAGAAGTCTCCAAATGCACAATTCTTGGCTAGTCGTCTCGGTGCTGCAATGTATTCGATCGCAGTCTCTGCAGTCTGTTGACTTCTCAAGTGGAACTTGTAACATTCTGAAATTATTGTCGGTGTAGGCTGGAAATGTTCTGTTAATTTTTCAACTAGCTCCTCGAAAGTTTTTGTGTTGGGTTTATCAGGAGCACATAAGTCACCTAAGAGTTCATATGTAGCATCTCCGATACTACTAAGTAGAATGGCTACTTTTTTCTTGCATTGTCAACACTGTTGGCTACCAGATACTCTTCTATCCTTTCGGCGTACAATGTCCACTGCATCTTGCTTGGCTCAAAAGGAGCGAGGGCACCAACTAATCTCGTCGCCATTGTTATATCTTAGGTTTTATTACTCGAGATAACTTTCACAGTTGCACACACTAACTAACTAACTGATCATAAATGCCAAAAAATCAATATTTATACAGCACACTAAAAGTAAATTAACATACAGGAAAACCACAGAACAAAATTAATGTCATGCAATACAAGGTGTATAAGCTTAAAATTCAGTAAATGTTGTATCCAAGAAAACAAAAAGAACAAAATTTGACTCTCCTGCCAAACATTAGTGGGTTTAGTTTGGAAGTCACTTTAAGTTTAGACTGGATTGATTATCTGAATTAGTGGCTTTGATGTGCTTGCGGTTGGTTATAAGACTTAGTTAAGTAAAGCACATACTTGCTAAGTAATCTTATTATGTCATATTCCTGAAGTCAGGTAAATGTATTAATGAAATTTCTTTCGGCAACAAAAATAGATAGCAACAGTTTCTCCTAATATTTGTCCCCCCTAGTGAAATGTCGGGTTCTCAGACTAAAACCTACAATGATCTCCTATTAAATAGCAAAAATTACCTGAGTTTCTCTTTCTTTCTGTAGTGGGCTGTCCATGTCTGGTAGATCTGAGGTCAAATTAAAATGCTATCCGTCATAATCACATATTAGTTAGGGTTTTTAATTACCTCAGTATAAAACACTTGTTCCTGCAGTTAGCTGACTCGATGGGGGCTGTCTCGAGTGAACAATCTTTGATTAGGACTGTCTCAGTAAGCTGATTCAGTCAGCGATAAATTGGAGACATGGAACGGTTTTATGATCGAATAATTAGAAATATAATTATGGTCGGGGGCAGGGCTGATTACTATTAATAATTAGAAAAAATTCTAAAAATAATTGTATTGAAGCTAGCAGCCTGGGTGTCAATTTGATTCCTTTATATATTTTATTGGTTTACAAAAAAATTAGACAAATAAAGTTTTAGGTACTATATATTTTTATGTATACACACACACACACACACACACACACACATATAAGACATTAACTCGCATACCTTCTGTTTGAGGCAATAAATTATGTTACTAAACTTGCACTCTCTTTTTCTCCTTCTTGTCAATTAAACAGATTATTATATTACTTTAATAGCAAAATACAGAGATAAGTGTTTGAATAATGGATCAAAATCAAGCAGTTTAAGTTAAACTACAATGTGGTCACTATCTCATTATATTCCAGAGCTGGACAGATGAAGCTCTTTACCTGACTTTAACTTACTCATATTATAAAATATTGACTGTTTTATACTCAGTGTGCTGTCAGTGATATTGCTCTCTTTGATTATGATTTGAAAAGTCTACAACAAAACTTCAAAACATACTAAAATTTGTTCCTTCTTTATGTTTAGGATCAAGAGCAATAGGAATCAATCAATGACATAATCCCAAGAGCAAAATGTTCAAAAACAGATGTGATAATGTCTTGGGTTCTAATTATATATTGAGTGGATTGTCTTTGGTCTATTTGGATTAGTTACTTTAGCAATAATGAAATAGTTGAAACAATAGAATAAAATAGATGAAAATATATACCAGCACACAATATAGAAATAAAATCTGAACAATAATAAAAATAGGTATATACACACACTTTTATGATCATGGTTATAATAATTAACTGTTAGATGCTGTTAATAACCAATCTAGTCCATCTTCTAAACCTTCAAATGTATGTAGATTAAGTGTTCGTACCTAGAATTAAGAGAAAGAGTTCAAGTGACCATATAGTTTATGAAAGGATCAGTTAACAGATACCAAATAGTAATGAATACAATTAAAAATGGGCTTAAAATTGTTTTGGTACATATACATCCATTTTAATTGAGATACTGGTTATATAGTAGAACAACTAACCTGCCAAGGATGATTGATGTCACACAACTTTAACCTATCAGCCATATCAAGAGATGGCATGGTGGAGTTAACATCTTCTACTTCCGAAGGCTGAAACTGACAAGAGAGAACTAGAAGAGGAGCACGTTGAGCACCAGAATGTAACATAGCTTTTAACATAATCTTGTCCATATCTAAACCTGAGAAGAAATAAAGGACTCATCATTAAATGTCAAGCACATAGAAAAAAGTATGTAAATTTAGAATTTCTTACTTCTGGTTTAAGCTTTAGTACACATAGAGAAATACAGCATATTAACTGTGTACTGGTAGTGACATAGGCTTCATTAATGTTATTGTTGTGTCAATTCATTTCAAACATTAATACATACCTTGTTCATTAATGTTGGTGCTGTCAACAGCTAATATAAATCCATCAGCCATCTGGCATTGCTCTTGTACAGCAGCTGTAAGATCTGGTGCTGAGTGGTCATCTTCATTGTAAGCTGAGACGAGCTTATTAATACGCTGACCTCTAGCAGCTGTTGCAGTTCTCTCTGCTCTAAAGAAAGGAATTATTGAAATAAATTGGTGTTTAATCACTTTAATGACATTGTATCAATATGGAGATATGTAATAATCCAGTCATAGTCACTAGGCCACTTGACTAAAGCTTTCTTTTATTCAGAATTTAAAAACAATAGAGAGTCAGATATCATATTGATGCCTGCCTCATAATAGTGAAATGTCCCTTATTAAGAGGCTCCTAATGTATCAATTATCATTAATTAAAGGACACTACTCACTTTGTTGCAGTGTATAAAGTGACGAGATTGACAGAATTGTTCTTATGTTTCAGACACACACCAGACCCAATACCTAATATAATAATAATAAAATTATAATGTTAGACAAATAAGGTAGATCATGTTTACTCTATGAAGAATGATATTAAATGTCTCCTTACCATCCTTTCCTGGGAACATTCCTGCAGGTTTATAAGGTGAGTTGGTATCCATTATCATTCGTTTTATTAGTGGGACTGTTTCCAGTCCTGATCCAAATAAGAGTAGTCTGGGAACGTGTCCTTGAAGACGACGCATGAAAGATCTTAATTTTTGTGTTACTGGATAAGAAAATGAGTGCTGAGTAGGAACAGATGTACGATTAACAAAACAACTACTGTAACTAAAAAAGAAAAGATAGAGCATCTTAATATCACTCATAAACTAGTATCATCTGTCTATCCATCAAGCCACTGATCTATCCATCCATTGATCCATCTATCTGTCCATCCATTGATCCATTTATCGTCCATCCATTGATTCATCTATCTATCCATCCATTCATCCATCCATTTGTCCATCCATTCATCCATCTTTACATTTCTTGGGCACTCATATCAGATGAAGCCTCCTGGTATACTTTAGGATGAGACAAGTGACCAACGACAGGCCATTGATGCGAGTCCTTCCACAATCTCCGTCTCCATAACAACTCATCACTCATCAAGGAGTGTAACTGATGACATGTTTGCTGCAAATGACAAAGAGCCTTTGCATCAAGATATGTGGCAATATGGAGGACAACACCGACTGGCAGATCCATAAACTCAACTATATCTTCATTGTCAGATTTTTTAAGTACTACAGAGGCTGTCCCAGCAAGTAACGAACTTCGACAGTCTTCTGCTTTTGGGTGAAGTCTTCTTTGAGGTAGTGTTGGTGATTCTGGTCTTTCCTGGACTGGCTCATTTTCTGTTTCGTTTTCAAGAGTCTGATTGGACAGGTCTTCGCTCATCCTTGTTGTACTGTGGTAAAACCGGTATAACAGGTTTAAAGGATCTTTAATGAGCTCTTGAAGTAGATTACTACTGCTTCCAGATGCAGGATCTACAGTAGAAGTGGAAGATTCCATATTGTTATTAGATAGAATTACTGACATAGTCGTTAGATTAATTTCTCACTTTTTGAAACTGGTTTAAGAATACATCACTTTCTTTCTTATACACTTACCTAGTGGTCGTGTGTCATACCACTTCACTTCTGATCAAGTCATTTGTGTCGACGTGTCCGGATAGGCGTAGGCTAGTCAATACTGTCAACTTTAAGTATATTTAGTAACATCGTTATTACCTATCTATGAATGTAGTTCTATTTTTAGAAATAACCGTAAACAATCTAATACAATGAATTGATATGCGAAAATTTGAAATGCCCTCGTGGAACATGTTGAGGAGAGGGCTTAGCACTTTTTCGAAAGGACAAACTGTTCTTACCGCCTCTAGAGTATTCCTTCCAACTAGAGACCTACCTGATATAGCACACGATAATACTGACAGCTACAAAGTATGAAATCCCCTGTAAATAATATTTATGCATTATATTGCTCTCAGTGGTCTCTGTTGATATTAGGGCTGAGACCAATGTTAGGAATGGAGCTATTACACTATGTACTTTTGCTATCTAGTATCTGTTAAAGGCTGGATTTATACGTCAGTCATTTTCTGGTGGCTATTATCTGTTACCATTAGCTCAAAGATGTCTAACTAAACTAGTGAATCTGATTGATAATGAAATGAACTCAGTGGGTGGAGTCAAAATGACGGCACCTATTCTTGCTCCAGCTCATCTTTGGAAGGCATCAGGTTAGCATAATTTGCTGAGTACTTGTCAGTCCAATGCATCAAGAAAGTAACATATTATACTACGTAATGTACCATGTATTTGTGTATATAGAATACATGTACATGTATATGTACATTATTTGTACCTGTAATATTGTATTGTTGTAATATAGGTCGTTGGGAAAGTACTGGTAAAGAATTGTTTCATTTAATGGACCAAAATGACTCAGAATTTTGTTTGGGATCAGTAAGTAGCTTTTTTTAATGTCCTATTAAAATTTACAATAGAATTATCATCCTGAGTACATCCCTATGATTAGGACACTAATTGACTTAAAGTTAAAGTTTTAGTAAAGAACATGAGGAACCAGTTGATCACAACTAATTTACAAATCATAGATTTACTTCTCTTAGACAATTTTTAACCCTTATGATCTTATGATGTTAACTAAATTGTCTTGTCTGTGCGTGTCTGTATATGACTATCATATATAATATTAACTTAATATTCCTGTTACAGACCCACGAAGAACTATTTACTGATCTTGTGGCACAGGAAGTCTCTTCTCATCGCCAGTTACCTCTCAGACTGTATCAGGTGAATTGTAATGTAGCATTAATGATATGAAGTTTTTATATTTGGACTTAGATAGATTGATAGAAAATTTAGAGATGAAATAAGACCACGTTATGGACTTCTCAGAGCTAGAGAGTTTTGGATGAAAGGTACATAAAATTAATGTTTAAATATATACTTTCTTAACTAATGAAGTAGTCAAACTTGCATCAGTAAGTTAAACTAGTGCAAGTTTTAGCCTAAAACTTATTAGGACAAGTACATGACATGTCACTTACAAACTGCTAATGTGCTGTGGGTGGACAATACCTTCGTATTAAAACCACTGGGGGGAGGGAGGGCTAGAGGTGTTTCAGCCCTGGCCCCCATCTTACATAAGTGGGTAACTAAATCTTTCATATTTTGTCAAGTACATACAATATGGACATAGCAATTATAAAAGGAACATTGAATCTATTATTAGTTCAACTATGACAGTAAATTGCTGATGTTATATGTGAGTTGGTCAGTATAATGAATTATTAACCTCGCTGTGCATGGACGCTGAGGGTACTGTAGTCTGTCAGTGTGTGTGTGTGTGTTACCGTGATTGTTTTTTGAACTGCTATAACTTGGCAACCGAAGCGTTAGCAGCTACCAATGTTTAGCAACGAATAGAAAAACATGTGGACTTTACAACAGTAGTATCAAGAACATCGTCAAGAAAAACAGAAGCTTAAAACTCGCAAAAGAATTTTCAGGCTGCAGAGGTCAAGTGTCGTTTCTCAAAAAGTAAAAAACTTAACATGGAGATTTTTTAATATGTTGTAAACAATCTCAGAGGAATACGGATCAGCAAGACAGAAGGTTGTTGGTTGAAGCAATCGTCAGAAAAGTTCTGAAAAGTGTTTTGTGGACTTGGAGCAAAGTAACGCATTCAGGAAACGTCTCAAAGCACTGAAAAAACTGCTACTAATAGATAATATATCAATTTATATTTGTACTACGGGACGTTTCCAAAGAACACTTCATTTTTAAGTTACAATAAATTTTGTATATGAAATATCGAAACATTTTAAAGAGTCATGTAAAGGCTCAGAGAAACATTCATCACGAATCTAGCACTTAATCTTGCTTGGCAATTGAATGATACTATTACTTACTCAGTTACAGCTTCACAGACATATCAATCAGAGTGCAAAGTACCCAGTAAACGACAAAGCTTTTTCCCTTTGATTGAAGAGAAATGCTGAGTCATCAAACAACAGTTTGTAATGTGCATCACGTGATTCCATCAATAATTTGACCGCACCTTGTCCAATCTTAAATGTACATGTACATGCACTCTGCAGTATAGATTTACACTGGGCACCGCAGCAAGGTTAAGCACTTTTGTGCATTTTTATGATAGAATGTATCCAAACCCTTCTCTTTTCTGTAAGGGAAGAGATGACCTCATAAGACTATATTATCCCCCTCAACTTTAACAAGTACCTACTACTATGTTTAAATCTGGTTTGTAACTCGTCTCTATTAATACTACAAGCTACATTGTGTCTTTACCATATTTTAGATATGTATACATTTGATGTCAGTCCTGAGGCTGCTTTAGAAACATATGAACAGATTTGTTTAGCTTATGAAAGGATATTTACTCAATTGGAACTGCAAGTCTTTAAAGGTAAGATAAATTCTATTGAAATGTTTATTGTAGCACTGTAATATTAGTGAAGGCAGATTCTGGTAATATTGGTGGCCTTCTGTCACATGAACATCATGTGATCTCACCTATGGGAGAAGATACTCTAATTATCTGTGATAAGTGAGTAATATTGAATTCCAAACTGTTCATATACCACCTCCCTAATGTTTGTTTAGATGTGTGCGTGGTTTTAACTCTGAACTGATATCAATTGATTCTCAATCATTACCTGAATGTCCATTCCACCAAGATGTTTGTCCATTAAAAGAAGCAAGAGGCATTGAGGTACCATACATTGTGTGATCATAAATTTATATACTTGTACATGTACATATACATGTACATGTACATGTGTAGTTCTTATGAAAGACTTTACACATGCACATGTTATATATTAGCCTTAGAGACTTTGAGGAGAGGTCGTATCAGCTGCCAGAACGACAACCATGTTTTTTTATTTTTTTAGGTGGCACATTCTTTTTATTTGGGTACTAAATATTCCAGTGTCTTTAAGGCTTCATTTACAAATGAACATTCTCAAATACAGTAAGAGAACTGTAGGTCTACTGTTAATCTTTCTCTCTCTCTCTCTCTCTCTCTCTCTCTCTCTCTCTCTCTCTCTCTCTCTCTCTCTCTCTCTCTCTCTCTCTCTCTCTCTCTCTCTCTCTCTCTCTCTCTCTCTCTCTCTCTCTCTCTCTCTCTCTCTCTCTCTCTCTCTCTCTCTCTCTCAGACTATGTCAGATGGGATGTTATGGTATAGGTGTGTCTCGTTTGTTACAAGCAATAGTAGAATATAACCTGATAAAACACAGTGGTAGAATGATATGGCCATTGTCTGTTGCTCCTGTGAAAGTGTGTGTTACTCCTCTCATCTTCAAAAAGGCGAGAACAACACACACACACACACACACACACATATATATAATGCAATATGAAAGAGATGTATTTATACTGCATATGGTATAAACACAAACCAAGCAGTTTTTCCTTTAGTATAATAGTAATATTCTGTATTTGTACCATGCTATGCCTTAGTTGACCAATCAGATTGCTCCATTTCTGGTCAATAAATAACTTATACACCTCCTAGAGTGGTGTATAAGTTGCTATACACTCTTTTGAAGCTATGATTTCCAATGTTGTAGCAATCAATTTGGCAGAATTGCTGTCTTATGTGTTTGTTTTCTACAAATCAGTAAATTTAATATAACAAACATGAAATTTAAAATGGCAATACTCAGTCTGAGCTGATTTGGGCCACCCAGACATATAAATAACTTTGCCATTTTGTGTTCTATCCGCATGGAACTTGCACCAATCGATTTAGCTTGTAAACGCGGATATTATATATAAAACCTGGTTCTCTAGTGCTATGAGAAAGTACAAACTATAAAACTCCATGCATTTTCAATGGCATACCTTCACCATACTTCAAATTATGCCCCTTCGAGGATTTAACAAAAAAACACTTTTCACCTTGAGAAGTCAGCTGTGTGTCACTTGGCAATTCAAAATTACCGTTCTAATTATATGAACAGATGTTCTATTATAAAATTATTATTAGAATAATAATCAGGTATTGTCTTTTGTGATTTAAGGCAGCTATAAAGCCACCGTAGTTCTGTATCTCAGTTGAAGTTGAAAAAGTAGCTCCACCAATGTCAACTTTCTCTTTCAGTAGCTCACATTCACATGTCACATGACATGCACATGAACAAATAATGAATAACATTCATAGTTGCTTGTCTGCAGCTGTCTCCTATTCAGTGGTATTCTCCAAAATCCTACCAATAAACTCTAACAGCTTATGGCTTACTCTTTTGGTCTTTTAGGTGCTGGTTCATCATCAGATTCTGAATTACTCTGTTTTGAAGGCTGTACTAATAAATCAAAGTATAACTTCAAGTTGTTGATAGCAGTTTTGCGATCAGATTCAGGCAAGAACTTCTTGATTTGAGGTGGCTTTAGTAAGTAGTTGTATTATGTGTCCTCTATATCTTTCCTTCAAGTCATCTAACATGACGCTTTTCGTTGTCTTTACTATGACACTATCGTTGCCATCAAAAGCTAAGTACAACTTCATGAGTTTCGTCAAAATAGGCTGCACTGTGGAGATAGTGATCCACTTCTCAGACATAATGGCTTCGGTGATGTCTACCAAAGGTTTCATAGTGGTTATGAATTCTTCTAAACTCTACATTTGTAGGCATGAGCTCTGTTTTGTGTATCTCAAATAGTGTAGTGCAAAGTGGTGGTTGTTTGCTCCAGAATACGTGAGACCGTATAGAATGATGAGTTCCATTGAGTTGCGACTTCTTGAATCAGAGCATGTACCTTATCAAGACTTTTCTGGTTTTGTTTAAAGATATATGATGATTTTCTCGAGTGGTGAAAATGAGTAGTGATTTTTTTACATTGAGCGATTGCCTTTGTTACTTGTGGCAGCTTCAGTTGAAGTTGTATGAGAGAAACAAGGTAGGTTGGTCCAGAGATAAATACCAAACCAGGATAGGAAACTGCTGAAACCAGATGGACACATGCTCATTGTGCCAGATATGACGCCATGTTGCATTTAGTTATTCAAAATTTATTATTTTTATAAATTTATTTATTAAAATATCAGAATCTGGTAACACTTCAGGAAAGGAAGCAAGTGAAGGAACTACAGATGTATTCACCAAATACCCATTGGTATGTAGCTGCCACTCTCCTGTTTTATCAATCACTAAAGTGCGAGTAACAACTAAAGGTGCACACCCATCAGTCTTATGATATGAGATGACACAATATCACTTCTGCTGGTAATGGGCATCTGACACTTCCATCCAGCCACTATAGGTAACTCTATTTGCTCATCAACTACTGCACTTAACTATAAAATCACATTAAAATGAATTAAACAAAACAATACATAATCTAACATAACCTTGCCCTTTGATCGTTTTCTGCGCTGTCTTATTCTTGCCTTACTTCTTTTTCCTGCACCACACTTCCTCCTGGTCTTCCTTTCACTATCATTTATCAGAAATTTGATATAGTCACAATAGAGACTAAATTTTTTCTTGCATTAATTTTTTGATAAGAAAAACATGTTAATAATTCATTCATCACAAGGTTGGTGTAACACATAAAACACAATAAACACCTACAGTCCAACCAGACTAAACCATTCACTAAACCATTCACCAGCTAACATTCCTTCTCGTTAAAAAGCTTCAATTTTCATGAATGTAGTGAAATATGTGTTCATAAGTCACACATATTTTAAATCATAAATGCGCTTTTTTATAACTAACTAAGAGTTGTGCACACCAAATAGCTATTCTAAACCATGCACAAACATTATTCAAATATATTTCGGTCAGTTATGTTTCATTGTGAGCAAAGACAAAGTCAAATATGTGTTCAAAGTGTGTCAATCTACAACTAGATACTAACTTATACAGTAACACTCGTTGCCTTCTCCATTTCACACACTAAATTTTTTCCTGTAGTCCATTAATAGTTCAATAGTTTAGAAAAATATCGTTTTAAAATAAGTAGTTCAAAAAAACAAGAATGCACGAAAAACAAAAGGCAGTGGCTAGAGACCCGGTACCAGACCTGCATTAATAACAGGTGCAGTATACAGTACACTTCTTTAGACTCACCATGAATCTCTTTCAGTCTTTTTACAGACTCATCAAGGTTATTACGAGTTTCATTCAAATTCATTTTTAAGCGAACATTGCTGAGATCCTTCAGTAGCACAACCTTTCCTGGAAGGATGATAAAGATGTACAATTGATTATCATACATCGTACAACACAACATTACTTTCAATGAATGTACCTGTTTCCTCTGATATCTTATTTTGGACCATTTTTTGTTAGCTTTTAAAGTAAGAAGGTTTTTAGTTTCAGCTAGTTCGCTGTCAGATAGTTTTCTTTGTTGTGGTAGTTGTTTGAAAAGCTCCTACATCAGATCATAACAATAATATAAGGAACAAAAAGTACAATTCATCTTACCCTATTTATGATGTGATTATGGTCTTTATTGATGCTCCTTACCACAAGAGCAGATCCATCTACAGACGCTCGCAGTGATACTTCAGCATTACAATCTTTTCTAAATGTACTATAATACTTAATATGAAGTTATCAGTTCAATACAGTATGCTTTTACATCATAAATCACCAAGGAAAACTATCAGTATACAGGATAATGGTTTAACTGTGTTATGATGGTTTCTTGGCAAATAAAGGGTGTGGCTAGCTAGACTACACCTGCCGGCACTATTGACTATACTAATTAACTTACGATGTCCTTCGCTTCCCTTCTCCTCTGGCTTTGAGCTTTTCCCACCATGTATACATCTATAAGAAATTTCATAGTTCTTTATCTGCTTGGACAATGGCCTGTTAACTCTCTTTTGTGCTGCTTCCACCATTCTAGAATCTCTGCACTAAAACTGGACGTAGTTTTCCTTTTCATATCGCCTTAGATGTGTCTGTAGTTCATTGAATGACTCAAAATGCTGTCCAACAAAGAATGTTGCTGTGATCTGGGATTCCATAGCCACATCCATGTGGTCTCGATTTCACTGACTCTTGCAACTACAGGTGCTAGCGAGTGTGAGGGCATATACATCACGTGATCTCATGCCAGCACTGCAGCATTATTACTGCAGGTCCGGTACCAGGTCTCTAAACAAAAACTCTGATCCGTTCACTGGAAGTCCGCCATATTATAACGAGCATATGGCCAGGAGAGGTGACGTTTTGTGACATCACTTGCACAGTTCTACATTGAACATACATCGCAGTTTCCTATCCCGGTTTGGTACTTATTATCTCTGGTTGGTCCACTCAAGCTCTCTAGCAGTAGCAGCTATATTTCTCCCATTATCTGTTGTAATGGCAGATATATTTTGTTCGGTAAGATCCCATTCTTGTATGATGTTTCTGAGTTCATCTGCATGTTGGCAGCTGAATGTGACTCAGGAAACTCTTTTGTTACAAGTAAATGATGGTTCATTTCAAAAGCGTCATTGATGTAGTGGACTGTAACTCCTGTATAGGCGTGATTTGCTCATGAAGTCCACAGATCAGTCATCAGTGCAAATGATGATGAGCTAGAGAGTTCTTTCTTAACTTTGACTGTCACACCATCAAACAGTTGAGGAAGATATTATGTAGTTAAAGTTTTTCTTGATGGTGGTTCGTATCTAGGCTCAATGGTATGTAAAAGGTGTTGAAACCCTTTATTGTCAACAGTATCAAGTAGTTGTAAATCTTTAACTATAAAATAGCACACAGCATCTGTAAACCTATTCCACCTAGGTGAAGCAGTAGGAATTTTTTGTTTAGCATTCATAGCTTGCAAAATTGTAGACTGAAATGTGCTTGTAGACTGTTTGGAGCTCTTGTTATCAGCAGGTAGGGATTTATAAGCACTTCTATGGTGTTCCTTCAGGTGGAATCGAAAATTAGTGGTATTTCTGGAAAACTTGATTGCTTTAAAGCAAAGTTTACAACTGACATTTTTTCTGTCCTTCTTTTTAATTATTTTTCCCATCCTTAGCTGGGAAGCGAAAGTGTTTCCACACTTTGTTTTTCTTCCTTCTAACGGGAGGAGCTCTTGAGTAGTCATTTACTTTGAGGATGTAAAATATCAGCTGTCATAACAATGTGTAGATTACAAAATAAATATGTGATTGCATATGTTTGCATATGTGCAATACATACATGTGTTCACTATCGCAATTGTTAATAAAACACTACTGTATCATGGTAGCTAAAAAACTGTCATGATATATTCACTATCAATACTATCACGCAGGGCTACTCTGAATAAACCTATTGGTTCTTAATATATCACATATTTACTATCCATCCAACAAATACATAAGCTAAGCTGCTCAGTATGGTACACGGCTGTTGCCTCATCTGTGATTATAAAATACCATGGTGGACACTCTTAATTTTCAATAACAAAGACTTAACAAATTCTCGTCCCATCAGTTCAATTAGCTCATTAACAGTCTGGTGGCAAGTATTACGATTCTCAGATATCCATGTTTTGATAGCTTTACTATCATGGGTCTACACCAACATGAGTTGATGAAGATTACCTTCTATCTTGGCATGTCCTTGTAGTGCTATACCTTGCTGAGTTAGGTATTGTTAGCTTTCGACTGCTTCAAAAACCTGCTCTTCGTTTCTGTTGTATATTTCTCAATTGTTGGTCTTTCTTGAGCAGCCATTTTGGCTGTGCTTCTTTGTGAAAATGAGAACTTTCGTGTCTTTTAAAATTTCAATGGCTTTCTTTCAATTGTGAAATCCTACCTCACTGAAAACCTTCTCACCACACACAGTGAATGTAAACCAGTGATGTTTTTCAGCATACTGATAGTAGAGACAAAATACTCTTTTGCGATTCACACACACAGTAATCCACAGAAACTGACTTTACCACGACAGTTGGAAGTTTCCTGTCTTCCTAGCAGGGCCACTAGTTTTCAATAATTTAATTGTAGGGTTGTCCTTAGGTTGAAACACATAGGATTTATCAACACAGCACTGAGCACTGAGCTGAACATAAACTTGAGCTATTTGAAGTTGTGTGGTCACTCTTTCAACACTTTTTTCTCCACTTGTAGTGGCAGTGGCTAATTGACTCAAGACCTACATGGCTAACAGTTTCTTCACTAGACTCTAAACTCACAGAATTTTCTCCATTAGATGAAATACTCATTTCATTTATTTCAGCAGCATCAGTTTCTTCCCTGAATACAGTAAACAGATCTAGTGTTGCTTGCCTCTTGGTTGCCATCACTCACTACTGAAACAGAACTGAGTCCTACACTCCAGGTGCTAACTCTTAACTATTGCATGCATGTGTGTACAATTTGTATGTTATTTTAGTTTAAACTGAAATTGCAGATATTTCAGACAATGCAACCTTCTCACCCACATATATAATTGCCTTATTTGCAAAATGGGAGGGGGGCACGCTCCTCCCAGTATCTCTGCCAGTGTTAATTTTGAGGATAAATGCTTTGTCTCTATTGAAATAAATGCAAGAAAATAATACCAAGGCTGGGACGAAGCCTGTTTATCACAATTCGAAGCTTTGTTACTAAAATAACCGAATAATTTGAAGCTTCACCACAAAGCCATTCCCCACTTAACTTAATTAAGGAAAACACACAAGTAGCCACTCCCAGTTTACATAGTTTTGTCTTATTTTATTTCTAACAAAAAAGATCACGGTTTTTGTTTAAAAAAATAATAGAGTTCCCATTTGATGGTTTCAGACTACTCCGCTGTTGAGTAACTGTATTCCCAGCATTTGAGAACACACGTTCTGAAGGCGTTGAAGTGGCAGGCACTGTGAGAATAGATCTGGCAACTTCACTTAGTAAAGGGAATCTTGCATAGTTGCTTTCCCACCAAGATTGTGGAGAAACTGATTGAGGAGATGGGCTCTCGGCTAAGTAAGCTTCAAGCTCCTGACTAGGAGTCAATATAGACAAAACATCTTCAGGTCCTAACAGATAATCAAGAGCAGTTATCTTCTGTCTTTTGCTTGCAGACTCTTCAGCATTATCGGAATCACCATGATTCTTTGGTCCCATTCTTTGTATTACCTCCTCCTTAATTGCATCTTTAATTTCATCATCTATAAACTTGAGCTGCTTAAATCTAGGGTCTACTAATGCTCCAATTACTAAAATATTATTATCACTGTTAAACATACCAAATGTGACACACACGTGGCTGTTTATCACCAAACTGACCAAGACTCTCTATAAGTCCTTGAAGGGCTGGTAGCACACAGGATAATGATGTATTTTGCTCATAACTCAGAAAAGTTGTGGCTACATCAAATGGATCAAGAATTGTTACTAACTCAGAAACTAGGTTCCACTGATCAGTCTTGAGATCTAGATACTGATCGCTTCGTTTGGTTACTGTTAGATCTGAAAGAACAGCTGTGATCGGCCATGCAGCTTCAGAAGACGCTGAAGCATGAAAAAAGAAGAGTTTCATCTAGTTTGGCAGTCTCTAATAAGTTTTTTGAACTTATCTCCATCACCAATCTGCTCTTGCTTCTTTTTCAAAGCTTCAGTGGCAATGACATTATGGTTAAAGTGTCCTACTAACTTTTGTGCTGCTAGCAAAAGTCTGCTAATCACTGGGATATCAAATCCACATTTCAAACACAGCTGAAGTGTGTGGGCTGTACAACTCAGACACTTCCAGCCGAGTTCTTTTTCTAAAATATTAAGTGAGCATATCATGTTTGCTGCCTGATTGTGTACAACAACGGATACCTTTGAAGTGATACCGAAACAATCTGAAATTTCTTTCAACTTTCCAGAAATCTCTATTCCAGTATGCCTTTCAGGAAAGACAGATGTTTCTAAAACGTAAGATTTCATAGTCCATGAAGGATCGAGATAGTGAGGTGTGACAGTAATGTAACCTTCAACTGCTCTATTAGTCCATATATCAGTTGTCAGCACTATACCAGTCACTTCATCCTGTAGCTGTTTGACTAACTTCTCAGTGCAACTGGCATGTTTCAGTCTCAGCAGCTTTGTAAAGTGTTTCATAGAAGGAATAGTATATCCTGACTCCAAGTAAGACAGCAGTCACTTTAAAACCTTCACATTCAACCATTCTAACTGGCCGAATATCCATACAAATCAAGTTCAAAATGCAGTTCGTAATCTCCTTTGCCTTTGCTTCAGAACAGACACGAGCCTTAACGACTGTGTCAAGATTACTCCGTTTCTTTCCTAAGCCTTTAGCAGTTTTGTCTTTTGGAGAGTAGATAAGTGGATGTTTATAGAGTAAATGATTTCTCAAATTAGTAGTCCTTCCACGATAAGCGATCCCTTTTCCACACAATGAACACATCGCCTTCAGTTGGCCATCATATTTGGTGAAATGCATCAGAAGTAAGTTGACCGGTAGATGTGGAAGTAGAAGTAGAAGGTCCATCATCATCACAAGCTACCATCATTATTCATTAACACAAGTGGCGCATGTTAATAACTGCGCGTGTGCAAAGCGTTGCAAAGCTTCGAGGTATTACTAATCTGCTTCGAATATGACTCAGAATTCGATTATACGAAGCATTCGAACATTCGTCCCAGCTTTAAATAATACAATAATATTGATAACTGTCAATTTAACTGTATTCTACAATGTCTATTCTTCATCTAAGCTTTCTTATCATTTCATATTGTTCAAATTGTCTTATTGACTCAATGAGTCAGAGGTTGACTAGATATCTATGTTCTCCTGCAGTTTTTGATTGATGGCTATTCTTCTTGGATTGTTCCACTTATCATAGAGATACCTTGTCTGCACAGTTCCAATGAAAACAAGCCTAGAAGCCTCATATTGTAGTTTTGTGATTGATTTATATCCAATCTTTTGGATACAGACTTATTTATCTAACTAATGAGACATTAAATGGAGTCTTTAGTTACACATATTGCTCAATATAATCAGTGATGAAGATGGTGTAATGTTTATACTGAGAATGACCATGACTGTGTTTTAATGAACTCTCATGAATGTATTGCACAACAGTCATGTTTGCAAATATTTGCATACAACATTATAATTGTGGGGGCGATGTGTTAGCAGCTGTCGTGCTTATTTACATGTGAAGACTTCTTGGAATGTCTTGTCATGTTTTATAAATAGTACAGCCTGATAACCACATATTGGTTGAATGTCTGTTTAATGTCTCCTCTTTAAAAGGTTTATATTTGTTTTAGAATATAGTTTATAATATACTTTAAATACAAAGGGACTGCATTAAATAAAACATTTGTGTTTGTATTGTAACGAACGAATGGATGTAAATAACTTAGAACTATTAAGTCTACACTATAGCTCTGAACTATTAAGTCTACACTATGGCTCTGAACTATTAAGTCTACACTATAGCTCTGAACTATTAAGTCTACACTATAGCTCTGAACTATTGAGTCTACGCTATAGCTCTGAACTATTAAGTCTACACTATAACTCTGAACTATTAAGTCTACACTATAGCTCTGAACTATTATGTCTAGATTATTACTCTGGACTATTAAGTCTACACTATAGCTCTGAACTATTACGTCTAGATTATTACTCTGGACTATTAAGTCTACACTATAGCTCTGAACTATTAAGTCTACACTATAGCTCTGAACTATTACGTCTAGATTATTACTCTGGACTATTAAGTTTAGACTAACTCTGGACAATTAAGTCTAGATGATAACTCTGGATTGTCATTTGCTTTCTCTTGACCATTGCCACATTTAATAATTTATTCTCTTTGTTAATTTTTATTATATTTTTAAAAAAATGAGTAAAATGAAGATCAATGAATAGCTTATAAAAAAATGTAAAAAATAGTGCCTAAATTCAGCAAAAATCAATATGTCAAATTAACATGATCTTCCATATTTGACTTGTCCACCTTTGCAGCATACGTGTGTTTTTGGATTGTAACTGTTATTACTACAACATGCCGTTTTAAAGCCATTCTTGGAACGAACATGTCCCTTACAACAAATAGAATACGATGGATTATAATTTGTATCACCACAGCAATAAATTTTGCCACCTGATTTGGGAAGGAGTCGGTGTCCTTGGCAACATACATGATATGTTGGGCTAAAATGCTTAGTACCACAGCAATAACCAGTACCAATTGTTCTGTAATAAAGTACTCCTTGGCAACATACATAGAAACCTGGATTATAGGTCTTAGTACCACAGCAAGCAGTTATACCACCTGATGATCTGGAGCCGAGTTTTCCACCACAGCATATGGCGTAGGAGGGGTTATAATTTGTGGGACCACAGCAAGCAGTTTTTCCACCTGATTTAGATAGGACTTTACCTTCGCAACAAACTTGGTAGACAGGATTGTATGTATAACTCCCACAAGTTGCTGTATAAACAAGTAAATAGAAATGACAGTAACAAATAGTCATAAAGTGACAATTTTTATTAAGTGAGGAATACTTTGTTTAAAACAAAATGATCACAGATTATGTGATAAAGAAGTTTGGTTAAAACATAGAGTTTATTTATATAGCATTTATTCCACCAAATAAGAGCTAAAAAACAAAGAAAATGATGTGAGTATTTGCACATACCACCAGCTATTTCTTGAACTCCAAAACAGCTAATACTGATCAATAAAAATAGACTTGAAATTGTCGTCATATTTGTTAGTTCTGCTTGTTGATGGTTCTAGTAACTGATGCGCATTAGGTCTGTTGCGGGCTTTAAATCTGATGTACACATTAATTTTGACTCTGGTATTTCCTTACTTATTGAAACCCATATATTCATGCATGAATGCATATTTTATTAATATGTATTCCTTTGTGTATTCACGAGTATGTATTCAGTTTTAAAATCATAAGCAATATAAATGTACTGACTCATCTTCACAACTTACAACTTTATTATCAAAAGGAGCCACCATCTCCCACACAAATAATTGAAATTTGTAGGTAAACGAAAAGTAGAGTCAGACATGAACAAACTACCAGCAAAGTGAAGAAAAGAGTTAGTTAATACTACTGTTGTACGTACATATATGTGGGAAGATCTGGGTAGTAGCCATCTTGAGGTGTGGTCAATTATTTATTCTAAAAATAGTAACTACTTTAGCACATGCTGACTACACAAATTTTAATTATTTGCGTGGGAGATAATGTTCCTTTCCACCCTTTTGATGTACTTGTGATTGTAAACATTCATTGATAATATTAATATTGTATGTGTCCATTACATTATACAGTTTTTGGTACCCATAATAATTATTATCTCCTGATTTATGAGGACACTTAGTTATTTTTTGCTGACTAAGTATTGATTTATTGACAACCATGTTCTTAATTTTGATATCCACCCAAAAAGATTCATAGTTCTTAACACATCTTGCTAATAACCTTAAAAATGTTATGATAACTCTGACATGACATAGGTTTATTTTCATTAGGCATCTAATGAATTGATGAACAGAGCAATGAATATCTATAACACACTTCAATCTCATCTACCGGGTGATGTACTCCTTGATGACAGGGTTCACCTCACAATTGGAGATAGACTACGCCATATTGAAATGATGGCTTATCCATTTGCTGTAATCATTAGTCCTAAGGTAATCTTACTGACACAGGACTCTTGGACTTCCACATCCTTTTATCTTCCAACTTGATACACCCTTGACATATACTATATATGTACAAATAAAATGTTATACTATATAATAGTCTGTAATGGTGCTATATAGCTGTAATTTCTTTGTACAGAACCTAGAAGGTCACATTGAGTTGCAGACACAATGCAGAGACCAGAGAACTAAGGACATCATACCAGAATCTTCTCTTGTTGATGTAATCCAGGAAAGACTTCAACTCTAATATGACACTCAATATAAATGTTAAATACTTTAGAAACAAAGAGTGAAATGTATTATTTAAAATTTAGCATAACAAGGCAAGGGGTAGAACTCTTAAAATTTGAAACTACTGTGCTTTGAAGTATCTTTGAATTAAGTGTTCACCTACTTACTATATGCCATTTATTGATATCATTCATAACACACATTATGTGTTAACCAAATGTTACTGTGTTCCAATCATTCCAAAGATTGTAGTGTCGACTCCCTCTTTAAATTACCTTATCTAATCTAAATCACTGAGTTAATGAATCTACTTAGTGTAATATAATAAAGTTTTAAGCTGAGATGACAAATGATTCTATTGTTTAACTCAGAAACATTAGTGTCGTATTAATCAAACACTGTTGGTAAACTAGATATGCATTGTAGCAGATGGAAGCCAAATACACTGATGTTCTAATTGTGACATGCTATTTTTAGGCTAGCCCTCGTAAAATACACAAGTTCTGAACGCATTCTTTTTTTTTAAATAACACATGCACGGTCTTTAACAAGTATTCACTTGCACTTGTTCTGCAGTACTATTATCTACTTTATTATTCCAAGTATACATAGTTGCTTCAGCTAGCTCAGTCCTTAAAATTGTAGGCATATGATAAAGTATACAAATATAATAATGATCTCTGTGAAAAGGCAGGGAATATCTCTTCCCTTTATAAATACATGTCACTGCTGTTATAGAATATAAAACTCAAACCATGCCTGTTCATCTTGAATCTGCTATGTTGGCAATGAGGATACTCATTAAGAAAATTACTTAAGGTGAATTAGTTGTTATTGTAGTCAGTTACTGGAAGATGATGTAACATTTAAAGGTCTGTTTGTTTACATAGTATTAACTTTAGTGTTGGTAATGACTGACCTGGAGGCCATGGCTTCTCTACTGGCATACATGTTTTAATAACTTATGCTTGATTGGGATATCCTAACAGATAGCTGTTTGTTGAATTTAAACATGTGTAATTGAAGAGCTTAGGACAATGAATATAGGCAGGGTCATCACTGATCCACTAGATCAAAGGCAAAATGCTCTGATGGGTTGAGTCACCAGTGATCCTCGAGGTCACTAAAATTTGAATTTTGTTAATGGAACAGTTTCATACCCTACCCAGCCCCTACCTCAAAGAAAAGATTTCTTGAGGAGGGTTTGGTAATAGTTGTGATGAGAATATTTTAGCAGTAAACTGTATGTGAACCAACTAACAGAGTTGATTGTATGTTATCTCAAAACCCAGATATTTGTTTTACCAATGTCTCATAAATCAATTCTGTGCAACTAAATGTATTGACTAGTGAAGTATGGACTTCACATCTACACGCATCCTCAGTTCAAAAATAAAATAAAGTTTTCTTCCTTTACACCATAAAAATATTTTTTACAATTTTTTCACTCTATTTTTTAATTGACAAGTAACAAAACTCAGCTAAGAAAAATGTAGATTATATTTTAATACTTTCATTTGGTACACACCACACAAGCTACGTCTTTTGTAGCACTGAAAGGAGGACATGGTAGGCCATGACATGTAGTACGTACATGATGGAAAGAGGCTTCTGGATCAGCCTTTGAAGTACCTGGTACTGCTTCTCTGTTGAAATCAACGCACTCAAAAACAACGTTGTTTGGATGACCATAATGTTCTGCCACTAAGTAACCATTGTACTCCATTGTCCATGATGGAGGACATGTTAGTTTTGCTGGAATCATAAGTGCTGCTGTCTTACCAACTGCAAAGCAAACAGCACAAGGTGGAGTAGAATCAACAAATGAGGGATAGAGACGAGAATGATATTCAGCACCGTAAAGATTTGCATGGTAGGTTGACTGTCCTGTTCCTATAGACCAATACTCGGGATTTTTTGGTAGACAAAGGTAGTTGGCTCCTCCACCTGTTTCTTGCCATTTGCTTCCAGCTGCATATCCTTCATATACAAGTGTAGCACCAGTGCTGTTGGGACAAGTAGTACGTCCCCATCGAGTGTATGTCACACCTCCATCTTTGCCTAACCAATGTACATATAACAATAATTGTGTAAGAGATTGACTTACCAGCAGCTATCTCTTGAACTACAAGACAGCTGACACAGATCATAATAGCAATAAGAAAACTTGAAGTAGTCATCTCAGGATTTTGTTGACCTACGCATACAGTATGTCTGATTTCTCCAGCTGTCAGTCTGCTTTATATCAAGACTCAAATTGGTGTCCTCTAGACCTGAGTTATGATAATTTTTGCTTGCTAGAAATGTTGTTTTAAACTTGCTATTGAAAAAGTTCTTCATTTGACGTACTCCATGTGAAATTTGGATTGTTGCTTTTCAATACATGTACCTTTATGTTTTAACCTTAAGATCCAATCCAAACACTCTCAGCATATTACATTGTGTTCTTAATACAATACATACCTCTAGACATGAACTATGATCATTTTTTGTTTTCTACAAAATGTTTTAAACTCACTATTGAAAGGTTTATGTACTTCATGTGATATTTTGATTGCCATTGTTAAATATATGTACCGTGTTATTATGACCTTAAATCCAGTTCAAACACATATTACGTTACGAAATTGTAATTTGAGTTCTATGTAACTATGTGTGGGTGTGTTGGGACACTATAGGATGTGTTGTTACTTAATAATTTGATTATTAAATGCTGAATGGACAGTTTTTGATCCCAATGGTAAAGCATATATTTTGTCTGCTATAGTGCTGCTAATATGAAGTATATTTAAAGTACATGAATAGCTGTGTTTCACTCTGTGATCACATGTGCTCATTTCATTAGGTACTGATTCAATAAAGACGCAATGGTATCTATCTCCAGTCTTTACAGTTAATACCTTTTCTTTTCCTTTCTCTTTAAACTCCATCAATTTTTATTATTATAATAGTACAGCAAAGTAGGACATACCAAATTTTACTCTAAACAAATCAAAATTACAATCATAATCCAAGACTAGTCATCAAGTCTACACATGTTAAGTTCAAAGTTCAACATAAAATATTTTAAGTATATACTACAGGAAATAGACTTCTCAATTAGCCTATATAATCAAAATTACCAACAATAACTATTTCTTTAGTGAGTCCAGGTCATCTAGGTTACATTGTTGTAATCCATTGTGTAATATTTCCTTTAAAAGCTGTTTGTAATGAGATGGCAAAAGCACTTGTTTTTCATTAATAAGTGGTTCCCTAAGTTCTAGATCATTAGTGATATAGTATTCAAATACATGTTGACCAGTTGATGACTGTAAAATACATAACATGTAGAAGGCATTGGTTGATATGGGAATGAAAGTCACACCATTTTGACTATAATAAAGCTTCATAGTCACTGCTACTAGTGACCCATTTGTTTCACGGTACATGGCAGAGATCGACAATAAATGAAGTACATCATTTAACTGTTTTAACTTTTGATCATTGGTTTTGACTTGAGCACTAGAAACTTTTATGTCAACATTTTCTTTCATTATTGGTTTCTCTTTCACTTTGTCTCCTTCATCTTCTAAACTTTCTTTTGCTATTGACTCTTTCTCTGAGCCCAAACTAAAAGATTTGTCACTGCTAGAGCAAGTTTTCACCTCTTGTTCCTGCCTAATGGATGGACCGACTGAGCTTGTTATGTCCATAGATTGTGGTTGTATATCAGAAGTACATACTTCCAAATCCCTGGTGTTGTCAGGATCATCAAATAAATCAAAATACAACTGAAGGCAATTTTCTGAACAAAACTTGAACATAATGTCATCAATTGATCGGATTAAGGAACTGTACCCAACTGGAGTGTGGCACACCTCACACAATAAAGAACAATACCAACAACCAAAACCTGGGACGCACTTCCTGTCGACAACATTACTATTGAAAGAAAATAAAAATGAGAATTTATCCATTAAATAGTACTATATACATGTACTTACCCAGAGAGGTGGTGAAGGCCTAATGATTTAAAGCTGGAGATGCCAGAGTTCTCTAGTGCGGTAGGAAGCATCTCACTAGCAAGTTGTAACATGGAGTCTTTCTCTTCTACTAATAGCTCCATTCCCCTGTGGTTCTCATCTTTAAGACGCTTTTTAAAGCCAAAGTTGTTGTCAAAAGAAACGTGGTAGCAAAGAGTAACAGCAATGCTTGGGGCAAATCTATGTACTATAACATATGGCTGTAGGTCACTCATGGATGACACTACATGTTCTTGATCTTCCATAGCAAGTAGTACAGTAACTCCATTGTCTATTGTTCCTCCATATTGAGTGTTATGGAGAATTATGCGGTGATTTGGAGGAAGATGGACCGTGTTTGTAGTGCGATCAATGCTATATTTAGCTGGCAAGAGGTTAATATTATATTCAACAACATTGTGACCTGATGACAAAGTAGCACTTGATTGAGCTTCATCAAATTTTTGAAGATGCTGAATTGATCTAAGACCATAGCCACTTGTGTGTACTCTTGAATCTGATTCTAGGAGGTCTTGTATGAAGCCTGGTACCTTTTCTTTGTAAACTTTTATCAATGCTGGTGGAAGAAACTCCATGCGTTGACTATTAGGTGGAATATGTAGAGTTCCTCCAATTGGACTGATAACGAACTGCTGATACTCAGGCTGTACTTCTGTAGGTTCAATTAAGACAACTATATTAAATATTCCATGTTTGTATAGTATAAAGTGAGCTTTTCTTCTGATAGTAGCAGTATCTGAGTAAAGAGGAATATAAGAAACTCGTGTAAAATCACTACTGTCTATGTACGAAGGCAAATTAAAAATCTGTAGTCCATGACCCACTGTAGCATTTTTGATAACCTCTTCAATGTTAAGCTCACCATCATCTTTCTTTCCTTTGTCTAGGAACTCATGTTGATTATGTTTTGATATGTCAAGTTGTTGTGGGTTTGTCTCCACAATCGTGGCTTTGGAGGGACATGTAACATTTTCCTCTAATCCTGGACCTGTTGCTGGAGTACTTTGCTTAGAAGCATATCCTTCAATATCATATTGACGTTCTTGTTCTTTCGCTGGTGTGTAGAACATCATTACCATAGGAAGATCACCTCTTAAAGGATCATTTTTGTCAGCCAAAAGAACCTCACGGCATTTCTTAAAGACATTGTATACCTTTTCTACATTGCTATATCTAGTGGTACTTTTTTGCAAGGCAAGTCCACGGAAGGCCATCCCCAAGCAAAATCGATAAAGAGAAGACCCTTTGTACTCAATATTGTGTTCTTGAGCAGGAGAGGTTGGGTCTACTTTAGTGTAGACACTTCGTAGGATTATTTCAGCAAATGCTTTTTCATCAATGCTAAGAATACGATTATCACAATCCCCACAAAACATATAGTACACCATCTTCTGTATGTCTTTTAGTTCAGGAGTTTTGTGCAAGCTTGCACGATCTTTGACATAAAACTTGGGCCTCTGGTCACCTTCAGAAACACGGATGGCACGTATATGAGACTCAGGCCAAAAGTGACCTTTAATGATTTCTCCAAACTTATAGCAAAGAAGACAGTTAAAGCATGAGTCAGCTTTTGAGCCTTTTAACTTATTGCCTGACTTTTCATTAAAATCACGAATGATGTCCATGAGCAGGTTATCCAAGAACCTTCCAATCTCTTTATCCTTTTCCTTTGCATTCACCATCACTGCTACAATTTTTCTTGCCTCGTTGTACAACTTCTGTCGTTCTTTAGACAGTTCAAACATTAAAAGATCTTTCTCTTTTCTCTGAAGTATGATTTGGTCTCGACGATATAGTTGAAATCGAGCCTTCATTTCAATTGTCCTCTCTTTAGATTTACTTGATAGATGGACTACAAGTTCATAGTGCTTGAAATCATAACAAACTGACAAAATTGAATCCAGATCATCATCTAAAGTAAACACATAAAATTAATAATATTAGGAATACTATATTAATATGTTAAGTATAATATGTACTCATGAATCTCATACTATCAATTAATAAAGCAGTTCTGGAAGAACTATTTATAGTAAGAAAATTATAGTTATAACTATTCTATTATATAATGAAAATAAACTGTAACAAATTGATAGTTATTACATATGCCATGAGACAAGTGAGTACATAGTTTTTTGTAATAAGGTATGAGTAACTAGGATGTCTTTGTGATAGATACCTGTTAGATCTTGTGAAGATAATACATAAATGACAGCATCACAGAGCTGTTTTATTCTCAGAGAAGAATGACAGTTTAACGTTGTTAACCATTCCAATAAATGGGGTAAGCCTCTTAAAAGAATTGTCGGCAGTTTGCTAACATCATCAGTCTCAAAAACAGGAGATAGTACACTCTGTTTTCCCTTTCCATTTACAGTCTTTGGAATAGCAAGCAATGGTATAGTAGTAGGAGAGAGAAGCCTCAAAAAGAGATTAAGAGTGTGTACAACCGCTTCCTCATCTTTAGACTTATGTAGCAGATAATCGATTATTTCTTCAAATTTTGGGTGTTCTATAAGGACTAGCCTGTTCTTCTCACTAACGCTCAGCAATTGTAACATTTTAAGAATGTCTGCTGGCTCTAGACTAATGGCAGCAGCAGTGAGGGGACTTGGAGTACAAGAGGCTTTGAGTTGATCCACAAGTTCATTGATGTGCTCTGGGTTATCAATTGTTCCTGGTTTTGTCTTGTGAATGTACAATGCAAAGTTGTTACGAATGAATTTGGCACATGAAGCTACAAGTGGGTTGGAGGAGTTGAAGTAAGGCTTGAGTATCTCAAGAATGTCTGTATCGCCATAGATGTTCATGTACAAATCCATGTAGTTCTGAGTACAGTTTGAAATAGTTAGTGCAGGCGCCAAAATATACTATATGGATAAAAAGATTTCCTACTTACATCTGTCATATGTTTGTAATATGGTCATTATTTTTGTGATACTGCTCCTCAGTTTATCAAAATACTTTGATGAACCATTAGGAATTACACTGACTGGTTGATTTAACCATATATCAATATACAAGTTATATATATCAAAATTATTTGATACAGAGTGTATTATTTTGATTACATAATAAGCAATGGAAGACTACATACTGTGAACATGTTACAGCATATAGTCTTTTGATTACTAATATACATAAAGAATAGAGGAACTACAGGTCTAACAGGAAGTAAATACTTTGCTTTGTATAGTTAATGTTCAGAGTTTACAGGGTTGGAATCAGTTTAATACACAATTAAATTTGGACTTCCTGTCAGGTCTATAGACACTGTCCAATATTAATTGTCAATTTAGTATATAAACTTGTGATAGAATGATCCATGTACTAACCTTGTCTATCTCTTTGTTACTAACATAAACAAGTTTAAGTTGTTGAAATAAGAGATGTATTGTGCCAATTCGTACCAGAGCTTCTTGCATTTTCTCAATACATGTCCATTCCATTAAAAGTGCTTCCATAGCAAGAATAACTTTAAGGAAATCTTGAGACTCGATTTTCTTTTTAGTTTTGAATTCTATATGTAGTAATAAAAGTGGAATTGTTACTACATCTACAACAATAACATGACCTGTCACTAGTACTCTACTATAATTATTGTTATCAATAATGTATAGTAATAATGTATGTCTATTTGTTATCTATAATATAAGCTATAGTGCTGTACTCAGTATAAATCCATATTACTGGCTTCACTGTACAATCTTTTGAACGTATACCAAATAGTATTTAGTAAAAATCAGTCATAGCTATGAATTGAAGTCTTTAGACATAACAATGAACAACAAACTACAATATCAATAGTAAGAATAAATTAGACTATTAATTCAGATCATATACCTAATTTACAATGGCTCTTGTTCAAACTTATATTAGCTATTTAGGAGTTGTACAAATTTACATACACACATCATGTTGTAGTCTCACATGCCACACTCATTCCAAGAAGAAAAGGTCTAGTGACATTCATGATAAAAATTCCTAAGTCCTATCATATCAAAGATTGTCATGCCCCACCCTCTATTGTGATGTAGTCTAAAGTCTGGAAAATGATTTGCTTCTTTATGCCTAACAAAATAATAATTATACATCTCAAGATAAGACAGATGGAATCTATTGTGTTATTTCTGTAATGAAGTATCAGTGTTCTATAAAATGACACATCTTAGTTGGTTTGTGTACGTTGTTTACATTGCTTAGTTTGTGACATCATATCTGTCCATATATAATTGGACAGCTTCAAATGCACAAACTTTACTATCATAATGTCACTAGACCTTTAATTTTTCTCAGTGTGGGTGTGGCATGCAGTACATGAGACTAATCACGTGTATACCTATAACAATAAATTACTGATAACAAATTGCACCTTAGCTAAAATTTAAATACTCCTCAATATTTACCATCTACATATCTTCGAAGCAGTCCTTCAGACAACATTTCCAACACATCTTCTCGATCAGCTACTGCAGTAGCCATCAATGAAATATTTTCTTCTGTAGATCGCTGAACATGGTATGATAATGGCCACAGAAATTCTTTAGCAGCTTCTCTGTGAAGCTTGTCAATGTCTTCACCTGGATTGCTGTATCGTTTAGCAACTACTTCGAGTCCTTTAATGACTTGTTCACAGTCCTGGTAGCTAGTAATCGTCGGAATGACCTCTACCCCTGCCATATTTGTTGGTATATTTGCTACAATATATTTAATTCAATAGCCACATGTTGTAAAAAGGTCCGCCCATTGCAACGTAATAAGTTCACAATAGACGTGTGTATATATACTAAATCGATCATAGATAAAGAGTAAAGTTAAATTTGTGGGTGGCTATAAAATCGTAAAGTTACTGTACCCTATTTATGATCAAGTTGAGTTGAACACTTAACTCAGCTGTGTTATAACTCAATACAGGCTAGGAATAAGCTAGAGAGATATAGTTTCACCATTCAATAGGCTAGGCCTTGCAACTCTACAAACTTAACAAACTTTCAATGAAAACTATTCAGAAAGTAGTAAACTACTATACTTTACACTTTAGCATATAATAATCTGAACAATTTAAAAGTCCAAATATATTGGTACTAGATCTAAAGAACAACAATGCCTGGACAGCATATATCGTAATATGATATTGTTTGTTATTTTATTAAAATGTATAAAATACATAAAATATAATCATAATAATAAGGTTTCTCATTGTTAAGTTACAAAAGGCGCTTAAAAGCAACTAAAGTGGTTGTTTGTCCTAATTTTTTTCTCACAGAATTAACCTTTTTGATCACTTCATCTGCAGTACCATCATCTATCTTCTTTTTCCAACTAGTGAGTGCTTCTTCTAGCTCTTCAGGAGTAGCTAGAGCCCAGATACTTTACAGCAGGAATAGAAAAAAATTAAGAAAACTTCTATTGTATATGCAATATAATTGACCAGCAGATTAATCCATTGGAGGTTTATAAATAGTTTATAAATCAAGGCCTGCATGGTAAGAGTTTTTTGGCGGCCCGGCTAATATTTAGAAAGACGTCCTATTAGCCATTAGCTGGTTTTCATGGGCATCCACTATACAAACAATACACTTATGCAGAAGCCTATAGCCTCTCACAAAGGAAGAAAGTGTAGGAGTATTTTAATGGTGATGACCAGATTACAGAAGTTTGTTTATCTAATGCTGCACCAATTATTTGATAGGAGTTGCATACTCCTCAATCTTTACAAGAGTATGGGCTATTAAGGCAATATATAATTAAATACCTGCTTAAGTTTCTCCACTCTTTATTAAAAGGGCCTTGTAGATCATAATATAAATCCACATTCAAAATAGATTCTTTACAATGTGAAACAATGGAATCAACTAAGAAACCTGTCTCTTCCATTTGATGACATAGAACATCAATTGGTGAAAATCTAGAGATATATGACTAATAAATATAATGAAGTTACAAGTTTTTATGCTCACTTTGTAACCAATTTCTCGGCAACTGTTGGAATAAGATATGATTCAAAAAAAGCTGAAAGGGTTTGCTCATGTGAAGTAGTATTCACAATGAGGACACCCCTGTCTTTAAGGATACGATATGATTCTTTAATGACTTGATGAGATCCTGTATATTCTTGAGGTGTGTTACTAGGAACATGATGTAACATCTATAAAGTCACACATTACCATATTAAACTCAGTATCTATGTACTAGCCAACCTGTGTACATATGACAGCATCACAGTATCCATCAGGAAGAGGTACATTGAGAGCATTACCTTGAAGTAACTTCACATGAGGGAGATGAGCTGTCTTTTCAATTGCTTTCTCCAACATACCATCATTGTAATCAATGCCTGTAATTTGTCCAATATAAGGACTTAGAGCCAGAGCATAGTTACCAGTACCACAACCTGAGAGATGTATGGTAGATATAAGCCCACATCCACAATAACATCCCTATTCAGTCCTATTAACTATTATATCACAAGGTCAAAGATATAACACAAAAGATATGCCACCTATGAACATTAATTTTAAAGTGATAGATTAGAGATTATATTTCAGTCTACAGACTTCAATAGAGAGAAAGCCAAAATAATATCAGTCTAACACTAAAAATTATACTGGAAATCCACAATTAGTACATGTAGTGATCAGGAGATTGAAAGTATCAGCATTCTAATGATATTAAGAGTTTATTTGTTTAAAAAGAATATCATTAAAGACTAGAATTGTTTCACACAAGTACTTTAAACTGAATTATCAAATTAGACAATACCACATTGTTAACTCAAAAGTATTAACAGAAGAGTTGTGAGAGGTTTATAACATCTAAAACCATACAGTCAAGGTTGACTTGAACATTTTACACATGATCTAATGCTAGGCTAAGAAAGTGGGCTCTCATTTGCAGCACAATACATAATAATAATTATATATAGACTATTGACAAACCACATGACCTTTATTGCTAATACATATTGAGTGTCAGCAATAAAGTCCATGTGGTTGGACAATAAAATACAGTACATACCAGTTATAACTTATGTCAAACTTGTGAGTCACATGTACCTCAAGCACAAATATACTAGTTAGTACACGTGTTCATGGCTCTATCATCACAAATGATGTCAGTATATTATTGTGTGATGTCATATGTAATGTCAGGATACTCGTGTGATGTCATATGTAATGTCAGTATACTCATGTGTGATGTTATATGTAATGTCACGATACTCATGTGTGACGTCATATGTAATGTCAGGATACTCGTGTGAAGTTATATGTAATGTCACGATACTCACACGAGAAAAGTAAAAGTCTGAGTAACATGCTTTCTGTTTGGAAGAAAGACTTCAAATAAGTTATCTAACAAGTGACTCATGAGTTCAATTTTGCAAAAGACATGTACTGCATTTGTGGATTGATACCATAGAAGTTCAAATTTTAATAGTTTTGAGGATCATGAATATACTAGTTTGTGCCTTTGCTGAGTGCTGACAATCATATCAGAATATACTATGATGTCACTTTATCAAGTCTAAGAGCTTTGTCTGCACTTTCAATTTCTATGGTACATGTCACAAGAATATATATGTCAAATAGTCTTACTTAGTTGATGCTTTAAAGCCTTTCCTTTGGTAATATCATCAGCTATACTATCACGAGATAAAGCAATTATATCATTATTATCAGCTGTGTTCATATGGTGATCTTCAGAGATTAAACCTAAACCAGTGGACTCAAACATTGGCTAAGAGTCAAGGTGTTGACTAGATTCTTCTTCATCCATTAATAAAGAGACCTTGTCCTTCTCTCCTTCACCTTCAGATGACACAATGGTGTCAGCCTCATCTTCATCATTTGCCTCATCATTTGATTATCTGTAAGTGACATCAATAGAAGTTAAAAATAGAAAACACTTCTATAAATCATTGGTTAAGTCTACTTATGTGATATACACTAATTATTGCATATGCTTTATAGTCCTGTACACATTAAGTTATAAGACTGTATAGTATAGGGAGACTTTCATTTGGTAATAAGGCAATTTAGAAAATTATGAAATATTTTCACTACATCTTTACAGCTCTAGTCTAGCCTCTTTGCTTAGAGGGGTATGGTAGTGCACACATAGTATCTTCACAAACATTCCTTGTGAAAATATATCCTATTGAACCTGTGCCTGAAAAACAACATTTTATAATTGGGTGTGGTTGTAATATGTTTAGATCTAATACAAGATCTGGAAACAAAATACTTCTTAGAGGTTTCCTACTGGAATAAGGTATTTTAGTCTTCTCATTGCATTTGGGTTTGTGTTAAAGGGATCAGCCTCACCAGAATAGCTCTATTCTGTGCCAGTACCTTCCAAAACAATTATACTATCATTTTTTAAAAATATAATAAACCTTGTTATTTATGCTTTGCAAGTTACCAAATTATAATTTCCAAATATGATTTAACAGTTCATCTTGTTATAATACATACAAATACTTAGTAAATCTGTTAATAAGTGGAGGAGGAGAAAGTATGACAATTACACAATAGCTCTTTAGTACATGTACAACACTCGCTTTTTTAGATTTAGAAAAACAAATTAATGAAGACCTAAGTTTACCTGACACTATTCCCCATTCTTGTTCTAGATGATGTCTTGAAATAGGACGGCCTTTGTATGGCATGTCATCTTCGTCTAATATCATGGCGCTTAACGATCTCTATCCATCAGTATCGTTAACATCCTCGCATATTTTAGCAACATTGATTTCGTCTTCAAAATCATCTGGAAGTGGATTGCTAAGCTCAGCTACTTGCTCAGCCAACGATAACTTTTCTTTCCTTTTTGACGCCACGTGCCAGTCTTTTGCACGTGGTTAGGTTTTAATGGTGGAGATTAGACACTAGAGTAACAGACCAATAGTCGTACGGACTGATTTTCCGACGTTTATATCTACTAAATGGTGAATGCTATAAAGCTGATTCTGCAGATACTGGTAGGTGCTTACCTGTACTACTTGTGTACAAAATATTAGCTTGCAAAAATACAGTATACGAGTGCTGCAGCTCGAAGATCAACATTGTACAAATACCGAGGTTTTCGTACAGTTGAACCAGTGTTCGGACATCTACCTGGGAAATGGCTGGGAATTGGAGACAAGCAATGAAACGTGAGATTCTAGTTCATCAATGATTCCTCTTTCAAACCTCCAAGCTGGAGCCCTGCACTTCTTGTATGACTGCGATTACAAGTCAGGTGGGTCACGTGACCAGTATTTGGACGTAAACAATTATGGAGGATGGTGCGTAATGAGTTATAAGTAATTTTCCAACTTGTCATTAACTATTAAAACTATTTCTTGGTGATCTTGCAACATGACTTACACTCCCAAACATCAGGAATGTTACCTGGAGTAACATAAACACTAGAACAGTGAAACCACTTCTCTCACACATCACAAGAGATCATCATCTTGTCATAGTCTTCAGGCATTTTATAGTAACAATATAGGTCAATGATGTGATGATGTTTCGAAGGTCAAGGTATACAATCCAGCTGGTTGTGCAATTTCTTTGGAAACAGAGACAATTCTCCTCTTTCAAAACAATCAATTAGTTGATTACACATTATATCTTGATGAAAACTAGCACTGTTTCCACAACACACTTCCATTGCCATAGCAATAGAAAAGAGGCCACAGTCCCAGCTCCCTTCCCGCTGTTGTACAGGCATTGTCTGTATTTTCAGAGAAGTTTCTGAGGAATAGGAGTATATTTGTGAAACTTGAAGAAGAGTGGGGGCTTGTTAAGTGTATAGAATAACGCCAAACTGTTCATAATCTGGACAACTCCAGGTCTTTGGGAACATGTACAGATCCAGTGATTAGATCCTACAATAAAGAGTTTACATGAAGAATAATCCTTTATTCATTAAATTTCAGGGTATTTAATTTTCATTGCACCTACACGTAGGAGCATGCACAAATGCTGGGTCAATATTTTCGTGGATTATAAATCACCCACGAAAACAATGAAATTTAAAACCCCTCGAAAATTTCTACCCTTATAGTAAGTATGTAACAACTTGACAAGGTGAATTAACAGCAGTCCCTTTGTATTACTACAATCAATAAGGATTATTACCATAATAATTTTTTGCTGTGGAAATTTTTAAATACTTTTTTGTTCTGATAAGGTATTATTAACCTTGCTGCTTAGCTTATTAATACTGTACCTGTGTGAAGTATCTGAACAAAGGGTATCCTAGGAACAACTTTAACTTGAGACGATAACCCAACAATGTATTCTGAAAACCATGTATGTGTGGAAATTGTTGACTTAGAAGAGTGTGGGTAGCATTGATCACATTGTCAGAAACTTCAGAACCATTTTCAAGATGATTCTTGTCTGCTATATAAAGATTCAGATCTTTTATCCACCAGGAATCTGCTTTACCTGTGACAAATATGACATAATACACATGTACATGTAGCAGACATGGGGCAAGCACTTTAAGCAAGTGCTTTCAGGTGCTTTGATACTTTTCTTAAGTATAAACACTTGTGCTACTTTATATTAAAGTATAATATAATAAGCACAAAGGGCTGTACATGTAGAGAGCGTTTTAGTAAGTGTTTAGGCCCAAAGGTGCCAGGTTAGTGATAATACATTTCATAAATGTTCATTTTGATGTAAACAGGTGATTATTAATGAATTAGCTTAACCAAAGTGCTGCTGCTTGTGGTTAAAACAGTTATGTAGTGCTTGAATGTGTCCTTCAATTACTTCTATACACAAGTACATGTGCTTGTGCTTAAGTCATTTTACAAGTGCTTGAAGTTGCGGTTTAAGCACTTGAAGTAAATGCTTGCCCCATGTCTAAGTTTGACACACCTTTCTTTGCTTGTCTTGGAAGTGTCATTTCTAAATCATCAGCCTCAGACTAGGAGAACTCTACTACAACTAAACAATAAAGGTACAGTAATTTTAATTTGAAACACCTTTCTTATTATTCCTTGTTTTGTCTTGGAAGTACCATTTTTAAATCATCAGCCTCAGACTAGGAGAACTCTACTACAACTAAACAATAAAGGTACAGTAATTTTAATTTGACACGCCCTTCTTATTATTCCTGGTTTGTCTTGGAAGTACCATTTCTAAATCATCAGCCTCAGACTCAAAGAACTCTACTACAACTAAACAATAAAGGTACAGTAATTTTAATTTTGACACACCTTTCTTATTATTCCTGGTTTGTCTTGGAAGTACCATTTCTAAATCATCAGCCTCAGACTCAAAGAACTCAACTACAACTAAACAATAAAGGTACAGTAATTTTAATTTGACACACCTTTCTTATTATTCCTGGTTTGTCTTGGAAGTACCATTTCTAAATCATCAGCCTCAGACTCGAAGAACTCTACTACAACTAAACAATAAAGGTACAATAATTTTAATTTGACACACCTTTCTTATTATTCCTGGTTTGTCTTGGAAGTACCATTTCTAAATCATCAGCCTCAGACTCAAAGAACTCAACTACAACTAAACAATAAATGTACAGTAATTTTAATTTGACACACCTTTCTTATTATTCCTGGTTTGTCTTGGAAGTACCATTTCTAAATCATCAGCCTCAGACTCAAAGAACTCTACTACAACTAAACAATAAAGGTACAATAATTTTAATTTGACACACCTTTCTTATTATTCCTGGTTTGTCTTGGAAGTACCATTTCTAAATCATCAGCCTCAGACTCAAAGAACTCTACTACAACTAAACAATAAAGGTACAATAATTTTAATTTGACACACCTTTCTTATTATTCCTGGTTTGTCTTGGAAGTACCATTTATAAATCATCATCCTCAGACTCGAAGAACTCTACTACAACTAAACAATAAAGGTACAGTAATTTTAATTTTGACACACCTTTCTTATTATTCCTGGTTTGTCTTGGAAGTGTCATTTCTAAATCATCAGCCTCAGACTCGAAGAACTCTACTACAACTAAACAATAAAGGTACAGTAATTTTAATTTGACACACCTTTCCTATTATTCCTGGTTTGTCTTGGAAGTACCATTTATAAATCATCAGCCTCAGACTCGAAGAACTCTACTACAACTAAACAATAAAGGTACAGTAATTTTAATTTGACACACCTTTCTTATTATTCCTGGTTTGTCTTGGAAGTACCATTTCTAAATCATCAGCCTCAGACTCGGAGAACTCTACTACAACTAAACAATAAAGGTACAATGATTTTAATTTGACACACCTTTCTTATTATTCCTGGTTTGTCTTGGAAGTACCATTTCTAAATCATCAGCCTCAGACTAGGAGAACTCTACTACAACTAAACAATAAAGGTACAGTAATTTTAATTTGACACACCTTTCTTATTATTCCTGGTTTGTCTTGGAAGTACCATTTCTAAATCATCAGCCTCAGACTCAAAGAACTCTACTACAACTAAACAATAAAGGTACAGTAATTTTAATTTGACACACCTTTCTTATTATTCCTGGTTTGTCTTGGAAGTACCATTTCTAAATCATCAGCCTCAGACTCGGAGAACTCTACTACAACTAAACAATAAAGGTACAATGATTTTATGTTGACACACCTTTCTTATTATTCCTGGTTTGTCTTGGAAGTACCATTTCTAAATCATCAGCCTCAGACTCAAAGAACTCTACTACAACTAAACAATAAAGGTACAATAATTTTAATTTGACACACCTTTCTTATTATTCCTGGTTTGTCTTGGAAGTACCATTTCTAAATCATCATCCTCAGACTAGGAGAACTCTACTACAACTAAACAATAAAGGTACAGTAATTTTAATTTTGACACACCTTTCTTATTATTCCTGGTTTGTCTTGGAAGTGTCATTTCTAAATCATCAGCCTCAGACTCGAAGAACTCTACTACAACTAAACAATAAAGGTACAGTAATTTTAATTTGACACACCTTTCTTATTATTCTTGGTTTGTCTTGGAAGTACCATTTATAAATCATCAGCCTCAGACTCAAAGAACTCTACTACAACTAAACAATAAAGGTACAGTAATTTTAATTTGACACACCTTTCTTATTATTCCTGGTTTGTCTTGGAAGTACCATTTCTAAATCATCAGCCTCAGACTAGGAGAACTCTACTACAACTAAACAATAAAGGTACAGTAATTTTAATTTGACACACCTTTCTTATTATTCCTGGTTTGTCTTGGAAGTACCATTTCTAAATCATCAGCCTCAGACTCAAAGAACTCTACTACAACTAAACAATAAAGGTACAGTAATTTTAATTTGACACACCTTTCTTATTATTCCTGGTTTGTCTTGGAAGTACCATTTCTAAATCATCAGCCTCAGACTCGGAGAACTCTACTACAACTAAACAATAAAGGTACAATGATTTTAAGTTGACACACCTTTCTTATTATTCCTGGTTTGTCTTGGAAGTCCCATTTCTAAATCATCAGCCTCAGACTCAAAGAACTCTACTACAACTAAACAATAAAGGTACAGTAATTTTAATTTGACACACCTTTCTTATTATTCCTGGTTTGTCTTGGAAGTCCCATTTCTAAATCATCAGCCTCAGACTCGAAGAACTCTACTACAACTAAACAATAAAGGTACAGTAATTTTAATTTTGACACACCTTTCTTATTATTCCTGGTTTGTCTTGGAAGTACCATTTCTAAATCATCAGCCTCAGACTCGAAGAACTCTACTACAACTAAACAATAAAGGTACAGTAATTTTAATTTTGACACACCTTTCTTATTATTCCTGGTTTGTCTTGGAAGTACCATTTCTAAATCATCAGCCTCAGACTCAAAGAACTCTACTACAACTAAACAATAAAGGTACAATAATTTTAATTTGACACACCTTTCTTATTATTCCTGGTTTGTCTTGGAAGTCCCATTTCTAAATCATCAGCCTCAGACTCAAAGAACTCTACTACAACTAAACAATAAAGGTACAGTAATTTTAATTTGACACACCTTTCTTATTATTCCTGGTTTGTCTTGGAAGTCCCATTTCTAAATCATCAGCCTCAGACTCGAAGAACTCTACTACAACTAAACAATAAAGGTACAGTAATTTTAATTTTGACACACCTTTCTTATTATTCCTGGTTTGTCTTGGAAGTCCCATTTCTAAATCATCAGCCTCAGACTCGAAGAACTCTACTACAACTAAACAATAAAGGTACAGTAATTTTAATTTTGACACACCTTTCTTATTATTCCTGGTTTGTCTTGGAAGTACCATTTCTAAATCATCAGCCTCAGACTCAAAGAACTCTACTACAACTAAACAATAAAGGTACAATAATTTTAATTTGACACACCTTTCTTATTATTCCTGGTTTGTCTTGGAAGTACCATTTCTAAATCATCAGCCTCAGACTAGGAGAACTCTACTACAACTAAACAATAAAGGTACAGTAATTTTAATTTTGACACACCTTTCTTATTATTCCTGGTTTGTCTTGGAAGTACCATTTATAAATCATCAGCCTCAGACTCAAAGAACTCTACTACAACTAAACAATAAAGGTACAGTAATTTTAATTAGACACACCTTTCTTATTATTCCTGGTTTGTCTTGGAAGTACCATTTCTAAATCATCAGCCTCAGACTCGAAGAACTCTACTACAACTAAACAATAAAGGTACAATAATTTTAATTTGACACACCTTTCTTCTTATTCCTGGTTTGTCTTGGAAGTCCCATTTCTAAATCATCAGCCTCAGACTCAAAGAACTCTACTACAACTAAACAATAAAGGTACAGTAATTTTAATTTGACACACCTTTCTTATTATTCCTGGTTTGTCTTGGAAGTCCCATTTCTAAATCATCAGCCTCAGACTCGAAGAACTCTACTACAACTAAACAATAAAGGTACAGTAATTTTAATTTTGACACACCTTTCTTATTATTCCTGGTTTGTCTTGGAAGTCCCATTTCTAAATCATCAGCCTCAGACTCGAAGAACTCTACTACAACTAAACAATAAAGGTACAGTAATTTTAATTTTGACACACCTTTCTTATTATTCCTGGTTTGTCTTGGAAGTACCATTTCTAAATCATCAGCCTCAGACTCAAAGAACTCTACTACAACTAAACAATAAAGGTACAATAATTTTAATTTGACACACCTTTCTTATTATTCCTGGTTTGTCTTGGAAGTACCATTTCTAAATCATCAGCCTCAGACTAGGAGAACTCTACTACAACTAAACAATAAAGGTACAGTAATTTTAATTTTGACACACCTTTCTTATTATTCCTGGTTTGTCTTGGAAGTACCATTTCTAAATCATCAGCCTCAGACTCAAAGAACTCTACTACAACTAAACAATAAAGGTACAGTAATTTTAATTAGACACACCTTTCTTATTATTCCTGGTTTGTCTTGGAAGTACCATTTCTAAATCATCAGCCTCAGACTCGAAGAACTCTACTACAACTAAACAATAAAGGTACAATAATTTTAATTTGACACACCTTTCTTATTATTCCTGGTTTGTCTTGGAAGTACCATTTCTAAATCATCAGCCTCAGACTCAAAGAACTCTACTACAACTAAACAATAAAGGTACAGTAATTTTAATTAGACACACCTTTCTTATTATTCCTGGTTTGTCTTGGAAGTACCATTTCTAAATCATCAGCCTCAGACTCGAAGAACTCTACTACAACTAAACAATAAAGGTACAATAATTTTAATTTGACACACCTTTCTTCTTATTCCTTCCACTTCTCTTTGTTTGGGACTGTTCTCTTTTGGCTTTTGCCTTATCCTCTCTAACTCTTTTCCACTCATCCTTTTGTAGAGCTTCCATTTCTTTCTATCTCTATCGTTTCTACAGAAATTGAAGATGATGACAGCTGGTAAGAACCTGCAGATTTTGTAGTGGCTTTACTTGGCGGTAAAAATGCAGGAACTAAAAAATTGCTGACAGTTGATGCAAATCGAGTTGGTAATGAACCTTCTTGAAAAGATCTCTCGTGGAAGTCTGGATCAGACAACGACCTTTCCAAGACCATAGATCTATCTGAACTAAGAAACGTTTCATTGCCGAGGAGCTCATGATCATCCATTGACCGACGTGGAGTACTAGTAACAGCTTGACAATGGGACTTTGAACGTCCAAGAGCAGGGCTATATAATGGAATATAAGCTAGGCCTGTTTTTCGAGCAAGAGCTTCAGGTTTGAATAGAGCAAAATCTTCATTATCATTTGGCTCCAACACATGTGCTTTAGTAACTGACCAATCAAGTGGGTACACTCCAGTGACTCTAAAACTTGATACGATGTTTTCTTTAAAAAAAGCTTTCGACCAAGCCTGAGAGAACAGTCGACAAAAGTCATACTGAGATACTGTCTTCCCATGGATTTTAGCAATGAATTGGTGACAAAATCTGTCTCCATGATACTTTTAATGGTGCAAAGCATCTTCTGTCCAGTGGCTGCAACACATGTGTTGTATGAGGTGGGAAGGTGAAAATGATAACTTGATTTTGAGCAGCCATGTTGATAGTATCAGGACAATAATGAGTAGAGTGCCCATCCAGTAGTAGAATTACTGTACCTTTATTGTTTAATTGTAGTAGAGTTCTCCAAGTCTGAGGTTGATGATTTAGAAATGGCACTTCCAAGACAAAGCAGCAATACAAACTTGTGGGGCATATAATAGGAAATGCTTTGTGAACCAATGGAAAAGTAGATCCCTTGACATCCACCCACTGTCAGACAGGCCGTAGAGCGTTCCAGGGATTTCTCCTTTAGTTAAGTCCTGACTTAAAGATTTTCTGTTAAAAATGATGAAGGGAGGTATAACGTAACCAGCTGCACACGAGCAAGCCAAAACAGTTATTTGTGCTTTAGTATTTCCAGTTATGTGGCTAGGATTTCTAGAACCAATCTTGTCCACTATCTTCAAACATTTTGGGCTAAGTGGAAGCCCAGTTTCATCGCAGTTGAAAATGTAAGAAGGATCATCAAGTATGCCATTGGTTTCTAGAGTTTCTTCAAGCATATCAAAGTAACGATTGAGTACATCTGGATTGGTTGCAATTGCCCTTCCATAAGATAACGGTACAGCCATCTTCAGAGTTAATTTGGAATGCCTTCCCAGAAATCTCTCCCACCATCCATTTGATAGTGTTGTTTCAATTCCCTTACCAAATTCTTTGAACTAAAGCCAGTACTTGTTTCTTGGCATGCAGGTACCCAATCTTAGCAGTTTGGATTAAAAAACTCACTAATTCTTCTTCTTCTTCAAAACTTAAATAAGGGGTTGGACCTGATCTTGCCTTACAATCAACTTTGTCACTCACTCTATCATGGAGTGAAGATTTTGGGACTGAGAAGATTCCACAAGCTTGTCTGATTGGCATTCCCAACTCGACTTCCTTAACTGCTTTTTCCATACTCTCGCTGTTCCATCACCTGTATCTAATACCACGCCGTGGCAAAGAGCAGGATGAGGTTTCATTACTCGAAGTAGATCTATGCGCGGCTTTCACGACTCTTCTTGAAATGGGTGGGTGAGAATACATCTTGATCTGTAAATAAAGAAAAACCAGTCAACCAGACTGAACCAGTCAACCAGGCTACAGGCTACCTTAAATTGGATGAGTTTCTATCTTCCACGTGCATCGGAATACTGGTCACGTGACCCACCTGCACTCTCATATTGTGAACCTAGCTTCACACTTGTAATCGCGGTCATACAAGAAGTGCAGGGCTCCAGCTTGGATGTTTGAAAGAGGAATCATTGATGAACTAGAATCTCACGTTTCATTTCTTGTCTCCAATTCCCAGATAGATGTCCGAAAACTGGTTCAACTGTACAAAAACCTCGGTATTCGTACAATGTTGATCTTCGAGCTGCAGCACTCGTATACTGTGATATCAGTTTCTTCCAAGATAATTATAGGATAATTTTTTTTAATTATAAATTTGTTACAATTCCAAAGTTTGATTGTACTATGTATGATATGATCATCAATTATATCAGTGACTTAATGAGGTTATATCATATTTTACATATGATGCGATCATCAATTATATAAGTAACCTAAGGAGGTTATATAATTAGTTTTATTAGACTGACATACAATTATTGAATGATCATATTTCACAGTAAGAAGCTTAGCCACATCTTAGATGGAAGTAAATAGTATGGTTTGGTTACTTTCAAAGTCTAAGACCTATAAAATGGAGAATCGTATTGAATGTTAAAAGTAAGTTATTAATATTACTTAAAATTAATATGTAATAATTTTTATAACTTCAATTTAACATGTATATACAATTAGTTATGGAGATATAATAGAAGATCAATTCTATTACAATAATTTTCTAATATTTGAATTTTTATTCACACAACAACCTGTTGTTCTCTAAACACCTAATTACATATAACAATGTAACTATACTTTGATGTTAGAAACTTAATTTATATTATTATTTGCTTTCTTTTAACTAATTTTTGCAAAGGCCTTTTACAAGGAATAATACATTCTGCAGTTTATTGAAGAAGTATTAAGGTTAGGAGTCTTCATAGATTAGATGACAGACAGAGGTTATAGTTTTTTTCTGAGATTAAAGTTAATAATAACATAGCTACTGTAAGATCATTTGTTATAAATCTCACCAAATTATTGTACAGGTAACATATTCAGTAGAGATCAATACGAATGACAAAGCTAAAGGCTAACTAAGAAGATCAAAAAAGCATTCCAATTTTCATAGACTCTTTGATGATTAATTATAATGTTGTTTGTCAACATTGTGTTAGTATACATCAACAATAAAGTTTGTTTATAGAAGGTATTATATAATTACATAGTTAGTGATTTTATATTGATACTGTAGGAAGTAATGGAAGTTAAACAAATGGAACCTTAAATAATGTATTTCTTCAAAATTTACATCCATTAACAAGTTGAATATATTGTATGTAGTGGTTCAGTACTATTATTGACTTCCTCTAATTTATTATTTTTTACTGTACTGTGCCATTGTACTGTGCCATATAATTTATTGTGTTTTACTACTAGGTCAGATCAAATGAAATAGGAACCATTCAAAAAATGTGCCAAAGGAGGTAGTGATTACTGTTCTCTAATAATATTTTCTAATAAATGTTCAAAAGAGACACCACATATGCTTATTATCCCACAATAACAAACATCAACAATATATATCAACAATAAAGTTTGTTTGGTAATTGACCTGTGATATACTCTAACTAAACTAAAGAATAAAAGGAATAATAACATTTATTATTACAAAAATAAAAATCAAAACAAAGATACAACTATAAAATGCAAATTGTATGAGGATTGCCTTTCATTGCAGCTGTAAGTACTCAAAATATTATAATGACAATGGCATTACTATGTTAAGCTGTTAGAAGCATTTATATTGAAGGATATCATTACTGTTCTTCTCTAGGATACAGAATGTATTATATAATTACATAGTTAGAGTGATTTTATATTGATAGCTGTAGAAAGTAATGAAAGTTAAACAAATGGGACCTTAAATGATGTATTTCTTGAAACTCTTATTTAAACTAGCGATTCAAGCCATTCTCTTTTTTAGAGATGGAATTAGTGAAGGACAGTTTGATGCAGTAAGTTTTAAAATAATTTTTGATACACCGTAAATAGACAAAATTAACTGTTCTTTAACATCAGTGTTTAGTTACAATGCTATGAGAAGACAACAAAGTATTGTATTCAGGCTAATATGTAGTGTATTATACAAGACTGTGTTTGTGAATCAGAACTACCAACTGTTCTATTAAGTACAGGCTATTATAACAAAGTTTCTAGTGAATTAGCAAATTTTAAAGACAAACAATTCAATAAAAAACTACATTGAGTTAAGTAACAAGCTATAACTATGTATATCACAACAATTACTACACTGGCTGTAATTTTGGTTAAGTGCCATGTTGATACCGTTTAGCTTATTAACCTCGCTGTGCGTGGGCGCATAGCGAGGGTACTGTAGTCTGTTTGTGTGAGTGTGTGTGTGTGTGTGTGTTACCAGGGTTGTTTTTTTGAGCTGCTATAACTTGGAAACCGAAGCATTAGCAGCTACCAACGTTTAGCAACGAATAGAAAAACATGTGGACTTTACAACAGTAGTGTCAAGAACATCGTCAAGGAAAACAGAAGCTTAAAAATCGCAAAAGAATTTTCAGGCTACAGAGGTCAAGTGCCGTTTCTCGAAAAGTAAAAAACTTAACGTGGAGATTTTTTAGTATGCTGTAAACAATCTCAGAGAATACGGATCAGCAAGACAGAAGGCCGTTGGTCGAAGTAATCGTTAGAAAAGTTCTGAAAAATGTTTTGTGGACTTGGAGCGAAGTAACGCATTCAGGAAACGTCTCAAAGCACTGAAAAGACTGCTACTAATAGATAATATATCGATTTATATTTGTACTACGGGACGTTTCCAAAGAACGTTTTATCTTCAAGTTACAATAAATTTTGTATATGAAATATTGATACATTTTAAAGGGTCATGTAAAGACTCAGAGAAACTTTTCATCACGAAATTAGCACTTAATCTTGCTTGGCAATTGAATGATACTATCACTTACTCAGTTACTGCTTCACAAACATGGCAAAGCTAGAAATCAAGCAACAATTAATGAGCATATACAGAATGACAAAAATTACCATTTTATAACCACACCTTCTGGAATGTTAATAAATTTTCTTGCAATAACAACATCGTAGCTGGGCCTAAGCTGGCATAGAATTTATAAATAACTTAGAAACTACAGCGAGGTTCGGCACTTTAGTGCCTTTCATATTTTCATTGGAATTTAATTTTCATTAAGCATCTGACATCCGAAATTAATTAACTTTGTGATAATTAAACAGGAAGCAAACTCAACAATTATATCTCATGTAAATCTGCATAACAAAATTTATATCCATTAACAAATTGACTATATTGTATATAGTGGTTCAGTACTATTATTGACTTCCTCTAATTTATTATTGTTTACTGTACTGTGCCATATAATTCATAGTGTTTTACTACTAGGTCAGATTAAATGAAATAGGAACCATTCAAGAAATATGGCAAAGGAGGGAGTGATTACTGTTCTCTAATAATATTTCTAAATGTTCAAAAGTATGACATGATCATCAATTATATAGGTGACTTAATGAGGTTATATCATATTTTAAGTATGATATGATCATCAATGATATAAGTAACTTAATGAGGTTAATCAGAAAATATTTTAGTTAATGGAACAAGGATCATTGAGATAATAAATGATTTTACTAGATTATTGACATATTTTTAATTGTTACATCCAAGACAATTGCAGTAAAATCTATCTAGTGGTCATCTTTCAATATACACTCCTCCCTGGTACCCTCTCACTTTTAATAATATTATCAGTACAAAAAAATATTTGCAGCAAGAAGGGAAGTTACATAATAATATTTGTATTATGTAAAAAAATGTTTCAAACTATAAAGCACTAGTAGTACATATAAGGTAGTTTAGTTATTGATGTCTGGGGAGACCTAGATGGTCACGTATTTCATTAGCTTTTGCTAAGTTATCAACGATCTTTCCCTCAAGAGTAGAGATCATTGTCTTCCAGGTAACAGGCGATGGCTGAGAAGTCAACCAGGTGTTGATTAGCTGAATGAGTTTAAATTTATTATCTTCTGGACTCTTTTGTAAACCATTCAAAACATCGTCAGAAACTCTTAAAGCTGTGCCAATTACATACCATTGGTGACTGATATCAGCTAATAACTCAAGTAGATTGTGTTTATCTGGGGCAGTATTTTCAACATCTGGAGAACCTGCATAAAAAAAAAAGATTTAAACACAGTAGCTAGAAGTCATTGTAAAATTAGTATTTTATGTTCTTACACATACAATATCCATTAGCTTGTACAGCTGATAATCTTAAATAAGCTAACATTTAAAAGTACATGTAACAACAAAGAAAATCCTGTGTAAGTTTTATATAATTGTTTATGATACTTTAATGTATGCATGTATAAATTTAATAATACATTACACATGTATAGATGGTTTAACAAATAAGACTGATGTATACTATCATATCTAAACTTTCAGACAATAATAAGAGATATTATTTAATAATAGAAGGAACCACTAACACTATACACAAACCTTTAAAAAGGAGTTTCTCAGATATCCTTTCAATATCGCACTCATTTAATGAAGGATAAGCACGATCCTATAACAGAATGTGGTATAAATATGTATATGATGCAGTACAAAATCCATTGTAAGTAAGATCCAGTACAGAATGTGGTATAAGTATTGTGCTATACAGAATGTGGTATAAATATAATCCAGTACAAAATGTGGTAAATTATGATGCAGTACAAAGTGTATGATGCATGACCTTACATTTATTGTATCATCAAACTAACATATACTTACCAAAGGATTACGTCCAGCAAACACACTAAGTTGACTGCAACGTTCCTTTACTGACATGTCACTTAATAATAAGGGTGATGATGAGAAAAAAGAACATCTTTCTACGATGTGTTGAAGGTGGTCTTCTCGAAGTGACAATTCAGCACTGAAAAGTGCTTTTGTGACTGAAGGAGCAATGCAAAGAAAAGGATCATGAGATCCCACAATCTCTTCAATGTTTATTGTCTTGCTGTCTCCATCATCTGTAACATTACCTTTTGCAAGCACTGATCGAGCAACATTTTCGATATTATAAAGTGTCCATTCTTGGACATGGAGACCGCGAGCTTTCCCTGTGTCACTAGGGGAAATGAGGTACTCCTCACATTCAAATGAGTGCATCTGACCCTTCAATGTTAATACTGTCTTAATAACATTGTTGAAAACATTGTGACTATTTTCAATGTCATTCATTGATGTAATTACTGTAATGCAACAATAGTGCTCTGTTACTTCAACAATAACTTTAACTTTATCATTGTCATTCTCCCAATAAATGCCATTTGTCCATACATCACAACAACGAGCTAACATTTGGACTTTTTTTATCACCGTCAGCAATTTTACCAGCTCTACTGTGTCGTGGAAGACAATAAACGTAGGAAAGGCTAAAGAGAAAAAGGTGAAGAAATCGCGTTGAAAGAAATTGGTTAGGATCAGGACACCAGAGGCACCATCCTAACCCTTTTTTATTTCAATATTTGTAGGGGGATTAGCATGAATGAGGGATGGAAAGAATAACAGCTCATCTGATGGGAGAGGAATTGAAGATGATATATTGGTTTTGAACATTCGTAGTGTATTATATTCTAAAACATGACAGAACTGAAGACTTCTAAGGAACCCAATTAACATATTAATATCGTGTTTTGGAAATAATCTTTCCAGAACAGACATAGGCACAATACCAGTATTACTAGCAATATCTTGATGGGCATGTTTAATTTCCTTTGGAGCAAATAGAACACCATTGACTTCATTGAGAAGAGCAGCTCTGTCAATAACTACCCAACTTTGAGCATCATCCTCATTTTTAAGGAATAAAATGAGACCTTTGTCACTTAAAGAGGTTAGGAATTGCAACAACACTAACCTTTCTGAAGGAAGCGAAGGGTCATCATGCTCTCTTAATTTGATACATAGCTTCCTTAGGCTAATAGCTATAATATTCTCTTTGCTTCGAAGCAATTGCAAGAACGAGAATTGAACATGGCAGTAGAAACTAATTTTATCAGATCAATCAAGTACAGCTGTACAGCTATACGAAAGCATAGAAACAAACTCTTTGACACCTTTTCCACCAGGAATCTAGAATTTACTGGAATCTAGAATTGCTTAATCATCTTGAAACAAGTACTGTACTTTTTTAGATGACGTTGGATGAGTAGGCAATATTGTTTACCCAATTGTAATTTGTAGAAGCTTGTAAAGCCATATTGTCAAAAGTTTAACAGAACAAAGTCAAAGCACTTTTATTAACAGGATTAACAAATAAATAGATAAGATCTATTAGAGAGACTATATCAATTTGAATGTGTCACTAATTGAACTTTTGTACCACACCTCTTGTGCACATGTACTCTGACATGACTAATCATGAATGTTATGTTTTATGTCTATGACCCTTAGAGTCAGACAATCAATAAAAGAGAGATGTCATGTTGTCAGTAGCATTAATTATTACAATTAAGCTCATGTAGTCTTTTCCAAACAAATCTACCTGATGTTTGTTTCTCCTGAAATAGCTGTAATACAAGATTTCAGAAAGTGCAGTGACAAATAACTATAAATATACAGTATACCCATGGTCGTTACTTACTTGGACTCACACACAACAATGTAAAAACTTTATATTACATAAAACATCCAAATAAACATTGTGAGATTAGTTTTAAATATATGTTATTAGACTGAGAGTCAATAATATTGCAGTTACTCATATCTCACTCTTTGCTTTAACAAATTTACTATCTAATGCTTATTTATCTCCTATACTCTAGGTGGACCAGCTTCAAAAATACGTAAAATGGAGTGATGTATTTGTTCATGTACTATCATTATCGATATACTTTTGTCTACTTTTACATTCAGTTATTTGTATAATTTATATAAATATATTATAATTATTATTTCAATGGTATTTGATTTAGATATATAGACCTTATTCAAATGACGTAACACATCTCATAATAGTGTGTCCGCCATTTTGAGTGGGCAGATAGAATATTCATAAATGTGAGTGCTAATAGCTGTAAGAGCAACAATCCGTTGTGTGTTCAGACTACTATGTGCCAAACATCTTCAAGCATGTAAGGAGTCCTTGAAACCGTAAAGTAGAGCAGGACTTGCTTTCTTAGGCAATAAGAAAGAGGTCGAAAGCCTTCGATAAATAGCAAGTGAAGGGCTGCTTTAACTAACCAGAGAGGTAGCATCACTAACTGTAACGGTCGAAACAGGAACCATGATTAAGATGTTAGGAAAGATGCAGGGACGATGACAGGTCCACCAATATGTGATGTGCAGTACTTAGAAGCACTTGAGAGTGTTACTATCTCAGAGTATTACTATCCTCCTCTTCTTTTATATTGGCTCCATAGTTATCTACAAGGCTGTACTCAACAAATAATTATAGGTGGTTCTCTATCTTCTAAATCTCAAGTCACCTCTGGTGTCCCCCAAGGTTCCATTCTTGGGCCTCTCTTATTCATCATCTATATAAATGATATAACTAAAGTTACTTCTCCTCTCTATAGCCACCCTCACCTTTTATGTCAATGACATTCTTCTATCTCAAGAAATTTCTTCTCCAACTTCAATGTCTACTGTTCAATCCAACATCAATCTCATTATATCATCGATTAGCTCTTGTCATCTCACCATCAACTCCAAAAAAGAACAAATACATGATCATCTCACACAAGTCTTCTTCTTTTCCAACCACCCTCTCTCCTCTTTCCTTAAATGGTTCTAGCAACTTGAATGTGTCATTTTATTTAAATATATTGGTGTTATTATAACCTCCAATTTATCACGGTCTTCTCACATCCAATCTGTCTGGTCTAAGGTTCGTCAAACCATTGGGATCATCTACTGTAACTTCTTTAAGCATGTTTCTCCTTAAACTCTCATCACAGCTTAAGTATTTGTTGTTAATATGTATTGCTGTGTTGACTAGAGCATATGGGAAGAGATTAGTAATAATTTTTGTGGTAAAAATGCGTATATTATGAGATCGCAACATTCCATTTACAGTAGTTCCTCTTCTGTTTAGTGTGAGGGTCTGACTGTGCCAGACTACATAGCCCCTGCAAACTCCACACAATTATATCAATTTAGAAGTACCTTTTACTTTAATATAAAAATATTAGCGTTAACTTAATTAAATCATATGACAATTTCTTCTCTTTCAGCTTTCCCATTGGTGATAGCAAAGATCTTGTCACAGTTGAAAATACTTTAAAGACAAATATAAAATCATTTTACACTACCCTGGGTTGCCATTTTTACAATTTGGAGAGAAGGAGAAGCACCATTACATACCTATTGAGGTAGTCATACATTTAACTGTAGCTATGTATCAATGATGAGTTTACTTCACTTAATCATTTAACTTATCTACACTCTTTATGCTGATGACATTCTTTTATCTCAAGAAATTTCTTCTCCAACTTCAATGTCTACTGTTCAATCCAACATCAATATCATTATATCATTGATTAGCTCTCATCATCTCACCATCAACTCCAAAATAACAAATACATGATCATCTCACACAAGTCTTCTTTTTCAACCACCCTCTCTCCTCTTTCCTTAAATGGTTCTAGCAACTTGAATGTGTCAATTTATTTAAATATATTGGTGTTATTATAACTTCCAATTTATCATGGTCTTCTCACATCCAATCTGTCTGGTCTAAGGTTCGTCAAACCATTGGGATCATCTACCGTAACTTCTTTCAGCATGCTTCTCCTTAAACTCTCATCATTTTGTATCACTTTCTTCTCATTTCCTATTTTATCTATTGCTCCTCTGTCTGGGACCCACCAGTATCTTCAACCAATTTTGAAATTCTCGAAAAAAATAACACTTTGCTCTAAAGATGTGCTCTCATAAATAGGACAATGATTAGTCATCTCTTCTCTCAACTTTTAACCTTTGGCCCCTCTCAACTCGTCACTCTATTTCTAATTTATGTCTTCTCTATAAAATTACTAACAGCCTTTATTTTTTTTCTGATATTTTTATCCACAAATCTCCTCTACATCAAACCAAATTTTACAGCTGTATTAGTTGGTATTACAATACATCTACTTGCTATGTTCCAATTATAGATGACATATTTTGAATTTAGGTTAGTGGTCAATGACAGCTTCAGGAGAAACGTTCTTCATGGCTGCAGAGTGAGAAGGAGATACCAACTTGATTCTCTTTGGTACTACTTCAAACATTAGTATTGTGTATTATGTGCTGTTCCAGACAACACCTCAGGTCTTTTATCAACTGCTTAGCATTCATTCTTTTAAAAATGGGAGCAATTTCCACTTGTGTATAGTCTACTCCCAAGCAAAATTCGAGAAACATATATGAAATCTTTGCATTAGTGAAAGAACAAGCACATAATTGAGCCTTCTGTAAAAATGGCAGAATTTGAGCTTGCTATAAACCAAGCCATTGAACTAATTATTCCCTTCACAGAGTTTAGAGGCCACTATTTTCACTTTTCTCAAGCCCTAATGAAAAAGTTTCAAAATCTTAGCTTACAAATTGCATATAGAGATGATCCAACAGTCAATGATTTCTTAGGAGAACAGCAGTATTGGTCCAGTATGTTGTATAGCCTGGCGAGGCAAAAAAACAAATGCCCCACAAGTACACAGCATTAATAACTTTACCATTACTTTGAAGACCCATTGTTGATTGGTAACTACACTTTATGACATTGGAATGTATACAAAAATCATTCATTTAGAACAATAACCATCTTGATGTTGACATTCTTGATTCAAATGTGTTGTTGGGAAAACACATCCCAATTTGCTTGAATTTACACATTTGATCATTTTATATATAATAATTTTTATTAATAGGTGAAACAGTACTTTTACATATTTTGTAGGTGAATGGCAATTAGGTGAACAGGGACATCACAATGTCATGAAATGTTTTTTCATATTTATCTAGAAGATCCATGTAGGTCATTTCCATCATCTCCCTGAAAACCTCAGTCATAGAGGAAGTGGTAAAATACCCTTCTAACATCTTGGGATGTAGTCATTGCAAAAATCTGGAACAAGAGACAGCAATACAGGTTTCCTTTACAAATTCCTGGTAGAAGTGCAGTAGTCCCTGCATAGGGCTCAGAGGTACATGAAAGATTATATACCATATATAATGTGAATTTTTAAGGCACACACTACACAAATATTGTCCCTCAAAATGTATCACTACAGTAGTCACTAGTTTTCATAGTAAGTAACCAGTTTGTAATAATTATGACATAAGATCCTGCTGATAGTATAAGTAATTTTGTAATATACATATAATATGAAGTGTTAGTTATATCATACAAGATATTTTGATCAGGTATGTCTTCAATTTTATAGGTATCACTTAAACTTGTTGCAACCATATCACTAGATGTTCTACATCAGTTATCAGTTATGAAGACAACTACATTAGATCAAACACAATCTGCTATTAATACAATAGATGTTATATTAAGATGGATACCATCATTGAGGTATTGGAAAATACAATATTAGCAATAGAGAAATACTTTTACAAATAAATCTATAGGAATGTTTTAAAGATTGAAGAGTTATGAAAAGCCCTTGTGTTATTATTACTTAAACATGGGAAATCTACTCTGCCTGCTTGCTTGTTTATAATATACCAGTGATTACTATAGTTATACATATTCTATTGGTTTATAAATCAACATAATATACATAATTATAATATATTATAATTGCTTAATATTGTATTTTTGCTAAAATTTGATTTTCATGCATGACACCACGAAATATGTAAAAAATTAAGTGCAGAAAGAACCAACCAGAAAAAATTGCATGAATATCTAATAGAATTTTTTACAAAAGGGTGATATAGGTTTTAGCACCACAAGTCTCATTGTTGCTATAAACACATGTTGTTGTCACAATAAACATGTGTGGCAAGAAATGCATATTTGCATTAAATTTTCAAAGTAGGTTGAGCTGTAGCTAAATATAGAGGCTGTCAATCTAGAGTATCACCCTTTCATAAGAAATAGTATTCCATAATTATTGTGAATGAAAAAAATTCCTCAATGGTACATGTACAACAGTAAAATAATTTAATGAGAAATTAAGATGCACATGTCTTGTGAACTTGTACATGTACATGTTACTTGGATACTCAAAACAATATTGAAACTATCTAGCATATTTTAAGGTATAATTAGAAGTATATAATTTTGATTAAAGCTACTCTACTACAGCTGGATAGATGACAATACATTTGTTTGATTGTCATGAGCAGGTATACATTTACTATCATTTAATGTGTAAGGATGAGAATTAAATGATTCTTTTTTTTATTTAGTGTTGGTAGAAGTTTCTTTACTCAATCTAGAGCTACTGACTGTACTCCACTTGATGTATAAATTCTTTAATGTTCTTCTTCTTAGCTATTTGCTACTGATGGATATTTGAATATTTTTTACAAAAAGCAATACTTTCTTAGCTTAGTTAGGGCCTGTAGAGTGTAGATGATCTCAAATAAATTTCTATATCAGTTATCAGTTATGAAGACAACTACATTAGATCAAACACAATCTGTTATTAATACAATAGATGTTATATTAAGATGGATACCATCATTGACGTAAAGGAAAACACAATAATAGTAATACTTTAATGTTATATAGCATGTAAATACATATAGTAATGTTTGAAGATACACTATCAATTTCACAGTACACCATCAATTTTATAGGTGTCACTTAAACTTGTTGCTACCATATTACTAGATGTTCTACATCAGTTATCAGTTATGAAGACAACTACATTAGATCAAACACAATCTGCTATTAATGCAATAGATGTTACATTTTGAAGTTTGTGCAGATTTTCATTTAAACCAACAAATTTATTGCCATGAACACTAGAACATTATAACTGGTTCTGAGTAATTGAATTTTTCTTTTCCATAACCTAAAAAGGCTCTTATTAACATCACCACAGCACCTAGTCTGGTATACTCCAACCCTCACACTAAATGGGAGATATTCTGATCTACTTAGCATTAATTTGCGCTTGAAATATATGTTCCTCCCTAGACCCTCCCACTTTTAACAATGTTATTACCAAAAAATTTAAATGCAGCAAAAAGGGAAGTTACATAATAACATTTGTGTTATGTAAAAAATGTTTCAAACTACAAAGCACTAACAGTCCATATAAGGTAGTTTAGTTAGCTAATTATTGACGTCTGGGGAGACCTAGATGGTCACGTATTTCGTTAGCTTTTGCTAAGTTATCAACGATCTTTCCCTCAATAGCAGAGATAACTGTCTCCCATGTAACAGGCGATTGCTGAGAAGTCAACCAGGTGTGGATTACTTGACTGAGTTTAACTGTATTATGTAGTGGACTGCTTTGTAAACCATTCAAAACATTAAAGGGAACTTTTAAAGCCAAGCCAATGATATTCCACTGGTCATTGATATCAACTAATAACTCAAGTAGATCATGTTCATCAGGGATAGTTTCTAAAATATCTGGAGTACCTGCATAAAAAAATAAAGATTTAAACACAGTAGCTAGAAGTCATTGTAACATCAGTAATTCAATATTCCATTTAGATACATCTTTGAAAACTAAATAATAACAAATCAATGAACTATGAGTACTAGTACATCTATTAACCTTCTTTGCAGGCAATATCTTTCTTTGCAGGAACTTCAGAAATAATCTGGCTAACATCTGTGGTAGAAAACAATGTATAAGGACTAGTATATATATCTTCAGTAACTGTACATAGCTTTAATTACAGAAATACATCTGAAAATATATTTTCTTTGAAAATAATATGATCTAGGAAAACTTTATATACTAATAATCCAAACACAAACAAAGTAGCAATAATAGAAATATACATAACTAGCAATACATGGATACACAAAATACTAGATTATAATATTGATGAGTCCAACTTTAATATTACTTAGTTTCTAACTTTAACTGTTAACAGCTATTTAAAGTACCATAAAATGAGGCAGACATTTTTCCAGCCCAACTCTACACATTAAGCACTACATGCTTAATAATATGATTGTAATTATATGACTGAATTGTGGGAGATGGACTTTATATTTGCTGGAGATAGCTAACATAATTTAATCATAATTTCATGTCAGAAACCATTAGTGAATCTATAGTTAAATTGACTAAGCTCTTTTTCATTTAGTAAAGGCATTATATAGAATCCTACCTCTTTCACTATGTGAGGGAGGATCACTTCTTTCAGGTATCTTTAAAAATTCACGAATCTTTTGCCCTGTTTGTTGGCTGTCAACAATCTTGCCCTCCACTGCTTCTAATAGTACTTCCCAGGTAGCTTCTTCACCACATTTATCTAACCAAGTGCCAATCATATTAGCCAGATTTACTTCAACAGGATTATTGCTAAACTTTAAGCTGTCTAGATCTCCTGAGCTGATTTCAAGAGCAACACCCATCATGTACCATTTGTTTTTAATAGGCATCAATACTTCTACAGCGTCTTTCCTTGCAGGAACTTTGGAAATAATCTGGCTAGTATCTGTAGTAGAAAGCAATTTATAAGGATGACTATATATTAAAATATATTAACATTTTCTTTGAAAATAATATGATGTAGGAAAACTTTATATACTAATAATCCAAACACAAACAAAGTAGCAATGATAGAAATATACATAACTAGCAATACATGGATACACAAAAGACTAGATTGATGAGTCCAGCTTTGATCTCACTTAGTTTCTAACTGTCATTGCCAAAAGAAAATGAACTTTAGCATTAGTATTGTACATGTACAAAGCTTCTAACTTATCCTTCTGTCTCATTTACTTTGATGCTGCTTCAGATGTCTTAAAAACAAACTTTGTGCTCTTTATAAAAGTTTCAAATCCTTGTGTTATGTTATTATGTAGAAATGATTCGATTTCATTGCCACTACTTTCATTGTGCTCTTGTTTTTAATTGGATTGATAATAATCAAAATAATTCCTACATCATGTCAATTTTTAAGAAAAATAATTTACGTGTAATCAAGCCAAAAATAGCTAATTTGACTCGTAATGTACTGTGAGTACACTTGTTTCCAATCAATAAAAGAAAAAACAAAATGTGATGCTAAATTTTCCCATAAACGTATTTAACTTTTCATGACTGCTTTAGTTCTCTTTAGTTAAAAAATGGCCAAGAAAAATTTAGGCAATGGAATAGTTTGCAATGGATTTACAAATTCAGCAACTTTCTATAGTACCATCAGAGATTATGACAACAACAAAGTTAATATAAAATTGTATTGAAAACAAATATATTGTAACATACACTTTGTCTACTAAACTTTTACTTTACATTTATTAAAAATTTAAGAGAGAGTTGCATCAATTATAATTAATTATCTCACTATAAAATTGCTGTATGAAACAGGTTAATGTGTAAGTGTGCCATCTAACATTTCAGACATGTGTACATAAGAATTAAAAATAGTTGTTACAAAGCAAATGAACGATTATTAATCTTTCTTTGAGGCAAGACACTGCTATTAGTGTGCTTTATTAAAAAGCAAACAGGTACATTGTAGAAAGTGAAATGGGATGTCCAAATAGATTTCCAAACTAGCTAACTTTCTACAACACTCAGACATTTTCAGTTAGCTGACTGCACTAAAATAGCACTAAAGTTTATTGCTAAGTTTAAAAAAAATACATCAATTTCATAATGCCATACACCTTGTACATAAGGACTTTTATCAAGTGTACATTAAATAAACTCTAGGAAGTTATTTGTAGTAAATTGCCTTGATATAAAATTGTTCTGTAAAACTGGCTTTACACTCATCTAGAGTAGGTGTGTGATCTAACTTTTCAGGGACTAATTAGAGATAGTATTTAATAAAACAAGGAGCCACTAATATTGTACACTAACCATTAAGGCATTCCTCAGATATAATTTCTATATCGTCTTCATTCAATGGAGGATCAACAAGATCCTATAGTACAGTACAGAATGTGATATAAGTATGATAATATTATGGTACTGAATGTAGTGCAAGTATGATATGGTAAAGAATGTAGTGTCAGTATGATATGGTACAGAATGTAATATAAGCATGACATATGTTGTGTAAGTATGATACATGGCAAATCAATATTTTCTGTATGCTCAAACTAACTGATACTTACCAAAGGATTACGTCCACCAAACACACTGAACTGACAGCAACGTTTCTTTATTGACATTGGACTTAATGAGGATGAGAAATATGAGCATTTATTCACTATGTGTTGAAATTGGTGATCTGGAAGTGGCAGCTTAGCACTGAAAAGTGCTTTTGTGATTGAAGGAGCAATGCAAAGAAAAGGATCATGAGCTCCCACAATCTGTTCAATGCCCACCATAGCATTCTTGTTGTCACTAACATTACATTTTGTAAGGACTGATCGTGCAATGTCTTTTATATTATAAAGTGTGCGTTCACTAACAAGAAGGCTACGAACTTTTGCTACATCACTAGGAGCAATGAGGTACTCCTCGCACTCAAACGAGTGCATCTGACTCTTCAACACTAATACAGTCTTAATAACATTATTAAAAACTTTGCGACTTTTCTTGATTCTTTTCATTGATGTAATTACTGTAACACAACGATAGTGTTCAGTTACTTCAACGATAACTTCAACTTCATCATTCTCCCAATAAATGCAATTCATCCACACGTCACAACGACGAGTTAACATTAGGATTTGTGGATCAATTTCTACAATTTCACCAGGTATACTGTGGCATGGAAAACAAAAAATATAGGAAAGGCTAAAAAGAAGAAGGTGAAGAAATCGTGTCGAGAGGAATTGGTTAGGATTAGGACACCAGAGGCACCAACCCAACCCATTTTCTATTTTAATATCTGTAGGGGCCTCAGCATGAATGAGTGATGGAAAAAATAAGAGCTCATCGGATAGCAGTGGAATTGAAGCTGAAATATTGGTTTTAAACTGTTGCAATGTATTATATTCTAAAACATGACAGAACTGAAGACTCTTAAGAAACCCAATCAACATATTAATATCATGTTTTGGAAATAATTTTTCCAGAACAGATTTAGGCACAATACCAGTATTACTAGCAATATCTTGATGGGCATGTTTAATTTCCTTAGGAGCAAATAGAACACCATTGACTTCATTGAGAAGTGCAGCTCTGTCGATAACTACCCAACTTTGAGCATCATCCTCATTTTTAAGGAATAAAATGAGACCTTTGTCACTTAAAGTGGTTAGGAATTGCAACAACACTAACCTTTCTGAGGGAAGTGAAGGGTCATCACGCTCTCTTAATTTGATACATAGCTTCTTTAGGCTAATAGCTATAATATTCTTTTTGCTTCGAAGCAATTGCAAGAACGAGAATTGAACATGGCAGTAGAAACTAATTTTATCAGATCGATCAAGTACAGCTGTACAGCTATACGAAAGCATAGAAACAAACTCTTTGACACCTTTTCCACCAGGACGATGACATTCCATAGGTAAGAACCCACCATATTCTTGTGAATGATCAGCTTTTTTAGCAACTTCAGCAACAACTTTTGAAATTTCCTCCCAACCATCAGTCATCTTATCAAGTTGACTTCCAATGACAAGTATTTGAGATGGTCTTGAGCTTGATAAATGAAGACTGACATTCTTTATAAAATTAAACCAGTAATATAAATCACACTTAATCGTGTGGAGATTGTCGGTCATCTTAGAAAGTATCGCAAAAACAGCAGGTGTGTTTAGCATGAGATTTTCGAGAATTGCTGCATGACTACTGTAATATTCCTTATGCCCTGCAAGATCATAAAGGACCATGTTTCCCACTTCATGACTTGAAAAGGTATGTGCATTAATCCCAGTAGTAAGTAAATCTACTGGAATAGGATCAGATGTGTCAAACACATAGTTAGGCGGTTTCTTAGCTCGTTCCATAATGACTGCTGCAAGTGAACTTTTACCAGCACCAGTGTTACCACAAAAAAAGACTTTACTGTAAGATTCTACAGGAAAGTCTTTTCGACATTGTTCAAATGGCTCAAACATCTTTAAAATACTGAAGCGATCTACACTGTTACGATAAACAAGTTCCATCGCTGTTTGATCACGTTGGTTCCTAGCCATTGGGTTGACCTTTCCAGATGACAAAAGGGATTTCACTACATCACCATAACAACCCTGACAAGCAACATGAAGGGGTGTATTACCAAACTAAAAAATAAAATGTATTTCCAGTAAACTGTAGTAATTGACATTCTATTTATTTCAGATTAAAACATGACAATTAGAATTACTTCAATTATACCTACATTTGAAAGCATTTTGTATGTATTTTAGCAAGTTAATTATCATGTCACAAATCAACAATAAGAATTTTGTACCAATTAAAACATTGATAGAATATTTTTGAAGGAATGATAATTAGACATTTTGAAAAAAGGCTCAACTCATCCATATATTCTTAATATACAAACATCTAAGCCTGCATTTAAAAAGACTTTGTTCTACTTTACTTTCTAATGGAAGTGTATCTACAGTGAGTAAAACTGACTGAAATCAGAGCTAATTTTTCAGAAAAGCTCTAAAAACAAATCTAATCAATTGTGCACTTATTATTTTCTACAATAATGTTTTGAGTAAGTTGGTTAAAACGTTTTATGAAATAATATATGTTATACATTAATTTTATCTCATTTAATGAATAAACCATAAATGCATGTCACAACTTACATAATCAGCAATGTCAGGGTTAGCACCATTATTAAGAAGAAGCTGAACACATTCATTATTGCCTTCCTTAGATGCAATGTACAAAGGAGTTTGGCCATCCTATATAAGTGTAAAAGCACAAATAACAAATGATTGTTAGTGTATATATAAATGACAATTTTTTCAATATAATGCTGACTTTTCCTTCTAACTACAGAAATTATGAGAGAGAAGTTCTTTAATATAATAACAATATTTGACTACTTTCTTTAGAAAAAACCATTAATGTTTTGAACTGTCAGACATTATTGATACAGATTAAATGATAATTGTCTAAATGAGTCATAGTCTTCATCCTTGGGCTATTGTGTCAAACTATAACTATTACTAAGTGTCAGAGGTTGTTTGTTATAATATGTTAAAGTTTAATATGATACAAAGGAGTTCAAAGTGTCAACAAACTGATTCAACTTATGAAATGATTGTATCAGATACAACAACGCTATCTCATCACTTTAAATTTCCATGGTAATCACTTAAGCCACAAACACATTTTAATTATTTTAATACAACTTAGATCATACTGTATTGCACATGTACTTTACTGTGACATTAACAACCCATGGGTCTGTTAGCCATTGGGTTTGTTTACATCACAGCACCTGTATCTGCCATATAACCCTCATGGTTGTGTATGTATACTTAACACTATCAATTACAAGTCAGCATACTTTGTCCCCAATGTTAACATTAGCTCCCTTGGACAAAGCATCCTTAGTACCTTCCAAATTCCCTTTTCTTGAAGATTCTAAAAGTAAAGTGTCCTAAATAGAAAGGTAAAATTTTTTACTTTTAACAGAATACTATTACAGAATTTTAAGATGTACATACACTCACATAGAACACTTATACTTCGAGTATGTATGAACTTCTAAATGTGATATTACCTTATTACACTAAAAACTGTTCATTCCCCAAAATGCTCTCATTACTTACTACCCAAACAATATTGACTAATAATTGCTGTATCTGTTTGATTTATAGGATATATATGTGCATATTTATATATTGTGAATGCTATAATTACATAAAGTGTATATCACAACAAGCACTACAAATATGGAGCAAGAGATTTGGTGCATAATACATAGAAATGTGTACAAACTCATAACATATGACTTACAGCCTGTACAGCTTCTAAATTGTTGGCATTAGCATTAACTAACATCTTTATAATGTCATCATTTTTATTCCAATAAGCTGCATGAAGTGCTGTACGTCCATACTAAATGATAATTGTGACAAAGATATGATGAGTCAAAATAAACAAATAAACAAAACAAAGATATAAAAATCAAAGTCTAAAGTATTGGATACCTCTCTGTCAAATGTTTTAAAGCTAAACTATTGGCCAAAAATAGTGCCTCATGAAGCTTCACCTAGTGTCATAGTGCCACATGAAATTTTTTTCTGTGCACCATGTGCTCATGATTGTATTACAAGATATAAGGTCTGCAATTATATCACCAAAGAACTAGTCAAGCCTAGTGTTGATTGTAGACAACAAACATCATTTAAAGTCATAAAGGTTTCCATCTGAAGCCTCAGTTTATTAAAGGTTGTTAACCAGCCTCATTTCTCAAAGCAACTTGTCCGAAAAAAAACATCTTAATTACAAAGACTTGTTAAGAGATTTGTACTAAAGCTGGATTGGAATGCTATTTCAATGGACATAGTTTAAAGGTGACTTGTATACCATTGAGCAAATTAGAAAAATATGCAGTGAACAGTTCATCCAAAGTGAAGTGGTCATTTTAGTACTGAACCAGTTAAACACTATGAGGGAGAACCACCTCCTGCAAAAAGTCTGCACAGGTACAGAAAACTCAGTAATCAATAAATACAATCGACAAAACTGTGGTTGCTCTAAAATGGTCACAACTCTCTTCTAAAATCAATCCATTGCCTGAAATTACATGTACTCCTGATTTCTTTTGCATTGGTACAGTTTCTGAAATATTAAAAGGCAAATGACACATAAGATCAAATAGTTACATCCCAATAATAAAGTCACATGTCTGTACAACTAGGATAGTACAATGTGTTAAGAGTTCTTAGATGAGTGCAATTCAAGTACATACTAAGTGCAGAAGGTATGAATATTCCTAACGTTATCATGTCATGTTTCAGAGGAGACTAATGACTCAAAGAAGGTCATTATTGGCATAGTAATAATAGTCATGAAATATAGAAATACATGTACCATATTTGCAATTATTTTTGTGATATATAATTTTCACATTTGTAGTGCCATTAAAACTTCAACAGCCTTTAGGCATGTAACTCAAAATATGGCTTTGATCTACACCCTGTTTTGTGCTGGACTGGGTCTTCTATTTATTGTAAAGTTACTGGTAAAAGACAATACTCTTACATTCTACTGCAAGGATGACTGGAGATTCTCTGCAAATCATACGTCAAAGAAATTCTATTAACTCTAGGCAATCCACTGTAAAGTTATAATAGTTGAATATCTTACAAAATAAACACAAATTGATGAAGATTGGCAGTAACAGAGAGGGTACACGAGAACTTCTAATTAAAAAGAATAAGTTTGTTGATGAAAGTTGGAAAAACGTTACTCTTAGTGAAACTGGACACAAACAATGCTAATGGCTCTTTCATATCAAAGAAATGTATTAAATTCTATAATTCATAATAGAGAGTTTCCATCAATTAATTCTAGAATAACTTTTCAATGACCCAAGTCAAGCACTATTCCATAAACATTTGTCATAAGAAGTCTTTCGCTGACTTATTGGCACTCAAATCTATGGGCTGTAGCCTGTCTGTGCAATTTGCTGGAATAGTAACTACAAAGACATTATCACAAGAGGTGGCACTATACTTTCCTGGGTATCCAGGATGTGTTTTTTTGTTTATTATGACATGTTATTTATTGAATTGATGAATTCAACGTGATCTTCAAGCAGGAAGTGTTTAGTCATAAGGATAACCAAGATGTAGTCTCTATGTCATGTTAGCATTGGCATATGAACAGTAGGCTGGACAGATTTACTAAGTTAAACTTATGCCAGTCCTCTTAGGTGACCTTACATAGTAATAATACATTGTAGTTCTTTCTCTCTGAGTCTACCTGCTTTCTTCCTCTTTCAATGGCAGCAGATCTGTAATGTTTAGTTGTGTCAATATAATATTGTATTAATATTCATTAATTGTACTATGTCATTAACTTTGTAATGTACAATCATGTGATGTTTTGTTGAGAGTTAAAACAATACATGTCAAAGAGAAAGAGACCTGAGTGTTTGGGTAGATTAGTGTTTTGAAATAGAAGCTTTTTTACTTTTACTTTTTCATTATTTAAGCCACTGATGAAGATAGTTGCTATGAAACATTTGGCGTTAATATATATTTTTGTTCGGTGAAATTAAAAAATGAACATTCAAAACAATACATGTTACACTTTGCATCCATTGTCATTGACTATAATCAGGGAGTATAAGACATTATAACCAGCAACATAATAAGTTAAACTACTTATATTTACCTACTTATGGCATCAAGAATCAATTTAACACTACTTCCAACATTTGATCCAATCAGTGATCTTAGCTCCATAAGTCAACAATAGAAAAGTTACCAATGACGTTTTTAGATTTACTTTGTAGCCTCGAATATCACAGATGACAACTAAAAATGAGCTTTGTTGCTGTATTAAGCTGGACAGGGCAACAAAAAATATTTGATGCTATCCCAGATACTGGAGATAACTATGCAACAGATATGACAGAACATCTCTTACCCAAGAAGAATGTGGACTATGTAATATACCAATTTTGACAACCTATCTACCAAAAAAATGAAAAAGTTTATATATTTGCTACTCAACTTAGAAAATTAGCAACCTGTTATAAATTCTCTGACTAGACAGACAATTAAAGTCAGCTATTATACAAAACTGTTATACAAGTCTCTCTGAAGATTCCACTTAATGAAAATAACCCCTCTTTTGATATACAACTTTATCAAGTTAAGCATTAACTATTGAACTCTGAACAGTTGATGCAACCATATCCAAACTTGTTAAAAAGAATTGGACTGTTGAATGTCAAGATCATACTACACATTGACAAGACTATACCCTTGGAGCTCAGTCAGTTTATTGCATTCCTTTTCATATATACATGAAAAAAGTCAAGAAAGAATTAGATGATTTAAAATAACAAGAAACCATTAAAATGGTTGAAGGATCCACTCCCTGGGTCTCCCACTTAATTGTTATTCCAAAGAAAATGGTGCTGTTAGACTCAGTGTTGTCATGAGAATAGCTAAGCTATTTATTGTGAAAGACATCCCAGTCCAACAGTTGATGATTTGATTTATACATTAAATAGAACCACAGTATTATTAAAGCTTTACTTGTGAGTTGGTTATCACCAATTAGTATTATCACAAGAAATAACAAGAACAAGTGCGAATGTGATAGGAACTCTGTTACATTTTTGGTTTTGTGTTCTCAGTGACAGGAATTTCTCCATACTCAAAGAAAGCTGAAATATTCTACAAGACCAATCCACCAACTATAATTTTGGGTGTTAGATCTCTTTTGGGAATGATAATGTATTGTGTAAACTTAAGTTTTAGTGAAATGTACCGGCCACTTAGAGAACTAACCAAGAAAAATGTTCAATTCCAATGGACACAGCAGCATGATGATTCCTTCAAGAAGATCAAGACATAGCTATGACTTCTTTTGACCAAAACAAAGAAACCCAGCTAATAAATGGTAAGTTGTAATGTCTTACAAAAATAATGCATGCTAACCATTAGGAACCCATGAACAGAAGACAAGCTGGATGTCAATTTGAAGAAGTTGATTGGGCAGACTACAGCTTTTTGATAGAACCAAAGAAAAATAAACAGTAAATAACAACTTAAATATTATTATTCATTGTGGGAACTGTTTTGTGATACCAACATCTCTACATCAAACAGCCATCTCACTAGCTCAAAAAGCCCATCAGGAACTAGTGAAACCAAGAGATTATTAAGAGATATGTGGTTTCAGAGAATCGATGAAAAAGTCAAACAAGTATATCCCATATCAAACCAATAGACCTGAGAACTGTCCAGACACATTACAGATGTCTCCTTTAGAGTATGTTATGATTCTGGTGGTAGAGGCTCTACCATCAAGTAAATTCTGAAGTTGAAAAGTTTGTGAAATCTGTTTGTGAATTATATTTTTACATGTTGAAGGGGGAAATTAGAAAAAAAATCTTTACTGATTTCTGTTGAAGTTACATGCAAAATATTCAGATATTAATATTGGTGATGATGTTTTGATTCAGAATTATAAAGAGAGCAAAGCTTTACCTAATATGATCAAACACCAATTCATGCTGTGATATGAAAAAACAGTGATAACAACAGTTTGAAACAAGAGAAATGTGCTTTTAATATATTGTAAATGGACTCATCCCTTCATCTGTCGATACTGTTTCACCAAGCAATAAGATTGTCTCAAGAAGACATCCCACACAGGTTAAAAAGCAACCTCAATGTTATATACAATTGGTTACTTTATAATTAACACCAAGTGACACTGAACAATAATACAGGTTAATAAAAAATTTGTACACACAGTTTATAATGTTATATGTCATTTTGTTTATGTACAATTAGTCATTTTGAAAGAAAGGGAGATATGTAATGTTTACAGCAAGAGGGGATGGTATTAATTGGCATGATATCCATGCTGGGTTACCTCAGCCTGATTGTGAGACAGTTCAGTCTAAATTGTCAGGAAACCTAGTTCTAGTAATTGCATTGAAGTCATTCTGGTACCAGTAAAAGTGGCCAGAAAGTTGGTCAGCAGCTGTCATAGCTGTGAAAAAAGGTAATGGCAATGCTTCTGGCAGCAGCTAAATGAGAAAGTGAATGGACCAGACAAGTTGTGTTATTTCAATATGACATAGAGACAGCTATAGCTGGAGTGTATTCTAACACTAGCAAGCACATACAAATGATCCAGCTGGTAAAAGTACTCACTTTATAGCACCATAGTTTGGATTTACCCACAGAGCTTCCTACATACAAGGCATCATCAATATTATCACAAATTCATTCTTGTAGTAAAGGATCAAACATTTGGATTTATATCCTCCTTTCAGGATGCCTCAGTTACAGCACAAGTCAACCACAAGTTACTTCATCTGTCATCAGACATTCAAGTGCACAGGCTAGATCAGAACTGGAAAATGTTGTTCTCCAGTTCTGTATATAATGTCTAGTTCAATCTACTCTCTGATGATCTTCTAAACTAGCCCAAGAGAGATTTAGAAGATTTTGTTTTAGTAATAATCTAGTTGTGTCACATTAACTGAAAACATGTTATGTTCATAATTGTCCTATTTAGCCAAGGAGAAGGTCAAGCAATCATCCATAAAATCAACTTTGAACCATTTACAGATTTACAGGGGCTGCCAGGACCTATTTGGAGACACATTGCTTCAGCTAGAGTATGTTGATGCTCTCAAAAACTATATTTTAGGCAGGATAAAAAAACTGATATGCTCTTCATTCTCTATAATAGAAAAATAATGACAAAGCAATGGTTAATGGAGAGGTTAGATTAGCTCTTCTTATGGTAGTAGTATCACTAGTTAAGTATGCTGGACATAACTTACATATTGGGGCAGCATCAACAGCTGCACTTTGTGGGATTAAGGACTCTACAATCAAAACTTTGGGTTAGTAGAATAGTGAGGCATATATGCACTACTTTAAACTCACTGGAGCAGGATTGGCCTATTACTCTCAAGTTGCCTCTGAAGGTCAGGCTACTGGATTCAATGATGTGGTTCAATACCATGGTTACAGGTAGTGACAACTCCTTCGTCGTCTGTTTATAAAGCTCCTGGATTCAATGATGCAGTTCAATTGCCATGGTTACAGGTGTAGTGACAACTACTGCATCATCTGTTTATTAAGCTCTTCTCCTAAGAGCAATGGTCTTCCTCTCTTCACTGATGGCAAAGTATTCACACTCAAATCTATTTCTCCAGCTTTTTCATTATGTGTTCAAGATTATACAAGCCATGTGTGTAAGAGCAAGAGTAGCAAAGTATCAATAAAGATAATAGTATGCAGACACTTGCTGTAATCATATCCATACATGTATTTACATAACAGAAGACAACTAGCCACATGATTAGTGTTAAGCCTGTTGTTTTGTATAATGTAGTTGTTTCTCTTACGTCTGTAGTCTGTATTTATTTGCTAGCACTTGTTTTGTATTGGTATGTATGTGTATTTATTCTGTATCCTTTTCAAGTCTGTGTTAAAAATAGAATGGTATTTAAAGAGACTTTTTGTGCTACACTCTATGCTCAAGCTCAATATTTGGTATAATGTAATAATATGATAATAAAGTTGTAGTTTTTTGCCTTATTAGTTCTAGATAACAAAGGAAATACACAAATAGTTATGTCGTAATGTACGCCTAGGGTAGACAGTGGAGAGTGATTACTTCTGAATATTTGGCCTATTATGTAAATTATCTGTGCCAATGTGTTTTGTTATATATAGTGACTTGTATGTACATACTATATTTTGTGTAATCGTATTTACTCCATTATTGTATTAATAAACATTTAAATAGTAGTTTCAAAGCCATTCCATTGGGAGGAAGAAACACTTATAAAAAGCTTAGATGAACATAAATAGATAAAATTATCCTGCCATCAAGCAGAAGTCAAATATGGTAAGTACTCTGTGACTATGCAACTGGAAAAGTGGAGAAAACAAGGTTCTTAGCCTGTACTTTCACATGCTGAAGAACAATGCTAACTACAGTGGACTACTGATGTGTCTAAAATAGGGTATGGTCAAAAAAGACAACAATATGTAAAAGAAAAGTCTTAATAAAGAGAAGAGTAATTCCATTTGTAGAAAACAGACACAGAAAAATTGGTGGTATGCCTTTTAACAAGCAACAACATACTGTGTGCTTTTTATCAAGCTTGAACATGTAATGAAGAAAGGCTCCAACTATGGTACATTGACTCTAAACAAATATACCATTTCGAGGTTTTGATGATGACCCAAGATGTATTTGGAATTGAAATGAGTGTGTTTTTCACCATTGCACAGAGTCTGGCAAAGTCTTAGCTCCTATAGTTGTCAAGACCATCTAGGCTTCTTGTTAAGTTTAGAAGCAGCAGATACTAATACTTATTGTCATTAATGGAATTGGAGATGTGATTCCACCTATGCACACTTTTCCAGGTGAGATCTTGCTATATTTACCATTATGAACATCAGTTAAAGATGCATATTTAAGATATTCATCAAATGGTTGGATTAACACTCAACTATTCTTTGGGTGGTTAAAAATGTTTTAGCAAACACATTGAAAGAGAGACCAGTATCTTTGCTGCTCAATAGCCACTCAAGTCATATTGATTTGGAAATCTCTCATTCTGCAAGCAAAAGAGACTTACTCTTTATTTTTTCCACTCCATTCATCACATATCACATAGCATCTTGACATAAGCTTTTTCTCACCTCTCAAAGCTAATTGGAGAAGAGTTATAGATGCATACAAAATGGTTAACATAGGAAAGCCTGTTTCAAAGAGGTTTTTGAAAAGCCCGGATGACACAGTTAAAGTGTGAACTATAGTTAATACTTTTACCAGATGTATCCAAAGCACTTGAAGAAAAACAGCTACTTCGAAGATCTATTCAGACCTTCCACTTCTCACTTGTTCAACTAGAATACAACAGTCAACTCAAATTACCAAATCTATACCTTTACCTTTGCATATATATATAAGAAGCTGAGAATATATCTAACGTCCTTAAGTCAACTGACAAGAAGTGTATCTTCAAAATATGTCAAAAAATGACCAAACCCTCATATTTATTAAAGACATTGAATAAATGTGTGACTTTGCATCATTAATTTGCATCCATTAACATACAATGTCAATAACATATCTTTAATATGTTATGGGTATATAGTAGGTATATAGTAGACAGATAATGATTACATTTCATATACAAAAACACCACTGACCTTGTCTGCAACATTCACTTTTGCACCAGCATCTAGAAGGACTTGAACAACCTTATCATCACTTTTATAACATGACATATGGAGAACAGTTTCGCCATACTACACAAACAAAAAAATCAAAAATGTGATAATGAAACTTAGTTATAAAGTCACTCATTAATTTAAGTCAGTTGATAAATAGTATGGAAAAGACATCAGAGGCAAAGGCATAACTATACTAGAGTATATGACAGAGTTATATAGGTGGTTTATTAATTCTTCATAACAAAATAAATTTAATATAACTTACAATGATTGTAAAGATTTATCTAAAAGGCCATTATCCATCATTAATGATCTACTTTATATTTTATTGAAAATTTAAATAGCAGTTGTAGTAAAACCACTTCAATGTGAGTTGGACAATGACACTCATCTCAGATACTAGCTATTAATTGATGATTGTAATTGTAAAAGTACACAAAAAATTCTAGAAACTCTATGATGTAAGGATGATGATATAAACATCTGAAACAAGACCAAATAGGAAGACAGTATAACAATCACTACATAGCAACCACAGAACCAGGAAAAAGTATCATTAATCATATATAAAATATATATAGACACATTATATTACATTCCTGCTAGTCAGATGTTTTATTGCCATCCCTGCATTCCATGATTTTTATAAATTTTTAGGTACTTGTTTGCATTGCATTATTAGAAAAGAACTCTATAAATAATATTATTGTAAATTGAATATATTTAAGTGTGTATATGTATGAGTAAGTAACTGATAATTGAGGTAACAGGTAAGCAAATACACTAAACCCTCTCTAGTCACACATATGTCTGTCTTTTATTAGTAGTAGGTTTGAGATAAGTGAAAAGTTATCCTCTCCTTTGAATGAATAATTTATCAAGATTGTTTAATGTAGGATAGATAGATATTGACAACCCTCTATTTTCTTCTCATAAATAATAACAAATCAATACAATGTAAATAAAATGTTGTCTTTTGGGGAGGCTACTTTCAAGTTTTGTGAAAATCACTATTTTTATAGTTAAATTTAAGCACTTAAAATAAATCAAATGTCTCATTTAAATTAAAACATAACTTTCTATGAAAATACAAATTTAAAAAGTCTTCTAGTTTTATAGTTATTGTGGTTTATAAAGAAGAGAGAAGAAAGAACATTGTACCATTACTATATAAGCTGTGCTATCACTTGTCTGATGTGTGTACAATTGTGGTTACTGAAAGACTGAGTGTACATTTTTACCAAATATAGCAGAAAAACAAATTACATTAGCTTCTTCATATCTTTTAACATGGACTATTTAAAACTATCCTATAAACTTAATTAAGAAGAATATTATTACTAAGAAAAGAGCAAGTGATAAAATTTCTGTCATCAATGTATAATATATAATTTGATCACATGAAGTAATCACTAGCCAATACTTACATTAGAAGAAGTGAACAAACATTTCAGAAAAAAATCATCATATGGAGAGATGGCTATACAAACATCTCAAAATTACCAAAGTAGCCACAATATCAAGGGTACAACCTTCATGTTGTCATAACAGTTGTTATAGAATCTTGAAGAAAATGTCCTCATAACAAGTCAAGTAAACAGATGTTCAGCAAAAAAAATATTTCATAAATTTGTGTTTGTGTACTTTTATGTGGCTATGATGTAGGGATGTCCATATTGATATTCCTACATTTAGCTTGTTGACCACCATGGCTACATTAAATGAAACTTTAGAAAAAGTTTATTTACTTGCTTTTGTTATTATTATTTGAATTATAAATTAGCAGAAATATGTTCATACTCAATGTCCTTTTGTTTGTAGTTATAGGTTAGATGAGTCTACTCAGATATACTATACAAGAGAGTGTTACTAAATTTATAATACTTATTAAATAAATGTATGTATCAGATAGTGGAACTTATGTAAGGATGTGTAATCATACCAATAACAACAGACTAAAAACTAAACTTGCAATATGCTGTAAATATACATGCTTCTTGACTACAAAAAAGATAAGACTAATCTCATCTCATTAAATAGAAACATAGATTACTAACAACAACTCAAGTTAATGCCACTTAGAACTGGCCTCATGGAAGAATAGAATCAATCTCCATTCTTTCTCCTGAATATAATCGTAATTCATTAAAATGGTGTCTACCACAAGGGGTACTTTCAAGGTCCACGTAAATCACTACTTTCATTACTAGAAGCACTCAATATAAGACTCTAAAAGTGACCACTAATGTAAAATCATGCTTTGCGGTGTAAATGTGATCTTTGAAAGTCTCCTACTTTTGTAGTTATCATGTTTTAAACAGATCAAAGAGAGAAGAAAGAACATCATGCTATCCTTTACACAGGCAGTCTTATTTTATGTCAGACTAAAGAAAGCCAAATTGTCAACATATATTTATATGTCTTCATCATGACAAATAGTGGGACAAAAAAAGTTAAACAGGAACAAGTAAGGTATAATAAATAAAGATTTGATATAATAAATCAATTGCAGACTTCTTACTGATAGCAAGAAGCATACCAGCTCAGCTGAGAAATATACTGGTGTTGTATCATACTAAGGTTTAAATTCTTTAATACTGTCTAATTTTATAACAAGCTTAAATCATGATTATTAGCCATAGGATACAAATACAAGTAGTCTACATGACAATTGCTATCTTATGTATGTCCACAGCACTTCTATTTTTAAACAATTTAAACTGAATAATTCGAAGCTAAACAAATGATTCATTTTGGTGAGAGCACCTGAACTGATTATTGAGAAATTCATGAAAAACTGATATCTATACATCTGATGTCATCCAATATGAATAAGTAGCAAAACTGTTAATACACACATTATAAAAACAAATTACACTTTCCTCTTAATATTGTGTCAAGTGCTTTGTATCTCCTTCTCCTTTCAATATCCATCATATTTGGGATATTTTTAAAAGACAATGTTTCAACCTTAGTAAAATAACTAATAGTTGTCTTTAGGGAAAATGAGTTACAAATCTTTAGTTATACAGCCTTTATTGTATAATATATGCAAATGAACACTTACTTTATTGACAAAGTCTAGATTGGCTGCTTTCTGTGTTAAAATGAAAACAACATCTTTGTGTCCATTCCTTGCTGCTAACATGACTGGAGTACATCCAACCTAAATATATTATAATAACCACATTAACATGAACCAAGAGAATATATCATAATATCAGTACATTACCTATATGAGTACAGTAGTAACGTTACAAACTTAGAAAACATTATATCTAGTCAAAAAATAAGTTAAATCACTCTCAACAATTGGCAAAACATTATGTTACAAATATAAATTTGACACTTCACATTAGTCTGTGACACTAATTTAAAAATTATTTTTAGTAGCATATAAGAAGAGCTAACAATTCACTTACATATTTCCAAAAATACAAATAACAAATACTTATTCATTTTTCTGATAAAAATAAATTTAGCAAATGGCACATTTATAATTATGACAGAATTATGTACAACACTTGTCAATGCTACAAACTCTTAGTATAAAACAAATATGAAAAGCACTCACTACGCACCAATTTATATTAAACTAATTGTACCAAGTTAACATCTTCCACCATTAGAAGCTAACAAGATAATACATCATCTTGGTAGTAACTTAATCAATATCATTTAGACAACGCTAAATACTTAGAATTCATACTACATTATATCACACTTACCAGCTATTATATTGTAAACAACACATTCAGATGACAAGTAATCACACCAACATAAATTTAAAAAACAAAACAATAAAGTAAACAAAATCACAACAACACATTCAATATACTTTGAGTTCATACAACATTATATCAAAATTACATCCTATTATATTGTAAAGAACACATTTAGATGACAAGTAATAACAGCAAACATAAATGTGTAAACAAAAAGCAATACTGTATCACACCAACACATTCAATATGCTCAAAATGCATACTAGGTTATAGCTATAAAATGCTCAAAATATACCTAAAAAGAAACCTAGCAAGAAGCTTCAACTCTTATTATTGATAGATATCGAATGTTATAGCAATCACAGTTAGGGTTACGAATTCCATTGCTGATACAGAAATTGGCAGTTACAGGATCCATTCACTTTAATCTCATTTCTTGCTCTCATAAGTTGCATATAACCATATAATAAATAAAATTGCAAAATGGATACACATAGATACCACAAAATCTAAAACAATCATAGTACAGCCTGACAAGCTTCCCATGCAAGACATTGCAAACAATTAACATTTATACAAATAATAGGGTAAATAAAATAACAACATTCAATTTAAAACTCTTAGAATTCATACTACATTCTATCACACTTACCTCCTATTATATTGTAAACAACACATTCAGATGACAAGTAATCACACCAACATAAATTTAAAAAACAAAACAATAAAGTAAACAAAATCACAACAACACATTCAATATACTTTGAGTTCATACAACATTATATCAAAATTACATCCTATTATATTGTAAAGAACACATTTAGATGACAAGTAATAACAGCAAACATAAATGTGTAAACAAAAAGCAATACTGTATCACACCAACACATTCAATATGCTCAAAATGCATACTAGGTTATAGCTATAAAATGCTCAAAATATACCTAAAAAGAAACCTAGCAAGAAGCTTCAACTCTTATTATTGATAGATATCGAATGTTATAGCAATCACAGTTAGGGTTATGAAATCCATTGCTGATACAGAAATTGGCAGTTACAGATTCTATTCACTTTAATCTCATTTCTTGCTCTCATAAGTTGCATATAACAATATAATAAATAAAATTCCAAAAATGGATACACATAGATACTACACAATCTAAAACAATCATAGTACAGCCTGACAAGCTTCCCATGCAAGACATTGCAAACAATTAACATTTATACAAATAATAGGGTAAATAAAATAACAACATTCAATTTAAAACTTTTAGAATTCATACTACATTATATCACACTTACCCCCTATTATATTGTAAACAACACATTCAGATGACAAGTAATCACACCAACATAAATTTAAAAAACAAAACAATAAAGTAAACAAAATCACAACAACACATTCAATATACTTTGAATTCATACTACATTATATCAAAATTACATCCTATTATATTGTAAAGAACACATTTAGATGACAAGTAATAACAGTAAACATAAATGTGTAAACAAAAAGCAATACTGTATCACAACAACACATTCAGTATGCTAAAAATGCATACTAGATTATAGCTATAAAATGCTCAAAAAATATCTAAAAAGAAACCTAGCAAGAAGCTTCAACTTTTATTATTGATAGATATCGAATGTTATACCAATCACAGTTAGGGTTACAAAAACATTGCTGATACAGAAATTGGCAGTTACAGGATCTAAACACTTTAATCTCATTTCTTGCTCTCATAAGTTGCATATAACCATATAATAAATAAAATTGAAAAAATAGATACACATAGATACTACACAATCTAAAACAATCATAGTACAGCCTGACAAGCTTCCCTTGCAAGACATTGCAAACAATTAACATTTATACAAATAATAGGGTAAATAAAATAACAACATTCAATTTAAAACTCTTAGAATTCATACTACATTATATCACACTTACATCCTATTATATTGTAAACAACACATTCAGATGACAAGTAATCACACCAACATAAATTTAAAAAACAAACAAATAAAGTAAACAAAATCACAACAACACATTCAATATACTTTGAATTCATACTACATTATATCAAAATTACATCCTATTATATTGTAAACAACACATTAAGATGACAAATAATAAAAGCAAACATAAATGTGTAAACAAACAGCAATGCTGTAAACAAAATTACAACAACACATTCAGTATGCTAAAAATGCATACTAGATTATAGCTATAAAATGCTCAAAAAATATCTAAAAAGAAATCTAGCAAGAAGCTTCAACTTTTAATATTGATAGATATCGAATGTTATACCAATCACAGTTAGGGTTACAAAAACATTGCTGATACAGAAATTGGCAGTTACAGGATCTAAACACTTTAATCTCATTTCTTGCTCTCATAAGTTGCATATAACCATATAATAAATAAAATTGAAAAAATAGATACACATAGATACTACACAATCTAAAACAATCATAGTACAGCCTGACAAGCTTCCCTTGCAAGACATTGCAAACAATTAACATTTATACAAACAATAGGGTAAATAAAATAACAACATTCAATTTAAAACTCTTAGAATTCATACTACATTATATCACACTTACATCCTATTATATTGTAAACAACACATTCAGATGACAAGTAATCACACCAACATAAATTTAAAAAACAAAACAATAAAGTAAACAAAATCACAACAACACATTCAATATACTTTGAATTCATACTACATTATATCAAAATTACATCCTATTATATTGTAAACAACACATTTAGATGACAAGTAATAACAGCAAACATAAATGCGTAAACAAAAAGCAATACTGTAAAGAAAATTACAACAACACATTCAGTATGCTCAAAATGCATACTAGGTTATACCTATAAAATAACTCATACTAGAATATAGCTACAATATGCTTAAAATATAGGTAGAGAAACAACTTAGCAAGAAGATTCGAGTATTATTAGTGATACCTAATGTCGTATCACACACAGGTAGGGTTAATAAAATTCATTGTTGATATAGCTATCAGCTGTTAAAAGATGCACTTTAATGTCATTTGTGGCTTTCATAAGCTGCAATTACAATATAATCAATAAAATTGCAAATGTGAATACATATAGATACCACACAATCTAAATAATTTATGGTACACTCTTACAAGCTTCCCATCATAGCTATCAAAGACTATTAATCTTAATAAAAACAATAGGGTAACTAAATAACAACTTTCAATTCAAATGACTTAGAATTAATATTACATTATATCACACTTACCTTCTATTATATTTTAAACAACACATTCAGATGACAAGTCATCACACCAACATAAATGTGAAAAACAAAACAATAGAGCACACAAAATCACAACAACACATTCAATATACTTAAAATTTATACTACATTGTGTCAAACTTATATCCTATTATATTGTAAAGGACACTTTCAAATAAGTACTTACAAAAACATAAATGTGGAAATGAAAACAATACAGTAAACAAAATGATAATAACTCATACTAGAATATATATACAATATGCTTAAAATATAGGTAGAGAAACAACTTAGCAAGAAGATTCGAGTATTATTAGTGATACCTAATGTCGTATCACACACAGTTAGGGTTAATAAAATTCATTGTTGATATAGCTATCAGCTGTTAAAAAATGCACTTTAATGTCATTTGTGGCTTTCATAAGCTGCAATTACAATAAAATGAATAAAATTGCAAATGTGAATACATATAGATACCACACAATCTAAAACAATTATGGTACATCCTTACAAGCTTCCAATCATAGCTATTAAAAACTATTAATGTTAATAAAAACAATGAGGTAACTAAATAACAACTTTCAATTCAAATGACTTAGAATTAATACTACATTATATCACACTTACCAACTATTATATTTTAAACAACATATTCAGATGACAAGTCATCACACCAACATAAATGTGAAAAATAAAACAATAGAGTAAACAAAATCACAACAACACATTCAATATACTTAAAATTTATACTACATTGTGTCAAAATTATATCCTATTATATTGTAAAGGACACATTCAAATAAGTACTTGCAAAAACATAAATGTGGAAATGAAAACAATACAGTAAACAAAATGATAATAACTCATACTAGAATATAGCTACAATATGCTTAAAATATAGGTAGAGAAACAACTTAGCAAGAAGATTCGAGTATTATTAGTGATACCCAATGTCGTATCACACACAGTTAGGGTTAATAAAATTCATTGTTTATATAGCTATCAACTGTTAAAAGATGCACTTTAATGTCATTTGTGGCTTTCATAAGCTGCAATTACAATATAATCAATAAAATTGCAAATGTGAATACATATAGATACCACACAATCTAAATCATTTATGGTACACTCTTACAAGCTTCCCATTATAGCTATTAAAGAATATTAATCTTACTAAAAACAATAGGGTAACTAAATAACAACATTCATTTCAAATGACTTAGAATTAATATTACATTATATCACACTTACCCACTATTATATTTTAAACAACACATTCAGATGACAAGTCATCGCACCAACATAAATGTGAAAAACAAAACAATAGAGTAAACAAAATCACAACAACACATTCAATATATTTAAAATTCATCTTAATTCTCTTACATCCTCATTAATATAATCTTAACTAATTAAGGCATAAAAATGGCTTACTACTTCAAGCTCTGTAAAAACTACTACTTTCATTCTTAAACCACTTGAAATAAAACTTCTAAAACCATTTACCTTATGTAAAAACATAAATGTCTGTATAAAATAATCTTTAAAGTCTTCTAGTTTTGTAATTATTTTGGCACAAACAGAACAATAACAAGAAAGAAGAAAAACATTGTGCTGCTCTTATACTGGTGCTACCACCTGCTTTATATACTTCTCAGAGTTAGGTAAAGTAGTCTTATATCGTTACCATATCTATGCTATATCTTCTCTAATAGTTATTATCCATTCACATAACTTAAACAATACAGTTCATTCTCATCATCTCAATTACCTTAGTAACAACATTCACATCGACATTATGGTAGAGAAATAGTTCAACGATGTCTCTATGTCCTTTAGAACTTGCATAATGAAGAGCTGCCCATCCTCTCTATTAGAAAAACACACAAACAATAAACTGTAAAGTGTAACTACTAACACTCTATATTTCACTTGATATTTCTAAAAATTCAAAGCTAAACAAGTGATGCTTCAATTCATGTCCATTACTGCTATTTTGGTGTGTCCATCTCAACTGATTATTGGAAAATTATGAAAAAGTGATCTCTATACATCTGATGGTGTCCAATAACAATACGTAGGAAAACTAGTTAACAAATATGTTATAAAAACAAATGACATTTTTTCAAATATTGTAATAAAGTCTTTGTATCCTCTTCTACTTCTAATCTTCATCATATCTGGCATATTCTTAAAGACAATTTTAAACCTTTATTATGATAGTAAACAACTAATATTTCTCTTTAAAGAAAAGGATTTACAATTTATCTTTAGTTATACTGACTGTCTCATATAACATATGCACATCAACACTTACTTTGTCAAAAAGATCTAGTTTGGCTCCTTTCTGTGCTAAAATAAAAACAACATCTTTGTGTCCATTCTCTGCTGCTAACATGACTGCAGTCATTCCACCCTAAATATATTATTAATTACCACATTAACATGAATCATAACATCAATATATTACTTTTACCAACACTTAGATGTATCAGTACACTAGTAACATTACAAACTTAGACAAAATTATGTATAGTCAAGCAAATTATGAGTCAAATAACTTTCAATAATTGGACATTATAAATACAAATTTGAAACTTTACAAAAAACTTCAAGCATTATTATATAATTCATACTACATTATATCAAATTTACATATTATTGTATTATGAAGGACACATTCAAATGATAAGCAATAACAGCTGCATAAATGTGGAAACGAAAAGCAATAACATAAACAAAATAACAACAACACATTCAATAAGCTCAAAATTCATACTAGAATATAGCTACAATATGCTTAAAATGTAAGTAGTAAAACAACTTAGCAAAAGATTTAAGCATTATTAGTGATACCCAATGTCATATCACACACAGTTAGGGTTAATAAAATTCATTGCTGATATAGCTATCGGTAGTTAAAGAATGCGTCATTTGTGGCTTTCATAAGCTGCAATTACAATATAATGAATAAAATTGCAAATGTGAATACATATAGATACCACACAATCTAAAACAATTATGGTACACCCTTACAAGCTTCCCATCATAGCTATTAAAGACTATTAATCTTAATAAAAACAATAAGGTAACTAAATAACAACTTTCAATTCAAATGACTTAGAATTAATACTACATTATATCACACTTACCGGCTATTATATTTTAAAAAACATATTCAGATGACAAGTCATCACACCAACATAAATGTGAAAAATAAAACAATAGAGTAAACAAAATCACAACAACACATTCAATATACTTAAAATTTATACTACATTATATCAAAATTATATCCTATTATATTGTAAAGGACACATTCAAATAAGTACTTACAAAACATAAATGTGGAAATGAAAACAATACAGTAAACAAAATGATAATAACTCATACTAGAATATAGCTACAATATGCTTAAAATATAGGTAGAAAAACAACTTAGCAAGAAGATTCGAGCATTATTAGTGACACCCAATGTCGTATCACACACAGTTAGGGTTAATAAAATTAATTGCTGATATAGTCATCAGCTGTTAAAAGATGCACTTTAATGTCATTTGTGGCTTTCATAAGCTGCAATTACAATATAATCAATAAAATTGCAAATGTGAATACATATAGATACCACACAATCTAAAACAATTATGGTACACCCTTACAAGCTTCCCATCATAGCTATTAAAGACAATTAATCTTAATATAAAACAATAGGGTAACTAAATAACAACTTTCAATTCAAATGACTTAGAATTAATATTACATTATATCACACTTACCAACTATTATATTTTAAAAAACATATTCAGATGACAAGTCATCACACCAACATAAATGTGAAAAATAAAACAATAGGGTAAACAAAATCACAACAACACGTTCAATATACTTAAAATTTATACTACATTATATCAAAATTATATCCTATTATATTGTAAAGGACACATTCAACTAAGTACTTACAAAAATATAAATGTGGAAATAAAAACAATACAGTAAACAAAATGATAATAACTCATACTAGAATATAGCTACAATATGCTTAAAATGTAAGTAGTAAAACAACTAAGCAAAAGATTTAAGCATTATTAGTGATACCCAATGTCATATTGCACACGGTTAGGGTTAATAAAATTCATTGCTGATATAGCTATCAGTAGTTAAAGAATGCGTCATTTGTGGCTTTCATAAGCTGCAATTACAATATAATGAATAAAATTGCAAATGTGAATACATATAGATACCACACAATCTAAAACAATTATGGTACACCCTTACAAGCTTCCCATCATAGCTATTAAAGACTATTAATCTTAATAAAAACAATAAGGTAACTAAATAACAACTTTCAATTCAAATGACTTAGAATTAATACTACATTATATCACACTTACCGGCTATTATATTTTAAAAAACATATTCAGATGACAAGTCATCACACCAACATAAATGTGAAAAATAAAACAATAGAGTAAACAAAATCACAACAACACATTCAATATACTTAAAATTTATACTACATTATATCAAAATTATATCCTATTATATTGTAAAGGACACATTCAAATAAGTACTTACAAAAACATAAATGTGGAAATGAAAACAATACAGTAAACAAAATGATAATAACTCATACTAGAATATAGCTACAATATGCTTAAAATATAGGTAGAAAAACAACTTAGCAAGAAGATTCGAGCATTATTAGTGACACCCAATGTCGTATCACACACGGTTAGGGTTAATAAAATTCATTGCTGATATAGTCATCAGCTGTTTAAAGATGCACTTTAATGTCATTTGTGGCTTTCATAAGCTGCAATTACAATATAATCAATAAAATTGCAAATGTGAATACATATAGATACCACACAATCTAAAACAATTATGGTACACCCTTACAAGCTTCCCATCATAGCTATTAAAGACTATTAATCTTAATATAAAACAATAGGGTAACTAAATAACAACTTTCAATTCAAATGACTTAGAATTAATATTACATTATATCACACTTACCGGCTATTATATTTTAAAAAACATATTCAGATGACAAGTCATCACACCAACATAAATGTGAAAAATAAAACAATAGAGTAAACAAAATCACAACAACACGTTCAATATACTTAAAATTTATACTACATTATATCAAAATTATATCCTATTATATTGTAAAGGACACATTCAAATAAGTACTTACAAAAATATAAATGTGGAAATAAAAACAATACAGTAAACAAAATGATAATAACTCATACTAGAATATAGCTACAATATGCTTAAAATGTAAGTAGTAAAACAACTAAGCAAAAGATTTAAGCATTATTAGTGATACCCAATGTCATATTGCACACGGTTAGGGTTAATAAAATTCATTGCTGATATAGCTATCAGTAGTTAAAGAATGCGTCATTTGTGGCTTTCATAAGCTGCAATTACAATATAATCAATAAAATTGCAAATGTGAATACATATAGATACCACACAATCTAAAACAATTATGGTACACCCTTACAAGCTTCCCATCATAGCTATTAAAGACTATTAATCTTAATATAAAACAATAGGGTAACTAAATAACAACTTTCAATTCAAATGACTTAGAATTAATATTACATTATATCACACTTACCAACTATTATATTTTAAAAAACATATTCAGATGACAAGTCATCACACCAACATAAATGTGAAAAATAAAACAATAGAGTAAACAAAATCACAACAACACGTTCAATATACTTAAAATTTATACTACATTATATCAAAATTATATCCTATTATATTGTAAAGGACACATTCAAATAAGTACTTACAAAAATATAAATGTGGAAATAAAAACAATACAGTAAACAAAATGATAATAACTCATACTAGAATATAGCTACAATATGCTTAAAATGTAAGTAGTAAAACAACTAAGCAAAAGATTTAAGCATTATTAGTGATACCCAATGTCATCTTGCACACGGTTAGGGTTAATAAAATTCATTGCTGATATAGCTATCAGTAGTTAAAGAATGCGTCATTTGTGGCTTTCATAAGCTGCAATTACAACATAATCAATAAAATTGCAAATGTGAATACATATAGATACCACACAATCTAAAACAATTATGGTACACCCTTACAAGCTTCCCATCATAGCTATTAAAAACTATTAATCTTAATAAAAACAATAAGGTAACTAAATAACAACTTTCAATTCAAATGACTTAGAATTAATACTACATTATATCACACTTACCGGCTATTATATTTTAAAAAAACATATTCAGATGACAAGTCATCACACCAACATAAATGTGAAAAATAAAACAATAGAGTAAACAAAATCACAACAACACATTCAATATACTTAAAATTTATACTACATTATATCAAAATTATATCCTATTATATTGTAAAGGACACATTCAAATAAGTACTTACAAAAACATAAATGTGGAAATGAAAACAATACAGTAAACAAAATGATAATAACTCATACTAGAATATAGCTACAATATGCTTAAAATATAGGTAGAAAAACAACTTAGCAAGAAGATTCGAGCATTATTAGTGACACCCAATGTCGTATCACACACAGTTAGGGTTAATAAAATTCATTGCTGATATAGTCATCAGCTGTTAAAAGATGCACTTTAATGTCATTTGTGGCTTTCATAAGCTGCAATTACAATATAATCAATAAAATTGCAAATGTGAATACATATAGATACCACACAATCTAAAACAATTATGGTACACCCTTACAAGCTTCCCATCATAGCTATTAAAGACTATTAATCTTAATATAAAACAATAGGGTAACTAAATAACAACTTTCAATTCAAATGACTTAGAATTAATACTACATTATATCACACTTACCAACTATTATATTTTAAAAAACATATTCAGATGACAAGTCATCACACCAACATAAATGTGAAAAATAAAACAATAGAGTAAACAAAATCACAACAACACGTTCAATATACTTAAAATTTATACTACATTATATCAAAATTATATCCTATTATATTGTAAAGGACACATTCAAATAAGTACTTACAAAAATATAAATGTGGAAATAAAAACAATACAGTAAACAAAATGATAATAACTCATACTAGAATATAGCTACAATATGCTTAAAATGTAAGTAGTAAAACAACTAAGCAAAAGATTTAAGCATTATTAGTGATACCCAATGTCATCTTGCACACGGTTAGGGTTAATAAAATTCATTGCTGATATAGCTATCAGTAGTTAAAGAATGCGTCATTTGTGGCTTTCATAAGCTGCAATTACAACATAATCAATAAAATTGCAAATGTGAATACATATAGATACCACACAATCTAAAACAATTATGGTACACCCTTACAAGCTTCCCATCATAGCTATTAAAAACTATTAATCTTAATAAAAACAATAAGGTAACTAAATAACAACTTTCAATTCAAATGACTTAGAATTAATACTACATTATATCACACTTACCGGCTATTATATTTTAAAAAAACATATTCAGATGACAAGTCATCACACCAACATAAATGTGAAAAATAAAACAATAGAGTAAACAAAATCACAACAACACATTCAATATACTTAAAATTTATACTACATTATATCAAAATTATATCCTATTATATTGTAAAGGACACATTCAAATAAGTACTTACAAAAACATAAATGTGGAAATGAAAACAATACAGTAAACTAAATGATAATAACTCATACTAGAATATAGCTACAATATGCTTAAAATATAGGTAGAAAAACAACTTAGCAAGAAGATTCGAGCATTATTAGTGACACCCAATGTCGTATCACACACAGTTAGGGTTAATAAAATTCATTGCTGATATAGTCATCAGCTGTTAAAAGATGCACTTTAATGTCATTTGTGGCTTTCATAAGCTGCAATTACAATATAATCAATAAAATTGCAAATGTGAATACATATAGATACCACACAATCTAAAACAATTATGGTACACCCTTACAAGCTTCCCATCATAGCTATTAAAGACTATTAATCTTAATATAAACAATAGGGTAACTAAATAACAACTTTCAATTCAAATGACTTAGAATTAATATTACATTATATCACACTTACCGGCTATTATATTTTAAAAAACATATTCAGATGACAAGTCATCACACCAACATAAATGTGAAAAATAAAACAATAGAGTAAACAAAATCACAACAACACGTTCAATATACTTAAAATTTATACTACATTATATCAAAATTATATCCTATTATATTGTAAAGGACACATTCAAATAAGTACTTACAAAAATATAAATGTGGAAATAAAAACAATACAGTAAACAAAATGATAATAACTCATACTAGAATATAGCTACAATATGCTTAAAATGTAAGTAGTAAAACAACTAAGCAAAAGATTTAAGCATTATTAGTGATACCCAATGTCATATTGCACACGGTTAGGGTTAATAAAATTCATTGCTGATATAGCTATCAGTAGTTAAAGAATGCGTCATTTGTGGCTTTCATAAGCTGCAATTACAATATAATGAATAAAATTGCAAATGTGAATACATATAGATACCACACAATCTAAAACAATTGTGGTACACCCTTACAAGCTTCCCATCATAGCTATTAAAGACTATTAATCTTAATAAAAACAATAAGGTAACTAAATAACAACTTTCAATTCAAATGACTTAGAATTAATACTACATTATATCACACTTACCTTCTATTATATTTAAAAAAAACATATTTAGATGACAAGTCATCACACCAACATAAATGTGAAAAATAAAACAATAGAGTAAACAATATCACAACAACACGTTCAATATACTTAAAATTTATACTACATTATATCAAAATTATATCCTATTATATTGTAAAGGACACATTCAAATAAGTACTTACAAAAACATAAATGTGGAAATGAAAACAATACAGTAAACAAAATGATAATAACTCATACTAGAATATAGCTACAATATGCTTAAAATATAGGTAGAAAAACAACTTAGCAAGAAGATTCGAGCATTATTAGTGACACCCAATGTCGTATCACACACAGTTAGGGTTAATAAAATTAATTGCTGATATAGTCACCAGCTGTTAAAAGATGCACTTTAATGTCATTTGTGGCTTTCATAAGCTGCAATTACAATATAATCAATAAAATTGCAAATGTGAATACATATAGATACCACACAATCTAAAACAATTATGGTACACCCTTACAAGCTTCCCATCATAGCTATTAAAGACTATTAATCTTAATAAAAACAATAAGGTAACTAAATAACAACTTTCAATTCAAATGACTTAGAATTAATACTACATTATATCACACTTACAAACTATTATATTTTAAACAACATATTCAGATGACAAGTCATCACACCAACATAAATGTGAAAAATAAAACAATAGAGTAAACAAAATCACAACAACACATTCAATATACTTAAAATTTATACTACAATGTGTCAAAATTATATCCTATTATATTGTAAAGGACACTTTCAAATAAGTACTTACAAAAACATAAATGTGGAAATAAAAACAATACAGTAAACAAAATGATAATAACTCATACTAGAATATAGCTACAATATGCTTAAAATGTAAGTAGTAAAACAACTAAGCAAAAGATTTAAGCATTATTAGTGATACCCAATGTCATATTGCACACGGTTAGGGTTAATAAAATTCATTGCTGATATAGCTATCAGTAGTTAAAGAATGCGTCATTTGTGGCTTTCATAAGCTGCAATTACAATATAATGAATAAAATTGCAAATGTGAATACATATAGATACCACACAATCTAAAACAATTGTGGTACACCCTTACAAGCTTCCCATCATAGCTATTAAAGACTATTAATCTTAATAAAAACAATAAGGTAACTAAATAACAACTTTCAATTCAAATGACTTAGAATTAATACTACATTATATCACACTTACCTTCTATTATATTTAAAAAAAACATATTTAGATGACAAGTCATCACACCAACATAAATGTGAAAAATAAAACAATAGAGTAAACAATATCACAACAACACGTTCAATATACTTAAAATTTATACTACATTATATCAAAATTATATCCTATTATATTGTAAAGGACACATTCAAATAAGTACTTACAAAAACATAAATGTGGAAATGAAAACAATACAGTAAACAAAATGATAATAACTCATACTAGAATATAGCTACAATATGCTTAAAATATAGGTAGAAAAACAACTTAGCAAGAAGATTCGAGCATTATTAGTGACACCCAATGTCGTATCACACACAGTTAGGGTTAATAAAATTAATTGCTGATATAGTCATCAGCTGTTAAAAGATGCACTTTAATGTCATTTGTGGCTTTCATAAGCTGCAATTACAATATAATCAATAAAATTGCAAATGTGAATACATATAGATACCACACAATCTAAAACAATTATGGTACACCCTTACAAGCTTCCCATCATAGCTATTAAAGACTATTAATCTTAATAAAAACAATAAGGTAACTAAATAACAACTTTCAATTCAAATGACTTAGAATTAATACTACATTATATCACACTTACAAACTATTATATTTTAAACAACATATTCAGATGACAAGTCATCACACCAACATAAATGTGAAAAATAAAACAATAGAGTAAACAAAATCACAACAACACATTCAATATACTTAAAATTTATACTACAATGTGTCAAAATTATATCCTATTATATTGTAAAGGACACTTTCAAATAAGTACTTACAAAAACATAAATGTGGAAATGAAAACAATACAGTAAACAAAATGATAATAACTCATACTAGAATATAGCTACAATATGCTTAAAATATAGGTAGAGAAACAACTTAGCAAGAAGATTCGAGTATTATTAGTGATACCCAATGTCATATCACACACAGTTAGGGTTAATAAAATGCATTGTTGATATAGCTATCAGCTGTTAAAAAATGCACTTTAATGTCATTTGTGGCTTTCATAAGCTGCAATTACAATATAATCAATAAAATTGCAAATGTGAATACATATAGATACCACACAATCTAAAACAATTATGGTACACCCTTACAAGCTTCCCATCATAGCTATTAAAGACTATTAATGTAAATAAAAACAATAAGGTAACTAAATAACAACTTTCAATTCAAATGACTTAGAATTATACTACATTATATCACACTTACCCACTATTATATTTTAAACAACATATTCAGATGACAAGTCATCACACCAACATAAATGTGAAAAATAAAACAATAGAGTAAACAAAATCACAACAACACATTCAATATACTTAAAATTTATACTACATTATATCAAAATTATATCCTATTATATTGTAAAGGACACATTCAAATAAGTACTTACAAAAACATAAATGTGGAAATGAAAACAATACAGTAAACAAAATAATAATAACTCATACTAGAATATAGCTACAATATGCTTAAAATATAGGTAGAGAAACAACTTAGCAAGAAGATTCGAGTATTATTAGTGATACCCAATGTCGTATCACACACAGTTAGGGTTAATAAAATTCATTGTTGATATAGCTATCAGCTGTTAAAAAATGCACTTTAATGTCATTTGTGGCTTTCATAAGCTGCAATTACAATATAATCAATAAAATTGCAAATGTGAATACATATAGATACCACACAATCTAAATCATTTATGGTACACTCTTACAAGCTTCCCATCATAGCTATTAAAGACTATTAATCTTAATAAAAACAATAGGGTAACTAAATAACAACTTTCAATTCAAATGACTTAGAATTAATACTACATTATATCACACTTACCAACTATTATATTTTAAACAACATATTCAGATGACAAGTCATCACACCAACATAAATGTGAAAAATAAAACAATAGGATAAACAAAATAACAACAACACATTCAATATACTTAAAATTTATACTACATTGTGTCAAAATTATATCCTATTATATTGTAAAGGACACATTCAAATAAGTACTTACAAAAACATAAATGTGGAAATGAAAACAATACAGTAAACAAAATGATAATAACTCATACTAGAATATAGCTACAATATGCTTAAAATATAGGTAGAGAAACAACTTAGCAAGAAGATTCGAGTATTATTAGTGATACCCAATGTCGTATCACACACAGTTAGGGTTAATAAAATTCATTGTTGATATAGCTATCAGCTGTTAAAAGATGCACTTTAATGTCATTTGTGGCTTTCATAAGCTGCAATTACAATATAATCAATAAAATTGCAAATGTGAATACATATAGATACCACACAATCTAAATCATTTATGGTACACTCTTACAAGCTTCCCATCATAGCAATTAAAGACTATTAATCTTAATAAAAACAATAGGGTAACTAAATAACAACTTTCAATTCAAATGACTTAGAATTAATACTACATTATATCACACTTACCTTCTATTATATTTTAAACAACATATTCAGATGACAAGTCATCACACCAACATAAATGTGAAAAATAAAACAATAGAGTAAACAAAATCACAACAACACATTCAATATACTTAAAATTTATACTACATTGTGTCAAAATTATATCCTATTATATTGTAAAGGACACATTCAAATAAGTACTTACAAAAACATAAATGTGGAAATGAAAACAATACAGTAAACAAAATGATAATAACTCATACTAGAATATAGCTACAATATGCTTAAAATATAGGTAGAGAAACAACTTAGCAAGAAGATTCGAGTATTATTAGTGATACCCAATGTCGTATCACACACAGTTAGGGTTAATAAAATTCATTGTTGATATAGCTATCAGCTGTTAAAAAATGCACTTTAATGTCATTTGTGGCTTTCATAAGCTGCAATTACAATATAATGAATAAAATTGCAAATGTGAATACATATAGATACCACACAATCTAAAACAATTATGGTACACCCTTACAAGCTTCCCATCATAGCTATTAAAAACTATTAATCTTAATAAAAACAATAAGGTAACTAAATAACAACTTTCAATTCAAATGACTTAGAATTAATACTACATTATATCACACTTACCGACTATTATATTTTAAACAACATATTCAGATGACAAGTCATCACACCAACATAAATGTGAAAAATAAAACAATAGAGTAAACAAAATCACAACAACACATTCAATATACTTAAAATTTATACTACATTGTGTCAAAATTATATCCTATTATATTGTAAAGGACACATTCAAATAAGTACTTACAAAAACATAAATGTGGAAATGAAAACAATACAGTAAACAAAATAATAATAACTCATACTAGAATATAGCTACAATATGCTTAAAATATAGGTAGAGAAACAACTTAGCAAGAAGATTCGAGTATTATTAGTGATACCCAATGTCGTATCACACACAGTTAGGGTTAATAAAATTAATTGCTGATATAGTCATCAGCTGTTAAAAGATGCACTTTAATGTCATTTGTGGCTTTCACAAGCTGCAATTACAATATAATGAATAAAATTGCAAATGTGAATACATATAGATACCACACAATCTAAAACAATTATGGTACACCCTTACAAGCTTCCCATCATAGCTATTAAAGACTATTAATCTTAATAAAAACAATAAGGTAACTAAATAACAACTTTCAATTCAAATGACTTAGAATTAATACTACATTATATCACACTTACAAACTATTATATTTTAAACAACATATTCAGATGACAAGTCATCACACCAACATAAATGTGAAAAATAAAACAATAGAGTAAACAAAATCACAACAACACATTCAATATACTTAAAATTTATACTACATTGTGTCAAAATTATATCCTATTATATTGTAAAGGACACATTCAAATAAGTACTTACAAAAACATAAATGTGGAAATGAAAACAATACAGTAAACAAAATGATAATAACTCATACTAGAATATAGCTACAATATGCTTAAAATATAGGTAGAGAAACAACTTAGCAAGAAGATTCGAGTATTATTAGTGATACCCAATGTCGTATCACACACAGTTAGGGTTAATAAAATTCATTGTTGATATAGCTATCAGCTGTTAAAAAATGCACTTTAATGTCATTTGTGGCATTCATAAGCTGCAATTACAATAAAATGAATAAAATTGCAAATGTGAATACATATAGATACCACACAATCTAAAACAGTTATGGTACACCCTTACAAGCTTCCCATCATAGCTATTAAAAACTATTAATCTTAATAAAAACAATAAGGTAACTAAATAACAACTTTCAATTCAAATGACTTAGAATTAATACTACATTATATCACACTTACAAACTATTATATTTTAAACAACATATTCAGATGACAAGTCATCACACCAACATAAATGTGAAAAATAAAACAATAGAGTAAACAAAATCACAACAACACATTCAATATACTTAAAATTTATACTACATTGTGTCAAAATTATATCCTATTATATTGTAAAGGACACATTCAAATAAGTACTTACAAAAACATAAATGTGGAAATGAAAACAATACAGTAAACAAAATGATAATAACTCATACTAGAATATAGCTACAATATGCTTAAAATATAGGTAGAGAAACAACTTAGCAAGAAGATTCGAGTATTATTAGTGATACCCAATGTCGTATCACACACAGTTAGGGTTAATAAAATTAATTGCTGATATAGTCATCAGCTGTTAAAAGATGCACTTTAATGTCATTTGTGGCTTTCATAAGCTGCAATTACAATATAATCAATAAAATTGCAAATGTGAATACATATAGATACCACACAATCTAAAACAATTATGGTACACCCTTACAAGCTTCCCATCATAGCTATTAAAGACTATTAATCTTAATAAAAACAATAAGGTAACTAAATAACAACTTTCAATTCAAATGACTTAGAATTAATACTACATTATATCACACTTACCGACTATTATATTTTAAACAACATATTCAGATGACAAGTCATCACACCAACATAAATGTGAAAAATAAAACAATAGAGTAAACAAAATCACAACAACACATTCAATATACTTAAAATTTATACTACATTGTGTCAAAATTATATCCTATTATATTGTAAAGGACACATTCAAATAAGTACTTACAAAAACATAAATGTGGAAATGAAAACAATACAGTAAACAAAATGATAATAACTCATACTAAAATATAGCTACAATATGCTTAAAATATAGGTAGAGAAACAACTTAGCAAGAAGATTCGAGTATTATTAGTGATACCTAATGTCGTATCACACACAGTTAGGGTTAATAAAATTCATTGTTGATATAGCTATCAGCTGTTAAAAAATGCACTTTAATGTCATTTGTGGCTTTCATAAGCTGCAATTACAATAAAATGAATAAAATTGCAAATGTGAATACAAATAGATACCACACAATCTAAAACAATTATGGTACACCCTTACAAGCTTCCCATCATAGCTATTAAAAACTATTAATCTTAATAAAAACAATGAGGTAACTAAATAACAACTTTCAATTCAAATGACTTAGAATTAATACTACATTATATCACACTTACCGACTATTATATTTTAAACAACATATTCAGATGACAAGTCATCACACCAACATAAATGTGAAAAATAAAACAATAGAGTAAACAAAATCACAACAACACATTCAATATACTTAAAATTTATACTACATTGTGTCAAAATTATATCCTATTATATTGTAAAGGACACATTCAAATAAGTACTTACAAGAACATAAATGTGGAAATGAAAACAATACAGTAAACAAAATGATAATAACTCATACTAGAATATAGCTACAATATGCTTAAAACATAGGTAGAGAAACAACTTAGCAAGAAGATTCGAGTATTATTAGTGATACCCAATGTCGTATCACACACAGTTAGGGTTAATAAAATTCATTGTTGATATAGCTATCAGCTGTTAAAAGATGCACTTTAATGTCATTTGTGGCTTTCATAAGCTGCAATTACAATATAATCAATAAAATTGCAAATGTGAATACATATAGATACCACACAATCTAAATCATTTATGGTACACTCTTACAAGCTTCCCATCATAGCTATTAAAGAATATTAATCTTAATAAAAACAATAGGGTAACTAAATAACAACATTCATTTCAAATGACTTAGAATTAATATTACATTATATCACACTTACCGGCTATTATATTTTAAACAACACATTCAGATGACAAGTCATCGCACCAACATAAATGTGAAAAACAAAACAATAGAGTAAACAAAATCACAACAACACATTCAATATATTTAAAATTCATCTTAATTCTCTTACATCCTCATTAATATAATCTTAACTAATTAAGGCATAAAAATGGCTTACTACTTCAAGCTCTGTAAAAACTACTACTTTCATTCTTAAACCACTTGAAATAAAACTTCTAAAACCATTTACCTTATGTAAAAACATAAATGTCTGTATAAAATAATCTTTAAAGTCTTCTAGTTTTGTAATTATTTTGGCACAAACAGAACAATAACAAGAAAGAAGAAAAACATTGTGCTGCTCTTATACTGGTGCTACCACCTGCTTTATATACTTCTCAGAGTTAGGTAAAGTAGTCTTATATCGTTACCATATCTATGCTATATCTTCTCTAATAGTTATTATCCATGCACATAACTTAAACAATACAGTTCATTCTCATCATCTCAATTACCTCAGTAACAACATTCACATCGACATCATGATTGAGAAATAGTTCAACGATGTCTCTATGTCCTTTAGAACTTGCATAATGAAGAGCTGCCCATCCTCTCTATTAGAAAAACACACAAACAATAAACTGTAAAGTGTAACTACTAACACTCTATATTTCACTCGATATTTCTAAAAATTCAAAGCTAAACAAATGATGCTTCAATTCATGTCCATTACTGCTATTTTGGTGTGTCCATCTCAACTGATTATTGGAAAATTATGAAAAAGTGATCTCTATACATCCGATGGTGTCCAATAACAATACGTAGGAAAACTAGTTAACAAATATGTTATAAAAACAAATGACATTTTTTCAAATATTGTAATAAAGTCTTTGCATCCTCTTCTACTTCTAATCTTCATCATATCTGGCATATTCTTAAAGACAATTTTAAACCTTTATTATGATAGTAAACAACTAATATTTCTCTTTAAAGAAAAGGATTTACAATTTATCTTTAGTTATACTGACTGTCTCATATAACATATGCACATCAACACTTACTTTGTCAAAAAGATCTAGTTTGGCTCCTTTCTGTGCTAAAATAAAAACAACATCTTTGTGTCCATTCTCTGCTGCTAACATGACTGCAGTCATTCCACCCTAAATATATTATTAATTACCACATTAACATGAATCATAACATCAATATATTACCTTTACCAACACTATGTAGATGTATCAGTACACTAGTAACATTACAAACTTAGACAAAATTATGTATAGTCAAGCAAATTATGAGTCAAATGACTTTCAATAATTGGACATTATAAATACAAATTTGAAACTTTACAAAAAACTTCAAGCATTATTATATAATTCATACTACATTATATCAAATTTACATATTATTGTATTATGAAGGACACATTCAAATGATAAGCAATAACAGCTGCATAAATGTGGAAACAAAAAGCAATAACATTAACAAAATAACAACAACACATTCAATAAGCTCAAAATTCATACTAGAATATAGCTACAATATGCTTAAAATGTAAGTAGTAAAACAACTTAGCAAAAGATTTAAGCATTATTAGTGATACCCAATGTCATATCACACACAGTTAGGGTTAATAAAATTCATTGTTGATATAGCTATCAGTAGTTAAAGAATGCGTCATTTGTGGCTTTCATAAGCTGCAATTACAATATAATCAATAAAATTGCGAGTGTGAATACATATAGATACCACACAATCTAAAACAATTATGGTACACCCTTACAAGCTTCCCATCATAGCTATTAAAGACTATTAATCTTAATAAAAACAATAAGGTAACTAAATAACAACTTTCAATTCAAATGACTTAGAATTAATACTACATTATATCACACTTACCCACTATTATATTTTAAACAACATATTCAGATGACAAGTCATCACACCAACATAAATGTGAAAAATAAAACAATAGAGTAAACAAAATCACAACAACACATTCAATATACTTAAAATTTATACTACATTATATCAAAATTATATCCTATTATATTGTAAAGGACACATTCAAATAAGTACTTACAAGAACATAAATGTGGAAATGAAAACAATACAGTAAACAAAATGATAATAACTCATACTAGAATATAGCTACAATATGCTTAAAATATAGGTAGAGAAACAACTTAGCAAGAAGATTCGAGTATTATTAGTGATACCCAATGTCGTATCACACACAGTTAGGGTTAATAAAATTCATTGTTGATATAGCTATCAACTGTTAAAAGATGCACTTTAATGTCATTTGTGGCTTTCATAAGCTGCAATTACAATATAATCAATAAAATTGCAAATGTGAATACATATAGATACCACATAATCTAAAACAATTGTGGTACACCCTTACAAGCTTCCCATCATAGCTATTAAAGACTATTAATCTTAATAAAAACAATAGGGTAACTAAATAACAACTTTCAATTCAAATGACTTAGAATTAATACTACATTATATCACACTTACCAACTATTATATTTTAAACAACATATTCAGATGACAAGTCATCACACCAACATAAATGTGAAAAATAAAACAATAGAGTAAACAAAATCACAACAACACATTCAATATACTTAAAATTTATACTACATTATATCAAAATTATATCCTATTATATTGTAAAGGACACATTCAAATAAGTACTTACAAGAACATAAATGTGGAAATGAAAACAATACAGTAAACAAAATGATAATAACTCATACTAGAATATAGCTACAATATGCTTAAAATATAGGTAGAGAAACAACTTAGCAAGAAGATTCGAGTATTATTAGTGATACCCAATGTCATATCACACACAGTTAGGGTTAATAAAATTCATTGTTGATATAGCTATCAACTGTTAAAAGATGCACTTTAATGTCATTTGTGGCTTTCATAAGCTGCAATTACAATATAATGAATAAAATTGCAAATGTGAATACATATAGATACCACACAATCTAAAACAATTGTGGTACACCCTTACAAGCTTCCCATCATAGCTATTAAAGACTATTAATCTTAATAAAAACAATGAGGTAACTAAATAACAACTTTCAATTCAAATGACTTAGAATTAATACTACATTATATCACACTTACCCACTATTATATTTTAAACAACATATTCAGATGACAAGTCATCACACCAACATAAATGTGAAAAATAAAACAATAGAGTAAACAAAATCACAACAACACATTCAATATACTTAAAATTTATACTACATTATATCAAAATTATATCCTATTATATTGTAAAGGACACATTCAAATAAGTACTTACAAGAACATAAATGTGGAAATGAAAACAATACAGTAAACAAAATGATAATAACTCATACTAGAATATAGCTACAATATGCTTAAAATATAGGTAGAGAAACAACTTAGCAAGAAGATTCGAGTATTATTAGTGATACCCAATGTCGTATCACACACAGTTAGGGTTAATAAAATTCATTGTTGATATAGCTATCAACTGTTAAAAGATGCACTTTAATGTCATTTGTGGCTTTCATAAGCTGCAATTACAATATAATCAATAAAATTGCAAATGTGAATACATATAGATACCACACAATCTAAAACAATTGTGGTACACCCTTACAAGCTTCCCATCATAGCTATTAAAGACTATTAATCTTAATAAAAACCACTAGGTAACTAAATAACAACTTTCAATTCAAATGACTTAGAATTAATACTACATTATATCACACTTACAAACTATTATATTTTAAACAACATATTCAGATGACAAGTCATCACACCAACATAAATGTGAAAAATAAAACAATAGAGTAAACAAAATCACAACAACACATTCAATATACTTAAAATTTATACTACATTTTATCAAAATTATATCCTATTATATTGTAAAGGACACATTCAAATAAGTACTTACAAGAACATAAATGTGGAAATGAAAACAATACAGTAAACAAAATGATAATAACTCATACTAGAATATAGCTACAATATGCTTAAAATATAGGTAGAGAAACAACTTAGCAAGAAGATTCGAGTATTATTAGTGATACCCAATGTCGTATCACACACAGTTAGGGTTAATAAAATTCATTGTTGATATAGCTATCAACTGTTAAAAAATGCACTTTAATGTCATTTGTGGCTTTCATAAGCTGCAATTACAATATAATCAATAAAATTGCAAATGTGAATACATATAGATACCACACAATCTAAAACAATTGTGGTACACCCTTACAAGCTTCCCATCATAGCTATTAAAGACTATTAATCTTAATAAAAACAATGAGGTAACTAAATAACAACTTTCAATTCAAATGACTTAGAATTAATACTACATTATATCACACTTACATCCTATTATATTTTAAACAACATATTCAGATGACAAGTCATCACACCAACATAAATGTGAAAAATAAAACAATAGAGTAAACAAAATCACAACAACACATTCAATATACTTAAAATTTATACTACATTATATCAAAATTATATCCTATTATATTGTAAAGGACACATTCAAATAAGTACTTACAAAAACATAAATGTGGAAATGAAAACAATACAGTAAACAAAATGATAATAACTCATACTAGAATATAGCTACAATATGCTTAAAATATAGGTAGAAAAACAACTTAGCAAGAAGATTCGAGCATTATTAGTGACACCCAATGTCGTATCACACACAGTTAGGGTTAATAAAATTAATTGCTGATATAGTCATCAGCTGTTAAAAGATGCACTTTAATGTCATTTGTGGCTTTCATAAGCTGCAATTACAATATAATCAATAAAATTGCAAATGTGAATACATATAGATACCACACAATCTAAAACAATTGTGGTACACCCTTACAAGCTTCCCATCATAGCTATTAAAGACTATTAATCTTAATAAAAACAATGAGGTAACTAAATAACAACTTTCAATTCAAATGACTTAGAATTAATACTACATTATATCACACTTACCGACTATTATATTTTAAACAACATATTCAGATGACAAGTCATCACACCAACATAAATGTGAAAAATAAAACAATAGAGTAAACAAAATCACAACAACACATTCAATATACTTAAAATTTATACTACATTATATCAAAATTATATCCTATTATATTGTAAAGGACACATTCAAATAAGTACTTACAAGAACATAAATGTAGAAATGAAAACAATACAGTAAACAAAATGATAATAACTCATACTAGAATATAGCTACAATATGCTTAAAATATAGGTAGAGAAACAACTTAGCAAGAAGATTCGAGTATTATTAGTGATACCCAATGTCGTATCACACACAGTTAGGGTTAATAAAATTCATTGTTGATATAGCTATCAACTGTTAAAAGATGCACTTTAATGTCATTTGTGGCTTTCATAAGCTGCAATTACAATATAATCAATAAAATTGCAAATGTGAATACATATAGATACCACACAATCTAAAACAATTATGGTACACCCTTACAAGCTTCCCATCATAGCTATTAAAGACTATTAATCTTAATAAAAACAATGAGGTAACTAAATAACAACTTTCAATTCAAATGACTTAGAATTAATACTACATTATATCACACTTACCAACTATTATATTTTAAACAACATATTCAGATGACAAGTCATCACACCAACATAAATGTGAAAAATAAAACAATAGAGTAAACAAAATCACAACAACACATTCAATATACTTAAAATTTATACTACATTATATCAAAATTATATCCTATTATATTGTAAAGGACACATTCAAATAAGTACTTACAAAAACATAAATGTGGAAATGAAAACAATACAGTAAACAAAATGATAATAACTCATACTAGAATATAGCTACAATATGCTTAAAATATAGGTAGAGAAACAACTTAGCAAGAAGATTCGAGTATTATTAGTGATACCCAATGTCGTATCACACACAGTTAGGGTTAATAAAATTCATTGTTGATATAGCTATCAACTGTTAAAAGATGCACTTTAATGTCATTTGTGGCTTTCATAAGCTGCAATTACAATATAATCAATAAAATTGCAAATGTGAATACATATAGATACCACACAATCTAAAACAATTATGGTACACCCTTACAAGCTTCCCATCATAGCTATTAAAGACTATTAATCTTAATAAAAACAATGAGGTAACTAAATAACAACTTTCAATTCAAATGACTTAGAATTAATACTACATTATATCACACTTACCAACTATTATATTTTAAACAACATATTCAGATGACAAGTCATCACACCAACATAAATGTGAAAAATAAAACAATAGAGTAAACAAAATCACAACAACACATTCAATATACTTAAAATTTATACTACATTATATCAAAATTATATCCTATTATATTGTAAAGGACACATTCAAATAAGTACTTACAAGAACATAAATGTGGAAATGAAAACAATACAGTAAACAAAATGATAATAACTCATACTAGAATATAGCTACAATATGCTTAAAATATAGGTAGAGAAACAACTTAGCAAGAAGATTCGAGTATTATTAGTGATACCCAATGTCGTATCACACACAGTTAGGGTTAATAAAATTCATTGTTGATATAGCTATCAACTGTTAAAAGATGCACTTTAATGTCATTTGTGGCTTTCATAAGCTGCAATTACAATATAATCAATAAAATTGCAAATGTGAATACATATAGATACCACACAATCTAAATCATTTATGGTACACTCTTACAAGCTTCCCATTATAGCTATTAAAGAATATTAATCTTACTAAAAACAATAGGGTAACTAAATAACAACATTCATTTCAAATGACTTAGAATTAATATTACATTATATCACACTTACCCACTATTATATTTTAAACAACACATTCAGATGACAAGTCATCGCACCAACATAAATGTGAAAAACAAAACAATAGAGTAAACAAAATCACAACAACACATTCAATATATTTAAAATTCATCTTAATTCTCTTACATCCTCATTAATATAATCTTAACTAATTAAGGCATAAAAATGGCTTACTACTTCAAGCTCTGTAAAAACTACTACTTTCATTCTTAAACCACCTGAAATAAAACTTCTAAAACCATTTACCTTATGTAAAAACATAAATGTCTGTATATAATAATCTTTAAAGTCTTCTAGTTTTGTAATTATTTTGGCACAAACAGAACAATAACAAGAAAGAAGAAAAACATTGTGCTGCTCTTATACTGGTGCTACCACCTGCTTTATATACTTCTCAGAGTTAGGTAAAGTAGTCTTATATCGTTACCATATCTATGCTATATCTTCTCTAATAGTTATTATCCATGCACATAACTTAAACAATACAGTTCATTCTCATCATCTCAATTACCTCAGTAACAACATTCACATCGACATTATGGTAGAGAAATAGTTCAACGATGTCTCTATGTCCTTTAGAACTTGCATAATGAAGAGCTGCCCATCCTCTCTATTAGAAAAACACACAAACAATAAACTGTAAAGTGTAACTACTAACACTCTATATTTCACTCGATATTTCTAAAAATTCAAAGCTAAACAAATGATGCTTCAATTCATGTCCATTACTGCTATTTTGGTGTGTCCATCTCAACTGATTATTGGAAAATTATGAAAAAGTGATCTCTATACATCTGATGGTGTCCAATAACAATACGTAGGAAAACTAGTTAACAAATATGTTATAAAAACAAATGACATTTTTTCAAATATTGTAATAAAGTCTTTGTATCCTCTTCTACTTCTAATCTTCATCATATCTGGCATATTCTTAAAGACAATTTTAAACCTTTATTATGATAGTAAACAACTAATATTTCTCTTTAAAGAAAAGGATTTACAATTTATCTTTAGTTATACTGACTGTCTCATATAACATATGCACATCAACACTTACTTTGTCAAAAAGATCTAGTTTGGCTCCTTTCTGTGCTAAAATAAAAACAACATCTTTGTGTCCATTCTCTGCTGCTAACATGACTGCAGTCATTCCACCCTAAATATATTATTAATTACCACATTAACATGAATCATAACATCAATATATTACTTTTACCAACACTATGTAGATGTATCAGTACACTAGTAACATTACAAACTTAGACAAAATTATGTATAGTCAAGCAAATTATGAGTCAAATAACTTTCAATAATTGGACATTATAAATACAAATTTGAAACTTTACAAAAAACTCCAAGCATTATTATATAATTCATACTACATTATATCAAATTTACATATTATTGTATTATGAAGGACACATTCAAATGATAAGCAATAACAGCTGCATAAATGTGGAAACAAAAAGCAATAACATAAACAAAATAACAACAACACATTCAATAAGCTCAAAATTCATACTAGAATATAGCTACAATATGCTTAAAATGTAAGTAGTAAAACAACTTAGCAAAAGATTTAAGCATTATTAGTGATACCCAATGTCATATCACACACAATTAGGGTTAATAAAATTCATTGCTGATATAGCTATCAGTAGTTAAAGAATGCGTCATTTGTGGCTTTCATAAGCTGCAATTACAACATAATCAATAAAATTGCAAATGTGAATACATATAGATACCACACAATCTAAAACAATTATGGTACACCCTTACAAGCTTCCCATCATAGCTATAAAAGACTATTAATCTTAATAAAAACAATAAGGTAACTAAATAACAACTTTTAATTCAAATGACTTAGAATTAATACTACATTATATCACACTTACCCACTATTATATTTTAAACAACATATTCAGATGACAAGTCATCACACCAACATAAATGTGAAAAATAAAACAATAGAGTAAACAAAATCACAACAACACATTCAATATACTTAAAATTTATACTACATTGTGTCAAAATTATATCCTATTATATTGTAAAGGACACTTTCAAATAAGTACTTACAAAAACATAAATGTGAAAATGAAAACAATACAGTAAACAAAATGATAATAACTCATACTAGAATATAGCTACAATATGCTTAAAATATAGGTAGAAAAACAACTTAGCAAGAAGATTCGAGCATTATTAGTGACACCCAATGTCGTATCACACACAGTTAGGGTTAATAAAATTAATTGCTGATATAGTCATCAGCTGTTAAAAGATGCACTTTAATGTCATTTGTGGCTTTCATAAGCTGCAATTACAATATAATCAATAAAATTGCAAATGTGAATACATATAGATACCACACAATCTAAAACAATTATGGTACACCCTTACAAGCTTCCCATCATAGCTATTAAAGACTATTAATCTTAATAAAAACAATAAGGTAACTAAATAACAACTTTCAATTCAAATGACTTAGAATTAATACTACATTATATCACACTTACCGACTATTATATTTTAAACAACACATTCAGATGACAAGTAATCACACCAACATAAAATTAAAAAACAAAACAATAAAGTAAACAAAATCACAACAACACATTCAATATACTTTGAATTCATACTACATTATATCAAAATTAAATCATATTATATTGTAAAGAACACATTTAGATGACAAGTAATAACAGCAAACATTAATGTGGAAATGAAAACAATACAGTAAACAAAATGATAATAACTCATACTAGAATATAGCTACAATATGCTTAAAATATAGGTAGAGAAACAACTTAGCAAGAAGATTGGAGTATTATTAGTGATACCTAATGTCGTATCACACACAGTTAGGGTTAATAAAATTCATTGTTGATATAGCTATCAGCTATTAAAAAATGCACTTTAATGTCATTTGTGGCTTTCATAAGCTGCAATTACAATAAAATGAATAAAATTGCAAATGTGAATACATATAGATACCACACAATCTAAAACAATTATGGTACACCCTTACAAGCTTCCCATCATAGCTATTAAAAACTATTAATCTTAATAAAAACAATAAGGTAACTAAATAACAACTTTCAATTCAAATGACTTAGAATTAATACTACATTATATCACACTTACCGGCTATTATATTTTAAACAACACATTCAGATGACAAGTCATCGCACCAACACAAATGTGAAAAACAAAACAATAGAGTAAACAAAATCACAACAACACATTCAATATACTTAAAATTTATACTACATTGTGTCAAAATTATATCCTATTATATTGTAAAGGACACATTCAAATAAGTACTTACAAAAACATAAATGTGGAAATGAAAACAATACAGTAAACAAAATGATAATAACTCATACTAGAATATAGCTACAATATGCTTAAAATATAGGTAGAGAAACAACTTAGCAAGAAGATTCGAGTATTATTAGTGATACCCAATGTCGTATCACACACAGTTAGGGTTAATAAAATTCATTGTTGATATAGCTATCAGCTGTTAAAAAATGCACTTTAATGTCATTTGTGGCTTTCATAAGCTGCAATTACAATATAATCAATAAAATTGCAAATGTGAATACATATAGATACCACACAATCTAAATCATTTATGGTACACTCTTACAAGCTTCCCATCATAGCTATTAAAGACTATTAATCTTAATAAAAACAATAGGGTAACTAAATAACAACTTTCAATTCAAATGATTTAGAGTTAATATTACATTATATCACACTTACCCACTATTATATTTTAAACAACACATTCAGATGACAAGTCATCGCACCAACATAAATGTGAAAAACAAAACAATAGAGTAAACAAAATCACAACAACACATTCAATATACTTAAAATTTATACTACATTGTGTCAAAATTATATCCTATTATATTGTAAAGAACACATTTAGATGACAAGTAATAACAGCAAACATTAATGTGGAAATGAAAACAATACAGTAAACAAAATGATAATAACTCATACTAGAATATAGCTACAATATGCTTAAAATATAGGTAGAGAAACAACTTAGCAAGAAGATTGGAGTATTATTAGTGATACCTAATGTCGTATCACACACAGTTAGGGTTAATAAAATTCATTGTTGATATAGCTATCAGCTATTAAAAAATGCACTTTAATGTCATTTGTGGCTTTCATAAGCTGCAATTACAATAAAATGAATAAAATTGCAAATGTGAATACATATAGATACCACACAATCTAAAACAATTATGGTACACCCTTACAAGCTTCCCATCATAGCTATTAAAAACTATTAATCTTAATAAAAACAATAAGGTAACTAAATAACAACTTTCAATTCAAATGACTTAGAATTAATACTACATTATATCACACTTACCGGCTATTATATTTTAAACAACACATTCAGATGACAAGTCATCGCACCAACATAAATGTGAAAAACAAAACAATAGAGTAAACAAAATCACAACAACACATTCAATATACTTAAAATTTATACTACATTGTGTCAAAATTATATCCTATTATATTGTAAAGGACACATTCAAATAAGTACTTACAAAAACATAAATGTGGAAATGAAAACAATACAGTAAACAAAATAATAATAACTCATACTAGAATATAGCTACAATATGCTTAAAATATAGGTAGAGAAACAACTTAGCAAGAAGATTCGAGTATTATTAGTGATACCCAATGTCGTATCACACACAGTTAGGGTTAATAAAATTCATTGTTGATATAGCTATCAACTGTTAAAAGATGCACTTTAATGTCATTTGTGGCTTTCATAAGCTGCAATTACAATATAATCAATAAAATTGCAAATGTGAATACATATAGATACCACACAATCTAAATCATTTATGGTACACTCTTACAAGCTTCCCATCATAGCTATTAAAGACTATTAATCTTAATAAAAACAATGAGGTAACTAAATAACAACTTTCAATTCAAATGACTTAGAATTAATATTACATTATATCACACTTACCGGCTATTATATTTTAAACAACACATTCAGATGACAAGTCATCGCACCAACATAAATGTGAAAAACAAAACAATAGAGTAAACAAAATCACAACAACACATTCAATATACTTAAAATTTATACTACATTGTGTCAAAATTATATCCTATTATATTGTAAAGGACACTTTCAAATAAGTACTTACAAAAACATAAATGTGGAAATGAAAACAATACAGTAAACAAAATGATAATAACTCATACTAGAATATAGCTACAATATGCTTAAAATATAGGTAGAGAAACAACTTAGCAAGAAGATTCGAGTATTATTAGTGATACCCAATGTCGTATCACACACAGTTAGGGTTAATAAAATTCATTGTTGATATAGCTATCAGCTGTTAAAAAATGCACTTTAATGTCATTTGTGGCTTTCATAAGCTGCAATTACAATATAATCAATAAAATTGCAAATGTGAATACATATAGATACCACACAATCTAAATCATTTATGGTACACTCTTACAAGCTTCCCATCATAGCTATTAAAGACTATTAATCTTAATAAAAACAATAGGGTAACTAAATAACAACTTTCAATTCAAATGATTTAGAGTTAATATTACATTATATCACACTTACCTTCTATTATATTTTAAACAACACATTCAGATGACAAGTCATCGCACCAACATAAATGTGGAAAACAAAACAATAGAGTAAACAAAATCACAACAACACATTCAATATACTTAAAATTTATACTACATTGTGTCAAAATTATATCCTATTATATTGTAAAGGACACATTCAAATAAGTACTTACAAAAACATAAATGTGGAAATGAAAACAATACAGTAAACAAAATAATAATAACTCATACTAGAATATAGCTACAATATGCTTAAAATATAGGTAGAGAAACAACTTAGCAAGAAGATTCGAGTATTATTAGTGATACCCAATGTCGTATCACACACAGTTAGGGTTAATAAAATTCATTGTTGATATAGCTATCAGCTGTTAAAAGATGCACTTTAATGTCATTTGTGGCTTTCATAAGCTGCAATTACAATATAATCAATAAAATTGCAAATGTGAATACATATAGATACCACACAATCTAAATCATTTATGGTACACTCTTACAAGCTTCCCATCATAGCTATTAAAGACTATTAATCTTAATAAAAACAATGAGGTAACTAAATAACAACTTTCAATTCAAATGACTTAGAATTAATATTACATTATATCACACTTACCGGCTATTATATTTTAAACAACACATTCAGATGACAAGTCATCGCACCAACATAAATGTGAAAAACAAAACAATAGAGTAAACAAAATCACAACAACACATTCAATATACTTAAAATTTATACTACATTGTGTCAAAATTATATCCTATTATATTGTAAAGGACACTTTCAAATAAGTACTTACAAAAACATAAATGTGGAAATGAAAACAATACAGTAAACAAAATGATAATAACTCATACTAGAATATAGCTACAATATGCTTAAAATATAGGTAGAGAAACAACTTAGCAAGAAGATTCGAGTATTATTAGTGATACCCAATGTCGTATCACACACAGTTAGGGTTAATAAAATTCATTGTTGATATAGCTATCAGCTGTTAAAAAATGCACTTTAATGTCATTTGTGGCTTTCATAAGCTGCAATTACAATATAATCAATAAAATTGCAAATGTGAATACATATAGATACCACACAATCTAAATCATTTATGGTACACTCTTACAAGCTTCCCATCATAGCTATTAAAGACTATTAATCTTAATAAAAACAATAGGGTAACTAAATAACAACTTTCAATTCAAATGATTTAGAGTTAATATTACATTATATCACACTTACCCACTATTATATTTTAAACAACACATTCAGATGACAAGTCATCGCACCAACATAAATGTGAAAAACAAAACAATAGAGTAAACAAAATCACAACAACACATTCAATATACTTAAAATTTATACTACATTGTGTCAAAATTATATCCTATTATATTGTAAAGGACACATTCAAATAAGTACTTACAAAAACATAAATGTGGAAATGAAAACAATACAGTAAACAAAATAATAATAACTCATACTAGAATATAGCTACAATATGCTTAAAATATAGGTAGAGAAACAACTTAGCAAGAAGATTCGAGTATTATTAGTGATACCCAATGTCGTATCACACACAGTTAGGGTTAATAAAATTCATTGTTGATATAGCTATCAGCTGTTAAAAGATGCACTTTAATGTCATTTGTGGCTTTCATAAGCTGCAATTACAATATAATCAATAAAATTGCAAATGTGAATACATATAGATACCACACAATCTAAATCATTTATGGTACACTCTTACAAGCTTCCCATCATAGCTATTAAAGACTATTAATCTTAATAAAAACAATGAGGTAACTAAATAACAACTTTCAATTCAAATGACTTAGAATTAATATTACATTATATCACACTTACCGGCTATTATATTTTAAACAACACATTCAGATGACAAGTCATCGCACCAACATAAATGTGAAAAACAAAACAATAGAGTAAACAAAATCACAACAACACATTCAATATACTTAAAATTTATACTACATTGTGTCAAAATTATATCCTATTATATTGTAAAGGACACTTTCAAATAAGTACTTACAAAAACATAAATGTGGAAATGAAAACAATACAGTAAACAAAATGATAATAACTCATACTAGAATATAGCTACAATATGCTTAAAATATAGGTAGAGAAACAACTTAGCAAGAAGATTCGAGTATTATTAGTGATACCCAATGTCGTATCACACACAGTTAGGGTTAATAAAATTCATTGTTGATATAGCTATCAGCTGTTAAAAAATGCACTTTAATGTCATTTGTGGCTTTCATAAGCTGCAATTACAATAAAATGAATAAAATTGCAAATGTGAATACATATAGATACCACACAATCTAAAACAATTATGGTACACCCTTACAAGCTTCCCATCATAGCTATTAAAAACTATTAATCTTAATAAAAACAATGAGGTAACTAAATAACAACTTTCAATTCAAATGACTTAGAATTAATACTACATTATATCACACTTACCAACTATTATATTTTAAACAACATATTCAGATGACAAGTCATCACACCAACATAAATGTGAAAAATAAAACAATAGAGTAAACAAAATCACAACAACACATTCAATATACTTAAAATTTATACTACATTGTGTCAAAATTATATCCTATTATATTGTAAAGGACACATTCAAATAAGTACTTACAAAAACATAAATGTGGAAATGAAAACAATACAGTAAACAAAATGATAATAACTCATACTAGAATATAGCTACAATATGCTTAAAATATAGGTAGAGAAACAACTTAGCAAGAAGATTCGAGTATTATTAGTGATACCCAATGTCGTATCACACACAGTTAGGGTTAATAAAATTCATTGTTGATATAGCTATCAGCTGTTAAAAGATGCACTTTAATGTCATTTGTGGCTTTCATAAGCTGCAATTACAATATAATCAATAAAATTGCAAATGTGAATACATATAGATACCACACAATCTAAATCATTTATGGTACACTCTTACAAGCTTCCCATTATAGCTATTAAAGAATATTAATCTTACTAAAAACAATAGGGTAACTAAATAACAACATTCATTTCAAATGACTTAGAATTAATATTACATTATATCACACTTACCCACTATTATATTTTAAACAACACATTCAGATGACAAGTCATCGCACCAACATAAATGTGAAAAACAAAACAATAGAGTAAACAAAATCACAACAACACATTCAATATATTTAAAATTCATCTTAATTCTCTTACATCCTCATTAATATAATCTTAACTAATTAAGGCATAAAAATGGCTTACTACTTCAAGCTCTGTAAAAACTACTACTTTCATTCTTAAACCACCTGAAATAAAACTTCTAAAACCATTTACCTTATGTAAAAACATAAATGTCTGTATATAATAATCTTTAAAGTCTTCTAGTTTTGTAATTATTTTGGCACAAACAGAACAATAACAAGAAAGAAGAAAAACATTGTGCTGCTCTTATACTGGTGCTACCACCTGCTTTATATACTTCTCAGAGTTAGGTAAAGTAGTCTTATATCGTTACCATATCTATGCTATATCTTCTCTAATAGTTATTATCCATGCACATAACTTAAACAATACAGTTCATTCTCATCATCTCAATTACCTCAGTAACAACATTCACATCGACATTATGGTAGAGAAATAGTTCAACGATGTCTCTATGTCCTTTAGAACTTGCATAATGAAGAGCTGCCCATCCTCTCTATTAGAAAAACACACAAACAATAAACTGTAAAGTGTAACTACTAACACTCTATATTTCACTCGATATTTCTAAAAATTCAAAGCTAAACAAATGATGCTTCAATTCATGTCCATTACTGCTATTTTGGTGTGTCCATCTCAACTGATTATTGGAAAATTATGAAAAAGTGATCTCTATACATCTGATGGTGTCCAATAACAATACGTAGGAAAACTAGTTAACAAATATGTTATAAAAACAAATGACATTTTTTCAAATATTGTAATAAAGTCTTTGCATCCTCTTCTACTTCTAATCTTCATCATATCTGGCATATTCTTAAAGACAATTTTAAACCTTTATTATGATAGTAAACAACTAATATTTCTCTTTAAAGAAAAGGATTTACAATTTATCTTTAGTTATACTGACTGTCTCATATAACATATGCACATCAACACTTACTTTGTCAAAAAGATCTAGTTTGGCTCCTTTCTGTGCTAAAATAAAAACAACATCTTTGTGTCCATTCTCTGCTGCTAACATGACTGCAGTCATTCCACCCTAAATATATTATTAATTACCACATTAACATGAATCATAACATCAATATATTACCTTTACCAACACTATGTAGATGTATCAGTACACTAGTAACATTACAAACTTAGACAAAATTATGTATAGTCAAGCAAATTATGAGTCAAATAACTTTCAATAATTGGACATTATAAATACAAATTTGAAACTTTACAAAAAACTCCAAGCATTATTATATAATTCATACTACATTATATCAAATTTACATATTATTGTATTATGAAGGACACATTCAAATGATAAGCAATAACAGCTGCATAAATGTGGAAACAAAAAGCAATAACATAAACAAAATAACAACAACACATTCAATAAGCTCAAAATTCATACTAGAATATAGCTACAATATGCTTAAAATGTAAGTAGTAAAACAACTTAGCAAAAGATTTAAGCATTATTAGTGATACCCAATGTCATATCACACACAGTTAGGGTTAATAAAATTCATTGCTGATATAGCTATCAGTAGTTAAAGAATGCGTCATTTGTGGCTTTCATAAGCTGCAATTACAATATAATGAATAAAATTGCAAATGTGAATACATATAGATACCACACAATCTAAAACAATTATGGTACACCCTTACAAGCTTCCAATCATAGCTATTAAAAACTATTAATCTTAATAAAAACAATAAGGTAACTAAATAACAACTTTCAATTCAAATGACTTAGAATTAATACTACATTATATCACACTTACCTTCTATTATATTTTAAACAACATATTCAGATGACAAGTCATCACACCAACATAAATGTGAAAAATAAAACAATAGAGTAAACAAAATCACAACAACACGTTCAATATACTTAAAATTTATACTACATTGTGTCAAAATTATATCCTATTATATTGTAAAGGACACTTTCAAATAAGTACTTACAAAAACATAAATGTGAAAATGAAAACAATACAGTAAACAAAATGATAATAACTCATACTAGAATATAGTTACAATATGCTTAAAATATAGGTAGAGAAACAACTTAGCAAGAAGATTCGAGCATTATTAGTGATACCCAATGTCATATCACACACAGTTAGGGTTAATAAAATTCATTGCTGATATAGCTATCAGTAGTTAAAGAATGCGTCATTTGTGGCTTTCATAAGCTGCAATTACAATATAATCAATAAAATTGCGAGTGTGAATACATATAGATACCACACAATCTAAAACAATTATGGTACACCCTTACAAGCTTCCCATCATAGCTATTAAAGACTATTAATCTTAATAAAAACAATAAGGTAACTAAATAACAACTTTCAATTCAAATGACTTAGAATTAATACTACATTATATCACACTTACCCACTATTATATTTTAAAAAACATATTCAGATGACAAGTCATCACACCAACATAAATGTGAAAAATAAAACAATAGAGTAAACAAAATCACAACAACACATTCAATATACTTAAAATTTATACTACATTATATCAAAATAATATCCTATTATATTGTAAAGGACACATTCAAATAAGTACTTACAAAAACATAAATGTGGAAATGAAAACAATACAGTAAACAAAATGATAATAACTCATACTAGAATATAGCTACAATATGCTTAAAATATAGGTAGAAAAACAACTTAGCAAGAAGATTCGAGCATTATTAGTGACACCCAATGTCGTATCACACACAGTTAGGGTTAATAAAATTCATTGCTGATATAGTCATCAGCTGTTAAAAGATGCACTTTAATGTCATTTGTGGCTTTCATAAGCTGCAATTACAATATAATCAATAAAATTGCAAATGTGAATACATATAGATACCACACAATCTAAAACAATTATGGTACACCCTTACAAGCTTCCCATCATAGCTATTAAAGACTATTAATCTTAATAAAAACAATGAGGTAACTAAATAACAACTTTCAATTCAAATGACTTAGAATTAATACTACATTATATCACACTTACCGACTATTATATTTTAAACAACATATTCAGATGACAAGTCATCACACCAACATAAATGTGAAAAATAAAACAATAGAGTAAACAAAATCACAACAACACATTCAATATACTTAAATTCATACTAGATTGTATAAAAATTATATCCTATTATATTGTAAACTACACATTCAAATAAGTACTTACAAAAACATAAATGTGGAAATGAAAACAATACAGTAAACAAACGATAATAATTCATACTAGAATATAGCTACAATATGCTTAAAATATAGGTAGAGAAACAACTTAGCATAAAGATTCGTTTATTATTAGTGATACCCAATGTCGTATCACACACAGTTAGGGTTAATAAAACTCATTGCTGATATAGTCATCAGCTGTTAAAAGATGCACTTTAATGTCATTTGTGGCTTTCATAAGCTGCAATTACAATATAATCAATAAAATTGCAAATGTGAATACATATAGATACCACACAATCTAAAACAATTGTGGTACACACTTATAAGCTTCCCATCATAGCTATTAAAAACTATTAATGTTAATATAAAACAATAGGGTAACTAAATAACAACTTTCAATTCAAATGATTTAGAATTAATATTACATTATATCACACTTACCGGCTATTATATTTTAAAAAACATATTCAGGTGACAAGTCATCACACCAACATAAATGTGAAAATAAAACAATAGAGTAAACAAAATCACAACAACACGTTCAATATACTTAAAATTTATACTACATTATATCAAAATTATATCCTATTATATTGTAAAGGACACATTCAAATAAGTACTTACGAAAATATAAATGTGGAAATGAAAACAATACAGTAAACAAAATGATAATAACTCATACTAGAATATAGCTACAATATGCTTAAAATGTAAGTAGTAAAACAACTAAGCAAAAGATTTAAGCATTATTAGTGATACCCAATGTCATATTGCACACGGTTAGGGTTAATAAAATTCATTGCTGATATAGCTATCAGTAGTTAAAGAATGCGTCATTTGTGGCTTTCATAAGCTGCAATTACAATATAATCAATAAAATTGCAAATGTGAATACATATAGATACCACACAATCTAAAACAATTATGGTACACCCTTACAAGCTTCCTATCATAGCTATTAAAGACTATTAATCTTAATAAAAACAATAAGGTAACTAAATAACAACTTTCAATTCAAATGACTTAGAATTAATACTACATTATATCACACTTACCTTCTATTATATTTTAAACAACATATTCAGATGACAAGTCATCACACCAACATAAATGTGAAAAATAAAACAATAGAGTAAACAAAATCACAACAACACATTCAATATACTTAAATTCATACTAGATTGTATAAAAATTATATCCTATTATATTGTAAACTACACATTCAAATAAGTACTTACAAAAACATAAATGTGGAAATGAAAACAATACAGTAAACAAACGATAATAATTCATACTAGAATATAGCTACAATATGCTTAAAATATAGGTAGAGAAACAACTTAGCATAAAGATTCGTTAATTATTAGTGACACCCAATGTCGTATCACATACAGTTAGGGTTAATAAAATTCATTGCTGATATAGTCATCAGCTGTTAAAAGATGCACTTTAATGTCATTTGTGGCTTTCATAAGCTGCAATTACAATATAATCAATAAAATTGCAAATGTGAATACATATAGATACCACACAATCTAAAACAATTGTGGTACACACTTATAAGCTTCCCATCATAGCTATTAAAAACTATTAATGTTAATATAAAACAATAGGGTAACTAAATAACAACTTTCAATTCAAATGATTTAGAATTAATATTACATTATATCACACTTACCGGCTATTATATTTTAAAAAACATATTCAGATGACAAGTCATCACACCAACATAAATGTGAAAATAAAACAATAGAGTAAACAAAATCACAACAACACGTTCAATATACTTAAAATTTATACTACATTATATCAAAATTATATCCTATTATATTGTAAAGGACACATTCAAATAAGTACTTACAAAAATATAAATGTGGAAATAAAAACAATACAGTAAACAAAATGATAATAACTTATACTAGAATATAGCTACAATATGCTTAAAATGTAAGTAGTAAAACAACTAAGCAAAAGATTTAAGCATTATTAGTGATACCCAATGTCATATTGCACACGGTTAGGGTTAATAAAATTCATTGTTGATATAGCTATCAGTAGTTAAAGAATGCGTCATTTGTGGCTTTCATAAGCTGCAATTACAATATAATCAATAAAATTGCAAATGTGAATACATATAGATACCACACAATCTAAAACAATTATGGTACACCCTTACAAGCTTCCTATCATAGCTATTAAAAACTATTAATCTTAATAAAAACAATAAGGTAACTAAATAACAACTTTCAATTCAAATGACTTAGAATTAATACTACATTATATCACACTTACCGGCTATTATATTTTAAACAACATATTCAGATGACAAGTCATCACACCAACATAAATGTGAAAAATAAAACAATAGAGTAAACAAAACACAACAACACATTCAATATATTTAAAATTCATACTAGATTGTATCAAAATTATATCCTATTATATTGTAAAGTACACATTCAAAAAAGTACTTACAAAAACATAAGTGTGGAAATGAAAACAATACAGCAAATAAAATAACAACAACTAGTTCAATAACCTCAAAATTCATACTAGAATATAGCTATAATATGCTTAAAATACTGGTATAGAAATAATTAGCAAAAAAATTTAAGCATTATTAGTGATACCCAATGTCGTATCACACACAGTAAGGGTTATATAAAATTCATTGCTGATATAGTCATCAGCTGTTAAAGGATGCACTTTAATGTCATTTGTGGCTTTTATAAGCTGCAATTACAATATAATCAATAAAATTGCAAATGTGAATACATATAGATAGCACACAATCTAAATCATTTATGGTACACTCTTACAAGCTTCCCATTATAGCTATTAAAGAATATTAATCTTACTAAAAACAATAGGGTAACTAAATAACAACTTTCAATTCAAATGACTTAGAATTAATATTACATTATATCACACTTACCGGCTATTATATTTTAAACAACATATTCAGATGACAAGTCATCACACCAACATAAATGTGAAAAATAAAACAATAGAGTAAACAAAATCACAACAACACATTCAATATATTTAAAATTCATCTTAATTCTCTTACATCCTCATTAATATAATCTTAACTAATTAAGGCATAAAAATGGCTTACTACTTCAAGCTCTGTAAAAACTACTACTTTTATTCTTAAACCACTTGAAATAAAACTTCTAAAACCATATACCTTATGTGAAAACATAAATGTCTGTATAAAATAATCTTTAAAGTCTTCTAGTTTTGTAATTATTTTGGCACAAACAGAACAATAACAAGAAAGAAGAAAAACATTGTGCTGCTCTTATACTGGTGCTACCACCTGCTTTATGTACTTCTTAGAGTTAGGTAAAGTAGTCTTATATCGTTACCATATCTATGCTATATCTTCTCTAATAGTTATTATCCATTCATATAACTTAAACAATACAGTTCATTCTCATCATCTCAATTACCTTAGTAACAACATTGATATCACCATTATGGCTGAGTAATACTTCAACGATGTCTCTGTGTCCTTTAGAACTTGCATAATGAAGAGCTGCCCATCCTCTCTATTAGAAAAACACACAAACAATAAACTGTAAAGTGTAACTACTAACACTCTATATTTCACTCGATATTTCTAAAAATTCAAAGCTAAACAAGTGATGCTTTAATTCATATCCATTACTGCTATTTTGGTGTGTGCATCTCAACTTATTATTGAAAAATTATGAAAAAGTGATCTCTATACATCTGATGGTGTCCAATAACAATAGGTAGGAAAACTGGTTAACACAAGTGTTATAAAAACAAATGACATTTTTTCAAATATTGTAATTAAGTCTTTGCATCCTCTTCTACTTCTAATGTTCATCATATTTGGTATATTTGTAGATCTTAATAATGAAATAGATTTACCCAATTTGTAGTATTTACATGGGCTCCTCTAACAAGAATGTCTTTTACACCTGACAAATCTCCTTCCTTAGCAAGTTCAATTAGACTGTTATTCTATTGTAAAAACAAAAACACTAAATGTATTACTAAATGTAAACTACCATTTCTGTAAACCTAAAGACACTTTTAAATAAATCTTCCCAGCAACTTCTTAGCTTATTTATTTCAATGATATCTTGCATTATAAAAACTTATACAAAACATAGAGCAGTACCTGCATCTAATCATTTAGTAATGAAAAGTTTTTGTGTTATATCAAGAGAAACATCTTTAATAATGTGCAAAACGTTGTTTGACTCAGGGATATATATCAGGCTTAAAGCAAGCTAACTTACATCATTAAACTATCTTAATTTATCATTTAATGTGTAAAAAAACTTGTGGCAATAACTTTACAGATATTCCATATAAATAACGTTCCATAACTGGTTGTTGTCTTATGCAGTATGAATATGAGTATCGTATATGTACTTTATAAACTGTAAAAAGATAGAAAAGAATGTCTTAAAACAACACTAACTGAAACTAAACAAATAAAAACACAATATAGTGGTCACAAATGTCATGTATTTCTTCCAATAATTGGGACAAAATTAGTGTTTTCTGTTATGTCACAATTAATAATTTCTATAGCATTGTTTACTTGATAAAAAAAGATAGCAGTTCAAGCAAAGCTTATACACATAGCTATATGTATGAAATTTTTAAAGAAAGACAATAATTACAATAACCAGAAACAGTAATCATCAACTCAGATTTATACATTATCATCCATCCTTAATATTAACCATATAATACTATGACATTTCATGAACTATAAGCTGTAATGTGAATTCCTGTCGAGCACATAAATCAGTATATTTGAGATAATTTTTTACTCATTTACGATCATGTGTCTTCACTCAATATTACTTTTATACGCGAGTACTTCCGAGTTGATTGTGAGACTGTTATTTTAACACCTACTAGTTAATACCTTAATTACATACTTCGGGTTATCATTCAAAATGAATAACAAAGCAAAAGCAGTTTGACTATTGTAGTGTTATTGTGTTACTTTATAGTCAACAAAGTAGTCTGTATATCTATCTATCATTCTATATATATATATATATATATATATATATATAGATAGATAGATAGATAGATAGATAATAGATAGATATAGATAGATAAGATATAGATACAGATAGATATTGATATATATATATATATATATACACACACACAATGTATGTATTGTTTGAGGCTAACCAGGGCATGGATCAGGCACAACACCAATCTTTTCAATCACAGTAAAGATGGCAAGCATTACATTTCATAAATCCCAAATTGGCTTGTTTAAGTACATTGATGATTTTTATACATAGACTACAGTATGAATATTTAGACTTGACTCACTTGGGACAATTATTATACACATTATAGAATGAAATCTTGGAATGCACATTTGCTATACAGAAAATTCATGTTTTTAGTAAAATCGGCTAAATCTATGTACAATGTGACTCTAAATTGTTCTAAGCTGCTGTATGTTTATTGCTATTTTAAGTTTTCTAATAGAATACTGTATGTCTACTGTCTATGTATGTGCACATAGCCAGCCTGATAGGCCACTGATAGTTATCAACTATGATATAACAAACATTTTCATTGACAACCTTCAAACTTTACATGCAGTTGTAGGTATCCATTTTGAGAAATAACCATAAGTTATAAGAGTATACAAGTACCATACATAGAAGTATGACACTGTTGTATTACACAGCAGATAATTCATAAGAATCATTAGCTTTGAAAGCTTTGTAACACTTGGCATGGGATTCTTTTACACGGGGTAAATTCTGAAGTCCAATCCAATTATTATAATAGCTGGAGCAACAAGTACATTTTTTAAAAAGGTTTGTTTGTGGCAGACCTTTTTACTCTATAAAACAGGAACTACAAACTTTCTATTTATCTGCAAGGTTACATTCATGTATAATAAAGCTCTTAGAGAGACCGAAGCATACTCCTTTCTAATGTAGTTAGGTAGAACAATAATTAGGCTAGACAGTTAGACACAACTATTAATATGATTAGAATACAAAAGCATGCAGTAATATCATAGGGACCACACTAATGTCCATGGAGTGACACATATATATACTCTATTTGACACAGTAATTAATACACAACAATAGAACTATCATGTACTTACCAATTCCTTCTTGTCCATGATAACAGCTGAAATGAGTCAACACAAAGACAAAATAATCAATAAGTCACAAATTCTGCACGCAGGTCATTAGCGAATACGTGGTGCTAAAACAATTGTCACTTTAGCATTAAAATTTGTGTGATCTCATACACCATAGATACATATACGTCGTATAGTATCTATGGATACATTAGACTCGCACACGGGAGTTCTATAATTACTACTTTTTCAATTAAATGACGAATCGATGGGCTGGGTTTATAATGATGACGTTTCATTCACTACACGAGTTTAAGCATGGCTAGTCGAGTTTGTCGGTTATTTAGTGATTTAGTGGAAGCCAAAAGAGCAACAAACTTGTTCAGTGCTGTTGGGATGCAAAACAACTGGGTTTCTCGAATAACTTCTTTGCTTGATGTTATCGTTTCGAGAGATGATGATCTCTGTATATTTGTATTAAGTGCAAACTTCGAATTGTGTCTGTAGAGAAATCTCTTGCAGACTTAGAGGCATTCAAACAGCTGGCTCGTTTTGATCCATTATAAAAAGGACTTGGAAGCACAAAACTCTTTCTAAAACCAGTTGGTAACCACACGTAGACATCTTTTCTGTCATAGCTTCAACAGACATGATCTGCTCATTTTTAAGAGATATATTTGGCCTTCCTAGCTTCTTTAGAGCATACAGTAGACCAGTAGAAAAGGTTCTATCAATACTACAACTAGTCATCACAAATACTGTAATCTAACATTGAGGTAAAAGGAATTTTGACGTCATAGTTGACGGAGGACTCCTTGAGTATACTTTTTCCAAGAAATCTGTGGAAATTAAACGCATGCGCAAACAATAGTTGTATAACGCCTAGGGGTACGAGGCTATGCATACACTAGGTACCTTGGGCGGTTACCGCGGACAATATCGTCATGCTTTAGACGTTCCAAATATGCTTGTCGCAAACCTCGATAACTTCTATTCCTGCTCTACGCCATTGATACAATATTCAGCCTAATTTCTTTGATTATTTTTGATGGCAAACTTTAATGATGACGTGTATAGACAGCAGCTATGGGGTAGTGGAAGTAGTTTCCAGCATAGATACTATACGACATGGATGTGAAACTCGACCAGATGCTAATATAAAGTATATGTATAAACGACGTCATTTCCGTTTGTCTCTATGGTTTTACGGGTGAAGATGGCGAGTGTGGTAAGTAAATGGTGTTATTTAGTAATTGTTGGATATTGTAGAAGCTTTCTAGTCATTTACGATATGACATATAGATTAAGGTTTTAGAAAATATATTCAAAAAAATTTTTAAGCTTAACTTTTGTCACAGATATGTTTTAATATGAAATATTTGTTAAAAATAAAGGTTTGGCCAATTTTTCTCAACCACTGTATGTTAGATCATAGCAAAGCTTATATTGAGAGAAAGTTCACAACCACTTCCATGCATTAGTTTTGGCTTTGTTGTCGTAAATGGAAGTATAGCAGAGATATGTGATATTTAATAAAACTTGAGTGACAATTTTATGGCCAATTTATTGCCAGAAGTATACTTTTCTTGAAAGTTTTAAGATTGCCAGTGTATTACCAATGTGTAATAGCATGCATTAATTAAAAAATTAGGTTGTAGGTGTTTCAAATAAGCAAGAAATTTATTCCCAAAATGTCATCATTTATTTGAAGATAAAGGAGTGTGACATCACATAACTTTTACTTTTTAGAAACCTAAAAGACTGTAGAGAAAAAACCACATAGGACATATTCCTAAAAGACACTTGTGCACAATATCAATGGCTCATGATCCTCTTATCACTGTATGTTACATGTATGTGTTTTGTCATGTTTCAATTCAGGAACCATTTCAAGCTATAACAGAATAAAATCACTTTCTCAAGAGTGGATAGTGCTACAAAATGAGGAAGATATATCTTTATTCACAGTAGTACGGAGAGATACCCTCCCTGATATTGACCCATTTGTCATAACAAGATCATTAGTATTAAAGTAAATGTCTCTCTAAAAACTATTTATTCATGGAAAAGCTGCTAATCACCTACCAGCATTATCATGTATTGGTGAAGTACTGAATTTGGAATCATTTAAGAAACTAATGGGAATTTTATGTAACAGCAAGATATGTACTGGGAACACAGACGAAAATGAAAGGCACTAAAGTGCTGAACCTCGCTGCAGTTTCTAAGTTATTTATAAATGCTATGCCAGCTTAGGCCCAGCTATGATGTTGCTAGGTAGCATTGCAAGAAAATTTATTAACATTCCAAAAGGTCTGGTCACATTTATCAATATTCATATACAAAATTTATTGTAACTTAAAGATGAAACGTTCTTTTGAAACGTCCCGTAGTACAAATATAAATCAATATATTATCTATTAGTAGCAGTTTTTTCAGTGCTTTGAGACGTTTCCTGAATGCGTCACTTCGCCCCAAGTCCATGTACAACCTTGAAAACACTTCAGAACTTTTATGACGATTGCTTTGACCAACGGGCTTCTGTCTTGCTGATGCATATTCGTCTAAGATTGTCTACAACATACTAAAAACTCTCCACATTAAGTTTTTTTTACTTTTCGAGAAACAGCACCTTGACTTCTGCAGCCTGAAAATTCTTTTGCCAGTTTTAAGCTTTCGTTTTCCTTGACGATGTTCTTGATACTACTGTTGTAAAGTCCACACATTTTTCTATTGGTTGCTCAACGTTGGTAGCTGCTAACGCTTCGCTTGCCAAGTTATAATAGCAGTTCAAAAACAATCCCCGATAACAGGCAATGCAGACACCCACACACACACATTGACAGACTACAGTACCCTCGCTATGAGCCCACGCACAACGAGGCTAAATATATGTCATATCCTTGATACTAAATAGAGTTTAATCCAACTCTCTTAGCAAGGACAAAACATCAATATTATATATATTATATATATTATATATATATACATACATATACATAGAACACACACAAAGGAATAGACAATTGGACATAATGACTAAGATAAGATATAGACACTTATCAAGTCTCAATTCAGTGAAGTTCGTAATTCTTCCACATTAGTCACATTACGTTATCTCATGCTTTGAGATCACTTACGTCATATTCTAAGTTTAGGAACAATGCGTTATATTACGTATTTCCGGCATATTTACGTACGTTTTTCAGGCATAAAACGTATGTGGACATCCAGTTTAGCCTATTTTCACATCCATGTCATATAGTATCTATGTTCCCAGACAGTACAGTATTTTAATTTTCCACACGCAAAAGTGGTTGTTCAAAGGTAAAGATACTCTCTACTGTTATTTAGTACAAAGATATATATTATATTTGCTCTGAAGCAAAGTGGTAAATTTGTACAAGTTGTAAATATCTGAATACCACTAATACCACTAATAAGAATGATGCTCATGTCAATTGTAGTATACTAACACGCGAGACTACAGAAGGAAACATACGTATCTCTGAAATGACACTAGGAGAAAAAACTAAATTACATCTTCAACCAAGTCAGACTTACAGTATGCCCGTATGCTACCTGTGGGTGCTGTAAGAATTGCTCCTATAAGAAATCAGGTATACTTTGTGTAGATTGTCAGTTGTGTCGCCTGGGCCAGTGTAAAATGGTCCTCCTCTTTCCTCACAATTCAATCTTTGTCGTTGAATCCAAGATAAGAGAGAAAATAAAAGAGACAGTTGAACCCTCTTCTGACATCAAGCTTTGAAGTAAGCCCTACTGATATGAACCCGGACAAATATCTACTCTTGCCACCCTCTATGCACTCTTTATCATCATACATGGAAGAGCTAGAATCAAGTCAACTCGTGTCAAACTTTAATTTGTGACACAAAGCATTTCATCCCTTCTGGATCATAACCCACCTTCATATCCCCAGCCTCACAAACCTTTATTCACATAGGAAAATGTGGATGGCGACACTTTTGCTCAATCTGTCACAAGCTGCTATTACTAAGGTTGCCCGCTGCAAACAAAATCTCTTCAAGGTTCCATCATGCAAGGCTAGAAATTCATTTGTGACCATCCTGTCCAACTTAAACCTCATCTATAGTCCTGGGATGATGGTGAATTTGACCAGTTTCTTCAAGAAGCCCGAACTATCCAGGACAACTTACAACAAAAAGGTCAAAAACAGAGAAGTATAGTACTTGTTCCTTTTCCAAACTGATGATAAAGAGGAATGTTAAAACTGATCTTTTACTAATAACTCACCAAGGAAAGGGAAATGTGCTTTCCTTCAACAGTCTGTGTGTGTGTATGTATGTATGTATGTATGTATGTATGTATGTATGTATGTATGTATGTATGCATGTATATGTATATATGTATACACACACACACACACACTATATATATACTATATATATATATTACTTTATTGTTTGGTTAAGTAACACAATAACACTACAATAACCAAACTGCTTCTTTTGTTATTCATTTTGAACAATAACCTAAAGTATGCAATTAAACTATTAATTAGTTTTTTATTGAGTGTTAAAGTAAACAGTCACACAATATTAACTCAGAATTACTATACATATATAAAAGTAATATGAGTGAAGGCAGCTGATCATAAATGAGTAAAAAGTAAACATTTGTCTCAAATATACTGATCTATGTACTAGGCAGTAATTCACATTACAGCTTGTAGTTCATGAAACTTCATAGTAGTATAGTGTTAATATTAGAGATGGATAGTACATACATACATACATACATACATACATACATATTAGAAGAAGAGCTTATATAGTGTACAAAAATAAAGAAACCACAGAAAAAGGAATCTAGAGTGATTACTAGAAGTATGTTAATACTTGCTCCAATGATCAATGTTATATTGTCCAGCACCTAGTGAACTCTAATAAAGAAAGTTAGCAGTAAAGGAGATCAGAGAGAGATTGAAAAGATGAATAGGTTGACAGGAATGATAGATGGATAGTTTGATAGACAGAGATGGATTCACATTTTTCTTATGACAGACAGAGAAGTGAAAGTAGTGAAGTAAAGAGAGAATAGAATAGACAAAGATATGACACAAGTACTAACAACATTCTTTTTCAATAGTTTGTTGAAGCATTGTATAATATGTAGTGTATATAGTAAATACATTCTTCCTAGGCCACTGACTGAGAGTGCTGCAATAGATATGTATTCAGTTGGTGATATAGGATATTGTGTAAGACCACAAAAGTGGCCATTTTTCTTGTGACATCATCTACCAAACAGATATCAGAAAAAAGTATATCAATGTGTTTGCACAGAACCAAAGCAGGTATTGGAGATATTTAAAGAACAGAATTGTATTTAATAATGGAAACCAATCAAATATATCATGATGCTGTATTACATTGTAATTGATGTGTTAACAGTTTAATTTCGTAGTGTCCTGACATTAAAAGTGGATTACTGAAATGTCCTTTGCTTTCTGGTATTCTGGTCCAAGTATAAAGGTCATATGGGGCTCTCTTATTAACTGTTTCATTGAGTAACTGTTTAGGAGGACTGATATGTTTGTAGAGCAACCTGGTTCTAATTCAGATCCCTGAAATTAGTGAACATTTACAACTATGATAATAGTAATATTCAATTTATATCTAATCATTATGTAATACAATGTGTTTCTATACAGCTAATTTTAGTTATATTAACAACATTGCATTCTTGAATGAATATTACAGCTGATTCACATTTATTTTGACCATGCAAATCATTTTAATGAGTTCATCAAGTTACTAATACATGAATTTATGTGTGTACTTATAACAATACTTCAATACAGCTGACAATGTAACTGTGAATTGAAATAATTTGGTCCTTTGTAATTAGAAACATAAGTAGAAAAGGTAAAGTTATAGTAGAAAAATATAGGTCAAAGTTAACACAAAAAAATTGCACTACAGTATCTAACTAAAGGAGAGCATTTTATTATAATAAAAGTGATGACTACTTACTTCATTCTTTATTGTGTGTATGGTTATAGCCACTTCCTCCCTCTATAACACCAGTCAAACAAACACATTGTCTACATGACTACTTCATTCTTTGAAAACTCTAATTTTAGCCATTTCCTATTATTACAGTGTAATAAAGACACCTTTAGTGTGTGTATGGTTATAGCCACTTCCTCCTTCTATAACACCAGTCAAACAAACACATCATCTACATGACTACTTCATTCTTTGAAAACAATAATTTTAGCCATTTTCCTATTATTACAGTGTAATAAAGACACCTTTAGTGTGTGTATGGCTATAGCCACTTCCTCCCTCTATAACACCAGTCAAACAAACACATCATCTACATGACTACTTCATTCTTTGAAAACAATAATTTTAGCCATTTTCCTATTATTACAGTGTAATAAAGACACCTTTAGTGTGTGTATGGCTATAGCCACTTCCTCCCTCTATAACACCAGTCAAACAAACAGATTGTTTGCCTTTCTCTTCCATGTCCACCCATGAACACCTCCTTTGCCATATGTACCATGACCAGGAAAATTGACTTAAAGATTAATAAAAGGATAATATTTATAGAATCATTAACTATTAGTGATTCATGTAATCAATCTTGTATTACATCCATTCGTCTATCTCTCTGTCTATTAACCATCCATTCAATTATTTATTTATTTCCATGAATTCTTCTTCTTTGTCATACCTTCTCTCCTTGAAATCATGATTCCTTCATCTCAAAATACCTCTCTGACTGGAAGGATGAGAGTTGATATCTTCAATGAAATCTTTCATTTTGTATCAACCTGGACCAAACAGTTGATTCTGTCTCAATGCATAAATAGATCAATACTACCACATAACAGAAACTACATAAATAGAGGGCATTTAACAAATCATAGAATTATTGTACTATTCATGGTCTATCTCAACAAGGTTGGCTATGTTAAATGAGCTCAGAGCATTAATTACTGAACTGGCTTCATTAGACTCAGAATCTATTTAACAATTATGCACAAGATTTTTATAATTTAATGTTTGCTTATTAAGAAATATATGTATGTAGTATCATGAATTACTTACCAGTAGTCTCTTTTGTTTCCATTGTTCTCTATATAACATGAGAAATGGCTGGTAATCAAGACACTCTCTAATTATTGTAGTCAGTTTGGTCCTGCATACTTCATTTTCACACTTCTTTCAATGAATGTTATGTCCACCAGACTTAACAGCTGGTTTGATCAGAGCTTTACAATACATTATAAGATGATGAAATAAGCCAATGTAAAGTTGAATTGAAAAATCTGTTAAAATACTGTTTTGGGACTCTTGTTTTTTATGGCAACATTAATAGTAAAAAATGTTTTTATCAAACAATAAAAAGAGTAAAAATATTTAATAAAACTACATGGGGTTAGGCCAATTTCTTTAAAGTAAGTCTTTTGTGGTAAATCTAGAGAAAACTTCACCAAGGTACTCATAAAGCTAGTATAATAGTGGAAAGAAAATTTAATACTTCTCTGTCAATCTTAGAATAATGCTTTCTTTGTTTCCCGAGCATTAAGATACTATTTCATCTACACTTTTAGATCTTTTTAGAGGAAATTTCAGTAATCTTTCTGATGTCATCTTTCTGTAGGGAACTTTTCTTTGACATTATCTTACTTTCCAAGTTTCAATAAATCTACATATGATAACATATAATTATATTATATATTTGTATTGTTGCAACATTCTTATTTCCTGTTTCCTGCCAGATGTCTAGTTAACTTGAGTTTGAGCCTTATTGCTTCAAATCATTGTTTTAGTTGACTTGTTACTGAACAGATAACCCAACCAGAGAGTTGTAGTCATACCATTATAGATGCCATGAAAGTGATAAACCACTCAGGAGAATTGAAGCCTAAAATAGGTACTCCATGATGAGCTTCCAAACCAAGCTTGATCATAGACTTTGCTGCCTTTTCAACATCATCAAGATACTGATTATAGGTCCAGGTTATCCATATATCATTCTGCTTCACTTTGAGATGTCCGAAGTTTGAGATAGTTTGTTTAAATGCTTCATTGACAGTCACAGGAGGAATAGAAGCAGGACCAGTTAATGATACCTGTGAGATATGGAAACTACATAGAATGTAGGAAAGTATAGAGAGATATAATTCTAGCAAGACAGTGTTACAGCTGGTATTATTGCTTTTGAAAACAAAGCAATAAACATAGAAACAACAACTGGCTAGCACATCATGGATTTCATTTACTGATTTTTCTTAAACTAAGGCAACAACATTCACAGACTAATCAACCAGAACAATTAAGTTAGAAAGACTTGACTTTTTGACCATTATGACTATTGCCCAAGATTGTATTCAATGAGTAGAATCTTGTTATGGAACAATTTATATCAAAAAGGTCAGTATTTCAAAAGGGTCACATGTATAATAGAAGATACCTAGTAATACACAAGTATGTACAACATATAACGAAGACATTAGACATTACTATTTATTTGTATTGTTGCAACATTCTTATTTCCTGTTTCCTGCCTGATGTCTAGTTAACTTGAGTTTGAGCCTTATTGCTTCAGATCATTGTTTTAGTTGACTTGTTACTGAATAGATAACCCAACCAAAAAGGGTTTCCATTTCTTCAAGTGCAAAGAATGTGTAACAGTACAGCCACTATAACTATTAACTGGTGAAAGAGATCCTGTGTTTAAGGAATACTATCAAAAATTAAAACAGCAATTCAAGTCACATATACAAGAGCATAAAATCAGGCTATTAATCCAATCATTGCAAGCCCCCAGAATTAAGATCATGGCCTAGTCTTTGAATACTGAAGGATACCACCCAATACAGAATATACCTGGTCCTTATCAGTATCAGCAAAGTATCAGCTCTCAGCAACTAGCAAACACATACTCACAACAGCAATTAAGTCAGTTATTTCATAAGCAAGAGCTTTGTCATCAGCAATCACAAACTCCTACAACTGAGACACCATCTTCATGCCTGCTAGGCTATCTCAACCACAATCATCATTACATCATGACTTATCCATTACATCCGTTGGGTCAGTTGACCTAAAAAAACTCCAATACAAATAATCTTCCATTGAGAAAAGATGTTCAAAATGAGCCTGTCCTTGAAACATAACCATGAATCATCCTCTTCTTCATCTACAGAAAGTGAAGATGTACAAGAACATCAGGTCACTTGACCACCATCACTGACAGTATGTAGCCATCGTTATTCCAGAGTACAGTCTCAACTAATACCACAATTTTCAAAAGAGAAGCTTGTTAATACATCAAGTGATGAAAGTGAAGACATTGACAAAGAAAACAGTTAACACATATTGGACATGATGTGACTTTTTATATTGTTTTATAAGCAAATAATAATATTGTATACTGTTTTAACAATATTTAAAATAAAGTGAATATGTTCTGAATTTAGCAGGAAAATAAGGTCAAATGAGTAAAGAGTTGACTATTAGCCTACTGTTTTAAATATTTTAATATTCCAGCTGACATTCATAGTATCAAATAGTAAAGTGTCCAGTTATGAAGACAAAACTTATACAAATCATTCAGCATACATCTGGGTGACATAATCATGATATTTCTCCACAACTGTTTTTCGCTTGATTTTGAGTGTAGGAGTAAGTTCACCACCATTAACACTGAAATCACAAGGTAGAATACGAAATTTCTACAAAAAAGTAGAGTGATCATATTATTTCAAGAATCATTCCAGAAATATGTTAAATAGAAGCAATAGAAACATCCAATGCTTTAAAGATTGTAGTTTGTATAGACAGTACAGTATGTAAATTGTACAAACAAAACTAGAGACATGTACTTCAGCTACCTGAACTCTTGTTGATCTGCTAATAGCCTCTTCATTAACTTGTTCCATGCCTTGTTGAATGTAGTCCTTCACAAGATCATCAGTCCTAGCCTCAGAAACTGAAAAAGAAAACATTCTCTAACTTTAAATCAAATTGTTTTATTATATAAACCATAACTAGGATAATGTACATAACTGATGTATTACCTCAATGATAAGGACATATATGAACTATGAAGAAGTTATACACACTTAATTGTCATAATCAGAAAGTGGTATTATCACTTAGATATACCAACTTGACACAATTCATACATTATAAATTCTCATAGTGAGTACTAACACTATCTGCATTTATTAAAATAAATCACAGTGGAATGTGAAGAACATATATGGCATTTTCTGGTTTGCACCTTCCTAAATAGCTAGTACTCTAGCTTTTTTCCGAAAATTTGCAGACCTACAAGGAATTTGAAATGATGCAAACCATTTCTAGTCAGAGTTATAACTCTTGAGCTAGTGATCATTCTCAATGTGAACGGAATATAGCAATCTGAACCAAAAACCAAAATCACATAGGTAGCTAATGCAATGGTATCACAATAACTATGATGTTTTTATTACAGATGATCATTACCTGTTGTGGCAGTGGAGCCAATTTCATTCAACACAAGTTTAGCAAGAGAATCTAATTCTTCAGTAGGATTGCCAAGGTCATCAACCTAATAAAGATTTAAAGAATGACAATCACAAATAAACAAGAATTAGTGTACTATAATTTACTATAATTATTGAGCAACAATTACCCGACATTTGATGGTCACAAACATAGTGAGGTAATGTTGATCATCTCCTATAACCATCACATTACTTAGAAGTCGCATCAACTTTAACATACGCTGGAAGAAGACAACAATAATATAATTAATATTGCATTCATAGGATGGATGATTGTTCTAGGGTTGCAATAAACATACAGGACCTTAAACAAATTTTATTATACTTACATTTTCAATAGGTACTGGTGCAATATTTTCTCCTACTTTAGTAATTATTAGTTCCTTAGATCGTCCAGTGATATAATAAAACCCTGCAATGTAGTATCATGAAATGAGTCATTAAAAATAATAAATACTGAATTGTAACATAACATGTAAATTAGCAAATGACAAATGAATTTAATATGTTATCTAATTGGTCAATTACAGGTCACAATTATCCATAAATGTGTCATGGACACATGTCACTCTAATTCTAACATAAACTAAGTTTGTGCTTTTTTCTCAAGGAATAGAGACTACTAAAGCAACATTGTACACTAACTACTAAGTCAGTTAAAAACCTTGCCACCCATTATTTCATTGTTCAGTAACACTCAGAAGGATAAAATCCTCACAAGTCCTATAATACTCTTCCTGACATTTGGGCATTATAATACTGGTTTATTTAGGCAACTAGTAAACTTCCATTTTCATTTATAATCTATCAATTTCACATATTTGAACAATGTGAAGATTATTCCATGTCATTATTGTGAGAAACAAATCATAATAACTTTATTGAACATACCATCATCATCCATATTTCCAATATCTCCTGTGTGAAACCAGCCATCTTCATCAATACAGGCTTTGGATTTCTCTTCATCATTAAGATATCCCATAAACACATGGCGTCCACGGAGACATATTTCTCCATCACCGTTTGGTCCAGGACTATCAATTCTAACCTCACCACCTATTAGTGAACGTCCAATAGAAGTCTGTTTGAATTTGTCTAAGGAGAAAGTAAACAAATAATAGATAACTATATACTAAATATATATCTCAAAGTGAACAGAATATATATGCATCGCAACATTAGTCAACTATTACTTCAGAGCTTCATTCAACTTATTATTGATTGATTCACATGTCAGACAATCCTATGATTAGTTCTTGTATTACTTTATTCTGTTGTCATATGTAACATTTGAAAATAACAAACTAAATTTACCACATACTCTAACTGTCAATAAATATTGCAACCAACAAATCTTTATGAAAGCATCAACAGCAATACTGTGATTTTAATAGCTCTAAAATAGCAATGAAAGTACCATCAAAACAATGTTGAGATGTTTTGACATTTTGCTTAGACTGTTGTTAGGAAATTCACTTCTACAACATGTCTATTATTACAAATGACAAACATAGTAAAAAAGCATCATACTACTATAATCCATCTTTCATAAAACACTCAACACACATGTTTATCCAGTCATCCTATCACCACTAGCTGCTTGTAAAAATGTAAGATAAGATTTAGTCAATCAAATTATTAATATGACAATAAAGCAAGTCCCATTTATTGTACAAACATTTCAAGTCCCCCAATTTAGAAACAGTGGAGTGAGATGCAAGCAAATTGTGTCAATGGTCAATCTAATATTCTTTGGACTAATCCCTTCATAGGTAACAGTTTTGGTTAACTTAACTATGTTTTTTGTTAGACAACCTCCAATGAACGGATGAAATATATTGTTTACCTAATGTGTTTAGACAACCTGCTGCTGATGTTTCAGACAAACCATATAGCTGATATAGAGGAATATCGAAGTCAGCAAAGAAGTCACTCACTGCAGTAGGCAAAGGAGCAGCTCCAGAAACCTAGAAAAGTCACACCAAACAAACTATATTTTTATCATAACAGTAAACATCATATCACTATGTCAGTCATACACAAATGCTTATTGCAAGTGACTGCAATGTTATTCAATCATCACTTCAAAATCCACTTACAATATGGACAATGGACAGTACAAATTTATCTCAAAATAATTAAATGATTCCTAAATTATTACAATATCAAAGTGTCACTTAAGAAATAATTATTTTACTACTTCCCAAACATTATAAAGTGTCAGTTAAGAAGCAATTCAACAAATGGCAGTTGATCGAATAGTACTCCTTTTAAGAAAGTTAGGAAGGAGTTTTGGAAAAGGATATAGATTAATGACTATATAAATTATCTTTAAACAAATATAGTTATGATATCTATAGTAATCCTTACAGTTATATGACACTGATCCAATCCTAGTTTTTCACGAAGACCCTTCAATACAAGGCTACAAGAAGCAACAAAAATACTTACTTTAATGAGAGTATAAATCAAACATGTCTTCATCACAAAAGTATAGAACCATATCCTCCATATACTATGTGATATACAAACCAAATATATGTAATTTAGTTTACTGGTCTATAAAGAATTGTGTAGTCTTTAAAAGGAAACAACTTAGCAATGTTTAGGTGGTGTATTTACAACCAATAATACATCAATCAATTCCTATTCTATGTGTAACAGACATGACACATAGAGTAAATATAGCATAATAACTAAACAAAAATAAATAGGCAAGCAAACGTCATAATTAATGCATATACTGATGGAACACACAGGCAGGGTTTCCTCCAAAGCACGTTATGAGAGCTATTTAATGCACTTTTAATACTAAACCACACCCACTATTAATTATATTCATTAAACATTGCATATGTGACAACTGGGTGGGATTATTGACCACGAACACATGGCTAAACAAACTACTCTTTCTGGTAGCTTCCTTTTACAAACACATGGCTAAACAAACTCTTTCTGGTTAGCACCTTCGGAATGATTAGAATAAAACTTTGCTCTCGCTTTAATAATGCATCTTTGAACTCTTTACTAATGATCAGCATAGAAGGATCAGATGTAAAAGATTTGGATGTTCAATTATGTTTAGATAAATGGAGGAGTATTCGGAAGCGCAGGGTTTTTAGTGGAAAGCCACAAGAAACTTCTTGCAGTATTGGAACTCAAACATAAACTTTAATTATTAATTAATTAATTTAGTTATTAATTAACTAATTAAATAATTAACCCCACCCATGTGACACACCCCTTGAGCATTATGCAAATTTACTAGAGGAAACCCTGCACACAGATACAGTTCCTTTCAGCTCAGTGATGTTTACCTATTAGCTAGCCAGTAACCCCATGCAGCACCTCCTCCAGATAACCTTTTGTTATAAGTCTTCCTTCCAATATCCTAACATAAAATAAATAAAGTTATAGATATCAAAGAGGGACAAAAATGTTTAATGTTTACGAACATAATGCCAACAATGACAGAGTTAGGTTCATTATAGCAACATAACATTGAGATCATCACATGAATATTAGGTGATTATAATGATGACAAATAAACATTACCTTTGATTTTTCCAAGATAAATGCTTTAACTCCTTTTACTTCAGCTGTCTGAATCTCAATAGCTTCTTTAAACTTTTCCCAAACACGAGGTACACATAGAAACAAATTGGGTCGAACTTCCTACAAAGCAATTAATGAAATAAGGCCATTTTATTATGCATATTATACCAGTAGTGTCTCTTTAAGACTCCCTTTAAGAGCATCAGGTTTAGCAAAGTAAACACAGTGACCAGTGACAACAGGAGACAAAATGTCCGCCATCTGAGCAGCAATGTGACTCAATGGTAGAAAACTGACAATACGAAATTCCTACAAATCACAGATAACAGTACATATTTATTATCTACTATTATATGTCATATCATTAATATTATATAGTGTATTGTATAAAAACTCATTAGAGTGTTAGTATATGTATAGGTTATACAACAAGATCAAGGTAGATATGTAATTTATACATCGATGACCTCAGGCCAGAGGTCTATAAATCACATGGCTAATGAAACTGAGATGTATAACTCACTTATATACTGAGATGTATAACTAACTTGTACCATATCAAATTGTTTCATTTCAATCATTATATTAGATACACTCTGCCAGCTGGTTTGGATACATATGTGTCAAGATCTACTTATTAGCTTTAGAAAACAAACTAACACACACAATGTACTTGCAGTATAAGAAATGGAATTTTTATTTACATTTTGTTTACAATACACAACAAACTACTCTACTAGAATGCTATAACTTCATTAGCTCCACTCCCTATTTGATATTCAGTTGAGCATCATATGTATTAGCTAGAGACTCCAACTTGGATTGTTATTCTAAACAGAGAATTATACTCCAAAATCAATGATGGCGTTTAAGTTCAGGAAAATGTTGCTTGGTACTAGACATTATTAACAGGAAAATTAAACCAATGAAACACTCTCACAAAACTAGCCCATTATTCAGAGAGGAAGGCCTTGCAACACTACCATAGAAATTTGCCATCAGCCTACTCACCATTTATCAAATTCATTCTTTATTTCACAATTTCAGAAACATTGTATTCTATATACAAACAGTCGTGAGCTTGGTAAATTTTAATATGCTGACTATTTTTACTAATCATTTAAACCTTTCACAATATCAGTATCAATATCAGCCTAACCAATATGCTATCACCTTGAAAATCATTGTCATAGAAAAGAGTGTGTAAGATCTTATATACCTTTCTGAGAGGTGTTTAATTTCATTAATTTTATAATATTTGTTAGAAATATAAGGCAACAATTTCAGCCATACTATTTCAGTCTATTTGCTATAACTTTGGGAGTGTATAAGAATTTATATACTACACTGGGAAGAACGTATTTATTGACCTGAAATGGTGATTGGTCAATTAAGGCATAATTAAGGCAAAGTATAGTACAAGTATCTAGTATTGTCTATCAAAAAGATCAATTCAAATAGAAAAGCTCACTTCATTGACGTTGTAAGTATGGGACACAATAACAGCAGTCCATATTAAGTTGTCATGACTCAACATCACTCCCTATACAAAAAGAAACAGTAGAAGATTAAAAACATGAAGAAATTCATATTGACAAAATACACTATCAATTTCATTAATAGAAATTTTATAATTTGCCTCCACTAAAAACAAAAGAACCAGGTCTTTAAACCAATTAAACTATGAATTGTCTGATTGTTAACTTGCACCACACCAGGTTATACTTTTGTAAAGTACGAATGGGTAAAGGATACTAAACATAACAACAGGCTTATAACAACACTAAATTTCAAAACAATCTCCATAAAGAATAAAAAGATATATAATAATACATGTTGTCAATTAACAAATCAGAGGGTAGTTTGAAGGGTTAAATCTTATATACCTCTATGTAACACTGCAAGAGAACAACAAAAAGATAACATTATGCTTTAACTTTTTAGGATGCTCTGATTGTTCAAGCTTTACAATTCACTGTAACATTTTTGGCCTTTATTTAGTGTTAAATATAACACAACAGCACCAGGTGCAGGTTTATAATTGCCAAGGTATAGAGCTCCTCAGTCTCTATGGTATTTAAAACCTCTATTAAAAATAAATTAAAATAAATTAAGTTGGCCTTTTGTAAAAATACCAGACTATCCTTCACCTCTATATATATATATATCCTTACTTTAGGAGGGCCAGTTGTTCCTGATGTATAAATAAGCGAAGCACAATGACCTGGCTTCTGAGCATCAATTCTCCAAGACAACTCAAAATCAGGCACATCCTACATAAAATTGGAACAAACACTCACATACTGTAACATGAGAATTGTTAGACATAAACAAAAAATACAGTGTGTAGTAAGTAGCTCAGACGTGATTTATTGTATATGATACCTCCTTCAAAAACACACCTTGCTATACATACCCAAATCAATCTACCTCAGTAATACATCCACTAGCACTGGTAACAAACAGATAACTCCCAACTATCCATATTATAGTGACATGATTAACCACACTTATTCTCATAACCAACATTATTAATACATATATATGTCTTGTATCAGCTGTTAAAACTAACAAACTCAAGTAGTAGTAGTTACTATATATTGTTACCTTTCCCAAGTCTAAAAACTCTTCCCAAGATATAACACCAGCTTCTTTCATACGTGGTGTAACAGGTTCAGGAAGATATTGTACAATAGCCTTGAGATGATGTAAGCGATCCTTCACCTAATATTATAACAAGAAAAAGGATGAAAATGTAGGGATGGCTAGCATCAGTACTTTACAAAGAATGCAAACAAGATAGTAGGGAAAGTACTCATAGTATTTGGATGATCCCCACACATTAATAGGGCACAACGTATAGCATACTACACTTGAAACATAGACCTAATAATATCTACTGGAAAATTTAACATAAAATGGTCTACTTCTTTTGTTATCTTATATTTCTATTATGTAGGGATGATGCTCCCTGCTTTTCAATATTTTTCTGAAGTAAGCTTTTAAAAAGGTTAGTGTCAAGGTTTACTCATTACAGCAGTATTGTACTTACTTAATGTAGAATACTGACAGTGATATTAAAGATAAGCATGGATGCAGATACTTCCTGATTAAAAGTAAGAAGCCCCTATAATGACTGATGCCCATGTTTTAGAAAAATAACAATTATATGGGGAGTTTTGTTTAAAGTAAATGTTATTTTTTAATTGAATTTATTATCATTTTGTTAATAGTTTATTTAGAACAAGTGTAGTATAACTGTTTTGTAGATTTTATCAATGAAAATAGAGACATGTTTTTGTCATTGTAGGAGAGCTTGCAAAAGCAAACTTACAATAAATAAAATCACCAATATATTTATGTAACTAAGACTGCACATGTATTATTTTTTATAATGTATATTTAACAAAATTTAATTTACATGTATAGCCCGAGTGCTGATAAACTTAAAAGCCACTACAGAGAGCACAGTTCCCTTTGATCATGAAATGCAGTTGATATACCAGACATATCTTGACATAGACAATAAGTCAGATGCAAACAACTTTCCTTAGCCTTGTGGTTAATACTGTATAAAAGCAAATCACAAATTTATTCCTTACATTCCCAATAAATATCACCAAACATCACATTGTGAAAAAGCACGGATGTAAGAGTGAACAAAAATGAAACAGCAACAACAACTTTTTTAGTTTACATAATGGAAAAATTTTTACTTATATTCTATCAACAGGAAAATTGAACCATTGAAAGAGTCTCACAAGGTCAGCTACCCTCTGCTTAGAAGAGAAAGGCTTCACAAGACTGCCACTGAGACTTGTAATCAGCTCACTCAGCATTCACCAAGTTCATTCTTTAAGTCTCAGTCTTTGCTTGTTTTCACACTTTAAAGAGTATTGTCTTCCATATAAAAACAATCTTGAGCTGTGCAAATAATATTGTTGACCTATTAAATATGTTAGTAATAAAGTTTATTACTAACCAAAATTTTCACAATTTTTGTCATAATTGTACTGATTTCATTTTAAAGAAAATAGAAACTTAAGGCAGTAATTTCAACCAAATTGATTGCAATAACCTTGGAAGTCATTGCTTCAGAAAATATCTTTTTAAAATCATACACCTTTCACGGAAGTGTACAAGTTAATAAATAACCTAAAATGGAGCAATCTGATTGGTCAATTAAGGCATAGCATGGTATATTTCATATTAATGTCAATACCTCCAATATCTTATCCAGTTGTTTATCATTCTCACAAAAAAACAGTTGAGCATGGCAACTTTCAGCTTTAAAATGGCAAGTCTCTGAAAGGGAAATAGATCATTGTGATATCAGTATAGGTGCTATTCTATTAACAAGTGTTCATTTTCGTTCATACTACAGTAGTACATAATAGCTATGCCATAAATAAACCACTGTTATACCTAAAATGATAAGTAGTAAGAGACAATAGCATGTTCATGTTCACTTTGATGACTTTTTTATTGTTCAATTTATAATTACATGTATTATGATACCAAAAAACTCCAATACCATCAGAGTACTAATTTTCAAGGGTTTACATTTTCATGTTTTTAAATGTTGCTTTATTATTTAAATTTCGTGGGTATTAAATTTCGTGTTTAGTGGATGTGAGGTATTAATTAGTGGGTGTGGTATCAGACATGTATTGTGAACACAGGCATGATTTTCACAAAGTATGGCTAGCTATTCCTATGAATGCATGGTGAGAGGGTACCATATATACAAGAAAATCTGGGAGGCAGTTGACGGAGAAGTACTTAAGTGTAAAAGAGAAAGAAATAACCGACATGATCGCGTGATTATACGTGGGTGAAATAAAAAGTTAAATTTCATCATAAAACAACAACCCACAAATATAACAAAATAAAATCCCCCACAAAAATTTATACCCTTACAGTAGTACAATATTTCCTGTTAATACAGCATAAGTCCCATACCTCTGTTGCTAGTAGAGTAGATACCAGTAGCAATACCACCAGCCTGCAAAAGATGAAGGTATTAACAGCCACAGGGTTTGATAACACACTAAGATATCTTAAATGATATATGAGTGCAGTCATACCATTATAGATGCCATGAAAGTGATAAACCACTCAGGAGAATTAAAGCCTAAAATAGGTACTCCATGATGAGCTTCCAAACCAAGCTTGATCATAGACTTTGCTGCCTTTTCAACATCATCAAGATACTGATTATAGGTCCAGGTTATCCATATATCATTCCGCTTCACTTTTAGAGCAAGACAATGTCCAAACTTTGAAACAGTTTGTTTAAAGGCTTCATTGACAGTCACAGGAGGAATAGAAGCAGGACCAGTTAATGATACCTATGAGATATGGAAACTACATACAACGTAGCAAAGTATAGAGATATAACTCTAGCAAGACATTGTGTTGCAGCTGGTATTATTGCTTTCGAAAACAAAGCCATAAACATGGAAACAACAACTGGGTAGCACATCCATCAATTTCATTTAATGATTTTTTAACCTAAGGCAACAAACAACATTCACAGACTAATCAACCAGAACCATTAAGTTAGAAAGACTTGACTTTTTGACCATTATGACTATTGCCCAAGATTGTATTCAATGAGTAGAATCTTGTTATGGAACAATTTATATCAAAAAGGTCAGTATTTCAAAAGGGTCACGTGTATAATAGAAGATACCTAGTAATACACAAGTATGTACAACATATAACGAAAACATTGGATGATATTGCCAAAAAGAGATGTATAAAACTAACCTTAATAGTCGCTTTCGCATCTGGTTCTACTGTCCAGTGCTTAGCAGTTGCCATTGATGCTTCAAAGCGAGTAATTACATAAAATTGAGATTCACTTCCTGTCACAATTTTATATAGACATCCGGTCACGTGATATTTGCATATCGTTTTTTTTTATTTTCTCAACTATGTATGTACATTCCAAGATTAATTTAAAAGATTGTTAGTCTTTGGTTAATTGTAACTACAGCTATAACATTTCCAGTAACCGTATTCTTTCTTGGAATGTTGGTGTATGCTGATATAAATGTTGATTGCAGTTGACCGAGGAAACAAGTTTGGCTAGCCAAGACTTTATCTTAGTAACTATAGAGGTTATTCGATGCCATGCTGTGTGCCTCGGCAGCAAATAATAGTGCCGCAATATGAGAACATGCTTCCCCAAGACCTCCCATGCAAGTACAGTGAGCACAAATGATTGTTCCACATCTTTCTGCAGCAACCCATGGCCTAAGTGGTGTAGCTGAAACAGCTTGAGAGTGTCTAACTCGTGCAGTTAAAACTACTTTGGTATCGTCACTAGACACACTATGTACAGAAATATTACTAACCCAGCCAGCAACAAGGTACTGATAGCCCTCAAGACTTTTGTATGCTTTCAACTCGTCCTTTGTATAAGGACTGGGAGTATTGATAAGAAAGTTGTAAATATCTGGGTACTCAACTTCTGGCATGAAGTCAGTAATGCCAGGGCCAGGACAAAAATGATCAAGGATACTTCATGCACATCTCGGCCATGTGCATAGCTCTCCCCTAACATGGTAAATGTTAATTATGCTCCAATTGCAGACATTGACGATGGAAGATAAAGTATCACATTCTCAGTCATTTGATTCTTTCGTGCCTTCACCTTCAGAAGATGAGCTAAAAATGTTCTATAATAATTTGTCACAGTCAAAAACAAAACCTGGAATTTTATCCATTGCTTCAGGATATGCTCACACATATAAATTAGACCACAGTATACTATCACTCCCCCTGTCATCTTTGTTTGAAAGTACCTGTTTAAATATGTCATATACTGATCTTCTTGTCAAATGTGAAAATGTTTTTCAAGATGTTACAATAAGTGAACAGCAATGTAAGAATATTGAAGTATCTACAAGAGATCAGGCTCACTCCAAATTGTGGTTTCGTTTCAAAGCTGGTCGCGTGACTGCTTCAAAATTTAAAACTGCTTGTCACACTGACTTAACTCAGCCATCACTATCCCTGATAAAATTGATATGTTACCCTGAAAGTTGCAGGTTCAATAATAAAGCAACACAGTGGGGGTGTGACATGAAAAGACAGCCAGGAAAGCATACTTTAAAAAATGCAATACAATCACTTAAAACATTACAGTTAAAGATAAAGGCTTGGTAATTGATCATCAATATCCTTACCTGGGAGCCAGCCCAGATGGATATGTTGAATGCCTTTGCTGTGGCCCTGGGGTTATTGAAGTTAAATGTCCCTTTTCTTGCTGTGAAAAATCCTTATTACAAGCTACTGGTGACAGTGCTTTTTGTTTGGAAACTACACCCGATGGTAATTACATACTAAAACCCATGCATTCGTATCATTACCAGGTTCAACTTCAGATGAAGTTATGCCATGTTCTCTACTGTGATTTTGTTATTTGGATAAGAGATGAATTTATGGTTTAAGGATACACTTAGATGAAGATTTCATTACTGAAGCTATTAAAAAAGCCACTGTATTCTACAAATATGGAGTTCTGCCAGAGTTAGTAGGTAAATGGTATACCAAAGCTCAATCAATGCCACCACAATCAGATTCAGAAGATGTTCGTGTAGCCAGCAATCAGAGGACTTTAAAGTCAGAAGACAGTGCAACTTGGTGTTATTGCAACAAAGGTGAATCAGGGGAAATGATCGCATGTGACAACAACCAATGTTTAATACAGTGGTTTCACTTGACCTGTCTTAAAATAACACATATTCCTAAAGGTAAATGGTACTGCCCTGACTGTCAAAAAAAATTAAGAAAAAGATCAAATAATTTTTATTCAATTGGAACAACATACTCACAACTTTATCTATCATACTAATTTGTGTTTTGTCATCGCACATTATCATATTAATTGCCAATGTTGATTCTAAGATTGTATATTTCTGCCTCAGAACTCCTATAACACGTTCAACATGTATTCTAACTCGTGACAATTTACAAGCTGTGTCAACCTCCATCTGTGACAACTGTTTCTTGCCTTTAGTAAAAGGAGGGATTTTAATTTCGGCACAGAATAGGCCAACAGAATCCTGAACAATAAACCAACAGTCTGGTAGAATTTGGTCACCAGGTAGTAGATTATTTAAAATCCAGCAGTTTTCGATAAGGTGTTTATCAGAAACACGGCCTCCCCAACCTTTCGATATGTATGAAGTAACTCCTTGGGGAGTAATACCTATTAAAAATTTTACCATATTATGGTGTTTGTAGTTCGAATACGTTTGGGCTCTTGCCATGAAATCTTGAGGACACTCACAGAACACCTCAAAGCAATCTATCACACACACACACACACATTTTGGAAAATTATTCTTAAAATCAGCCGGCATAGTATCTTTTAGTTCATCACGGGTAGGCCATCTAATTAACGGCTTTAAACATTCATAAAGTATATTAATCCACTTCTTGGACACCGTCGATTGACTAACACCAAATCTATGTCCTAGATCTCGGTCACAAAGGGTCAAACGAAGTTTCATCAATACCATGAGAAATTGTTCAAACAAAGGTATAGAGCGAAAGTGTTTCTTAACATGAGCTGAAACTTGGTTAAAAACTGTCATCATAACTGTAAAAGATGGGAGGCCTGCATAAAATTTAACTAGATCATCATCACATTTAAAAGTCTTATCTGTTAACTTCATCATACAAACTGCTTTCTCTAATTGTAACTTTTCATTTTGAAGCTTTTGGCATTCCTCTTGAGACTACCAATTTTATGAGCGGAAAGGTCTGTCTGCGAGTTTGAGTTGCTACATCTGACTGTGAATCAATACATAGAGATACGTTGCTGACACCACTTAACTGTAGCAAAGCAGATGCTGCTGCTTCAGCATTCGATTGTGCCAAACGAGTTCTTTTTCTTCTGTCACTGGACTTGTAACAAACTTATAAATACTTGGCACAAAATCTGGGGAAAGCGGGTCGTCACTCTTTCTGCCACTTATAAAGTGAGCTGAGCAGAGCCACCTGTGCTGGGTAGGCAACCATTTTTCTCGCTTTAAGGCAGCTACCCATTTCAATCTGCGGTCGGTATCAGCAGAAAAATGATAAAAACTGAGCGTGCTCCCTTTCACCAAGTGATTAGAACAGCCTACAGCAGCACAACTCTTTACCATCTTGCCACTCAATATGGCTGAGGGGCATGGTTGCACCACAGATGACATCAATTGAATAACCTCTATAGAATGTTGGAAACAGATGCATGAATATTTTGTTATGACTAAATAGGATTCACAAATAAAATGTCATCATTACTTCCATCATTTACAGCTGTTGTTCACTTATTCATTGATTTTGTTTTTTTTCAATTTAATGTATAATTAGAATATAAAAAAAGAGAAAAGAACTCATTCTTCTCTTAAATCATCCAAGCCTGAGAATATCTATCTATCACAGTCCGGGAAAGACTCATACATATTTCGGTCCACCGAACCGGATAGACTCTTAGAAGCACTTTGTTTTGGTCCTTCCCTGGAAAAGTTGTCATTTTCGTTGTTGTCGAAAGCACGTGCTCACAACATTTGGTATCTCGTACTCTAGGATGACTGAAGCTGCTATATCAAACGGAAGGAAGAAAAGCGAACTGTCAAGGCCTCTATCACTCGTCTCCTAACTCACGTTGGAGAACTTGAAACGGCAGTTGATCAATCAGACATGCTTGACCACGCCCAATGTTCTCTTATCAGATTGGAAACTCTAAACTCTGACCATAAGGTCCACCATTTAGCACTTATTGATCTTATATAAGATGAAGCCGTCTTACAAAGAGAACAAAGGAACTTAGATAATCATGATGATATCGTATCCGACTTATCTGTACGCATACAGAGGCTAATCAACTCTTGCACTACAGCAACTATGGGTCCTGATATACGCAAGACTTCTTCACGCAGACTTAAACACCTCCAGAAGAACTTGTCAACTGTTCGTTACAAAATTAAGGAACTATCCGAAGGTCCTGAAGACGCGTGTCGCCTCAAACAACATTAAGAGCAATTAGCAGATTATAAAAAAGAGCTTGCTGACCTTCAAACTCAACTAATTTCTCTCTACATTTCAGAAGAGGACGAATTAGTCATTGAACATTCTGTACTTCAAGATGTGCTCTTCAACTACTTTTGCTGTTAGGAACTTCAACTTCATCACCGTCGTCTGATTCCTCAAACAACAAGGGAGTAAAACTACGAAAATTAGATGTCCCAACATTTGATGTGAAGTGTTTCTGGGAACAATTTTGTATTTCCGTGCATGATCGTCCTAATCTCTCAGAGGCAGAGAAATTAGTCTATCTTCGCCATGCTCTCAAGGACAGATCAGCAAAACAGGCCATAGAAGGTCTCTCACAATCTGATAAACAACATTATTGAAGCAATCAACTGTTTCAAGACTTGATATGATAGACCTCCCCTTTGCCATCAAGCTCATGTTCGTGTATACTTGACACTCCAACGCTCAAAGATGGTAGCGGTAAGGAGTTAAGACGACTTCATGGCACTGTTCAACAGCACTTGTGTGCTCTCAGGTCAATGGGTTATGAGCCCTTTGTGTTCGAATTAAAATTAGACACAAACACCGTGTTCAAGTGGCAGAAGCACAGTCAAGATTCTGTAGATGTTCCACACTATTCCACACAATCAAGAACTCCTAAAGTTTATTAATCTTCGAGCCCAAGCATCTGAAAGTTCAGTCTCCGACACTTTTAAAAAACAGTCCAAACATGAACAATTACCTATAAGGAGACTTGACAAACAAATCACTTCGACAGTTGCTAACATGGCTGATAGTCACTCTAATTACTGTATCCTTTGTAAGCATCCACTATATACTTGTTCACGATTCAAATCGATGAATCACAATCAAAGAGTATTAATTATGAAATCACTTTGTTAGAGAATGCAAGTCCAATCACAAATGTAAAGGATGTCAAGGACCAACCACATCACACACTTTTACATGAGGATTCTCCTAAGAATACTCCTTCCGCACCCCCTGATGACAGCCCTTCAAACCCTGTCACATCACATACTGCCATCACATACTGCCATGAATGCAGGTCTCAAATTAAGTTTGCTCTTAGGGTCATCATCAGAAGCAAGAGCTTTATTGGACAGTGCTTCATCTGCTTTTTTCATATCTGATCATTTTGCTCGAACACTCGATCTTCCTTGCTCAAGCCAGAACACATATATAACTGGTTTGCAGGTTTATTGAGTCACCCACACAAACTATCACTAACTTCGTTGTATCTCCCTCCAGGTCCCCATCCCCGAGAATCCAGGTATCAGCAATCATCGTACCTCAAGGCACTCAGTTCCCTTTGACCTCAAGTGGGATCATCTTTCAGATCTTCAATTGGCTGATCCTGATTTCGGGCGACCCGGAAGGATTGATGTCCTACTTGAAATTGATATCTTCACTAATGTAATGGGCCATGGCCAGCGTTCTGACCACCTGGTTCTCCTCCTTTTGCTTTCGAGACCAGTTTCGGATGAGTGCTCGCTGGTAATTTCCCCCACCGTTGTCAAAGTCAAGATCCTTTTACAATGGCTCTGGGAAGTAAAGGTCGACTCGTACCTCAACACATATTTGACACATGGATGCAATGGAGATTCGAACTCCCTATCCTGTCTGACATTTGAATACCTCGATGTTATCTTCCTAAGGGAACACAGATCGTGTTGTTACAACTTCATGGTTTCTGCGACGCATCTAAAAACGCCTATGGTGATGTTATCTACTTACTAATGGTTGACATTTCTGATCAAGTTCATATTGCTCTTGTGATATCGAAATCTAAGGTTGCACCAATCAAGAAATTAACTATCCCTCGCTTAGAACTCTGCGGAGCTCATTTTCTGTCTCAACTCCTCTATCATGTGAAGGAAGTGTACCAGTTCCCACTCAAGGATATTTATGACTATTGTCCTCAGCTGGCTGATTGGTAATCCGAGACGCTTCAAGATATATGTAAGTAACCGAGTCTCTTCTATCGTCGAGCACATTCCACCAGATGATTGGAACCATGTTAATGGTGTGGAAAACCCAGCTGACCATGTATCTCGAGGACTTTTTCCCTCACAATTGTTGAATTGTAGAGTATGGTGGGAAGGACCTCCGTGGCTCAAACTTCCTTCATTTCAATGGCCTCAACAATCGAGATTCTCCTCTTCTAACTCTGATGAAGAAAGAGAAATATGTCATCTCACTCTCACTCCTTCCCAAACCAGTCGTCTTTTACCTTTGAATCCCTTTCAGGATTCATCTGAGATCCTCGGAGTTGGTGGAAGAGAGCAACATCTTCATCATTCCCAACTCACCCTGTCATACTTCATGGGAAACGTTTTGTTTCAAGAATGATGGTTCACACAAAACATCAACATCTGCTTCATGCAGGTCCAACACTACTTATTTCACCTCTCTGTCGAAAGTTTCACATCATGGGATGTTGGAAACTAGTTTGCTCCATCACATGAGGATGTGTTACTTGTCGTTGTATTTCTAAATGTCTACACTACATCACAGTCACAGAATTGAAAAAGGTATAGGAACTATTGGAAGCTGAGGAGTGAAAGATATATTGTTGTTTGGTCTAAAATTCATGGTGGTCATGAAGGTATTCATTGCTGTCATCAGAGAGTCTCCTCAGCAGCGTGGTGGCCAAGTGTAGCCAAACAGGTAAAACCATTTCTTAAATATTGTCCACAGTGTTTGAAGACCACACCCCTCCTACTCAACCATTGTTAAAACTAAAGATATGTCATTTTCATTTCAAACAGTGGATTACTAAAACGAAAGAGACCTGGGTGTTTGGGTAAGTTTATAGAAACGTTCATTTTTTTGATCTTTCACCAAACAAAATAATTCTTTGCCAAACGTTTCGACAGTTAGTTCAACTGTCATCATCAGTGGCTATATAATAATAAATGCATGCATGAAAAACAGTCCTATTTATACTCTACAGTAGGTTCAAAGGTTAGCATCTTTTTCATAGTTGGTAGGCATCCCATGAGATAATGTTGTTCATACCGGCGTAGCAGGAAAGGATGCACGCGGCATGTGGGTGGGGTGTGGCTCGTGCACTTTCTTTTGAAGCGTGAGGTAGATTTGAGGGATGGGGCCCTGCTCTCTATTAATGGTACCCTTATGATGGTGAATGTGCCAAGATTCCAAGATGCATCTTTGCATAAGGTATGGGTGGTGAGCTAGGATGGTGGGATTATCCCAGTTGATTTTGTGGCCCTTATGCCAGGCATGTTCTGCTAGAGCATTGGTGGATGTATTCTGTTGTTGTACTGCTCTTTGGTGTTCTTTGATGCGTTGTTGTAGACTTCGACCTGTCTGGCCGAACTGCAATCTTGGCAAGATATGTTATATACCACTCCTGTTTGTGAAGAAACAGGTAAAGGATCTTTAGGCCTAGATATTATTCTTCTTAGAGTAGTAAGAGGTCTAAAGATTACTTGTATATCCAGAGATCTTAGAATCCTCCTGATGGCTTCAGACTGTCCTTGCACATAGGGAATGGTTACCCTAATTGGAGGGGGAGTGTCAGAGATGGTGGAATTAGACAACAGTGATGGTGTGGGTCTCTTCTGTCGTACTTTCTTGTGACAATCCATGATGAATGTGTTGGGGTAACCATTATTGTGTAGAGCCTCTATAATGTGGGTCTCCTCTTCAGCTCTTTGTACAAGGCTAGAGGAGTGTGTGAAGGCTCTAGTGAATAATGTGCGAGCAACAGACTGCTTATGGGAGGAGGGGTGGTGGGAAGAATACTGTAGGTATTGATCAGTGTGAGTCTTCTTCCGATAGACAGAGGAACATAAGGTTCCATCATCATCTCTAGTGATCAAACATCTAAAAATGGGAGGCGGCCGTTTTCTTCTATTTCAACAGTGAATTGTATGGAGGGTTCTATAGAGTTAAGGTGTTTGTGAAAACGGTCAACAATGCTCGCTGGTAATGCTGTGAAGGTGTCATCAACTTATCGTTTCCAAAATATAGGCTTGTAATCAAAGGAGGATAAGGCTCTCTGTTCAACATTTTCCATCACCATATTTGCTATAGTTACAGAAACAGGAGAGCCCATCGCTGTACCGAAAATTTGCTTATAGTACTTGCCTCTGAATGAGAAATAGGTGGCATCTAACAGAATTCCAATAAGCAAATGATGTTGTCCATGGAAAGAGTTGTCCTGTCTGTTAAATTAGCATCTTCTTCCGATCTTTGCCTGGCCACCTGGATTGCTAACTTAGTTGGAACTTTGGTGAAAAGAGAAACAACATCGAAAGATACCATGATCTCATCTTTCAATTGGTGTGATGTAACAAAGGTCACAAAGTCACAGGAATTTCTTACAAGCGAGATGCTGTTTCCAACCAGGGGAGATAGGATAAGAGAGAGATGTTTTGATAGATGGTAAGTGGGAGAAGAATAGAAGGAGACTATAGGTCTTAACGGAGCATCCAGTTTGTGTATTTTTGGGAGACCATATATCTGTGGAGTTGTGGCATCAGACCTTCTTAAGCGTTGGTATAAATTCTGAGGTAACTCATCCTTCTTTACTAGTGTCAATAAGAGAAAATTCATCTTTGATTGGAGGGTGGAAGAGGGATCCTTCTTGAGGCACTTGTAAGTGTTTACATCATTAACTATAGATAGCATCTTCTTATCATATTCCTCTAAATCCATAACTACGGTGAATCGGCCTTTGTCTGCTGGCAATATGACAATGCTTTTGTCATTTCGTAGTCTTTTGAGCGCCTCCTCCTCCTCTGGGGAAAGGTTTCTGTAGGGTCGTATAGGCTTGTTTAAGACTCCTACTATCCTTGTCCTTATATTGTCAGCTGTTGTACTATTCACTTTGCACTTGCTGAGAGCACTTTCAATCTCTGCTATAGTCTCAGGAATTCTGGACTTTCTAGGAGCTGGCGCACCTTTAGAGAGGAGGGATGATCGGTTGACCACCCATTTTTCAGGTAAGCCACGTTGTGAATCGTTCCTTATCTTGCTGAGTAATTTCTCAAATTTTGCCTTCTGTCTTGTTTTGAATTTCTCAGACTCACTACAATGTCGACCTTCCACAAATTCTTGAGTGGATTACTATTCCAGATTTGTGGAGGTCCAGAAGCTCACCTCTACAACCTCTATGAGTGTAATAACAGCTTTAAAGTCTATGTTCTTCCAGCCCTTCACCTTTATGAGTGATAATGGACCCCAGTTTGTTTCCGAGGAGATGAAAGAGTTTAGACAGTCTTATTTCTCTGTACATGTTACAAGCAGTCTCCATTACCCTCAGTCAAATGGGCTGGTTGAGAGGACAGTAAAGACAGTAAAAGTCTATTGGAAAATTCACACGACTTTTTCATTTGACCTACAGGGCAACTCAGGCAACTCTTGGACTCAGCCCAGCTGAACTATTAATGGGTTGCAGGATCCGTACTGATGTTCCACAGGTTAAAATGTCTCTTTGTTCCCAGGTGGCCACGTGGTCTTAAGGATTTATTTCAGGATGCTAGACCAGAAGCACAAGGCTGAACAAAAGCATTGTTATGACCGTCATCATCGAGTCAGACCTCTGCCACCATACCATATCCAGATGACTTATTAGTATAGGTGGACACCCGAGGGTGGCAGGTACCTGGTCAAATTGTTCAACTTGCTAATACTCATATCATATTTTGTCGACACACCATATGGACAAGTTCAAGAATGCTCAAGGTTGCTAATCAGAGGTTGTTGATAGAGCTTTTATCAACTTTGCCCTGTTATTGGCTTATATAACTTGATCTTCCGTGTGATGACTTGTCTTTGTTCAGACTTTTGGAACAACTCAATTATGAACATACCATTCTCACAACATCAGGATTATAAAAGATGGACTAAACGGTTTTCCATAATGGAATATACATCATTTCTTCTTGCACTTCAGCATGTCTTCTCTTTTTCCCACTTCTTGTCCACTGTCATTTGGTTCCAAGAAGAACTGGCTCTGGCTCTTGTGAAAATAACAACATGAAGTTAGTACTGATCAATGCATATATCTTATTACAATAATTCTTACCAAAAAACTCAAATGTAATACTTGAGCTGTGCATGCTAGGTTTCTAATCCCAAGAATAGATTGGTATAGAATGAGTTGGCACTGAAAAACCAATCAAATATCTGAAAGCCATGTGTGGTCAACACCAGAATTTGACAAGATCAGATTCAATTCATCATGCAGGTCTGTAAGTATATTTTGAAAAAAAAACATTATACAGAGAGAGCCAGAATTGGGAAATATGATGCAGAAAATGGCACCACAAGACCAATTAGATTTTTTTCACAGTACTAGAAGAGGAATATTCCAGAAGCTATAGTAAGGCATCTGAAGGGTGAATACCTACATTAACTTCATCCTTGTTGGTAAAGGTTCTGTGGTTTTGTTGGTAAAGGTTCAACTGGTTTGCCTGTATCTTTCTGCTTATGACAGTTGGTGGAGTTGTCAATACTGCCATCACTTTAGCAGCTGCAGAAGGAATTATTACTGCTTGATATACTGGCAATGATCTTTGCATTGGTAAAGATCAGCTTGAATCATATCTGTTCTTACTCTTCTAGTATCTCTGGCTAAGGCTTCCTCTGTTTGGAGAGAGAAAAGAGAGGGTATCATGAATGTGTGATCCCAACTTTGAGACGGGATAAAAGTTGGGATTAAAGTTAAGGAACAAGGACTGTCAGATATAGGCACAACATTTTGTGTATTTACAAGATGACAGAAGCCATTTATGTCAAGACTTAAATTTTCCTAGAAATGATAATTGTTATGATGTTTATCATAACAAAACAATAACAGATAAATGCTGTAGCTACAATCATCACCTTATCTTTTACAACAGATGTGTGTTTCCCTATTTTAAGTAGTTTTTTGCTTTAGAGAAAACTTTTATATCAAGACTAGATAACATAGTGACAAGTAACATATCTCTGACCTTTTTACCAGATATTGCACTGTCTATAATCATTTTCAGGTTGACCCTATCAGATATTTTCTCAGCAACTTCTTTGAGCTGTCCATCATGGAAGTTGTCTAAACTTTCTAGGGGATTCCTATGGATGACAAGAACAGAGACAGTCCATCAGCCAACAAGTCTTCCAACACAACACAACTCACCCATTGAAAAGTGAAAACAGAAACAGAGTCAGTGCAGCTGTTAAGGCAGGTGCAAAAACTGTTGAAGTTTTGTGCATGTGTAGCCTGCCTCAAGGGCACTATTTAGAAGATAGAAGGCAGCTGGCAGATTATTGTAAACTGTTCTACAGATAACTCATGGATCCCAGAAATGTCAAAGTTTGTCCACTATGTTCATTTATGGTACCGAGCCTCATGTACTTGCTTAAACACATGTTCGAGAGGTCCATGCACACAGACCTGGATTCTGTATCACCTGTTGTCTTGGTAGCTGTCATAAACAATTTAGAAAATTCAAAGTTTACAGAAATCATGTGTCAAACTGACTCATTCCACGACCCAGAGATGACCTAATTCAAAGAAAAGGGTGGCTGCTACATGGAATTTTAAAGTCCAAGAGATGTACAAACTACCTCAGACCATAGTTTAGGTAGCATGTTTTCCATGGCATTTGGGCATAGTAGCTTCTTTTACTTTTCAACTAGTTCATCTGTTTGACTTTTTCTTTGGTGAGGCTAGGTAGTATCTCAGTTGACTAATTTACAAATCAACTAGAGGATCACTTTGAAGGTGCTATTATTTCAACAAATACAAAATTAAATTTTCAATTGGAGAACCAGCCATCACTCCACCAAATTTAGTTAATAAGATCTGAAACTGAAGTAGAGATTAGTCAGAGACTTATGGATATTAAAGAGGATACTGCATACCAAACATTTTTTCATGTGGAGTGTGGATATCAAGCTAAACGCTCTGATCAGTTTTCTGAGGCACACTACATGGCCTTAACAAATGATATGGCAGAACTAGTGATACAAGAAATGGACCTTATAATAATGGGTGGATTGCGCAACATAGATTACAGGCCATAAAGCAATGATACATAAAGAATGGAATTAGAGCAAGGTAAATTATTCAATAAAGAAAATTTAATTATTATTATTATTGTAATTATTATTGGAAGAGAACCACACCACACAATCACTCTTGAAGAAGTGAGACAAATAATCACATTCGTACAAAAATTATTCTGAGGCCAATGCAATTTTATTACCTGTTTGAATATCAGATTATAAAAGATACAATAATATACAAATGCTACCATCCAACACATCCAAAAGGGCAGTCTGTATTGAATATGTCAAGGGCAAATCCAACATCAACATTCAGACTTGCCCTGACACAACGTTTTATAGCATGTGGCAACAATACCTTGTTCACAAAACCAATGACAGATCTGTGTTGGCAATGTCAAAAAATTAAAGGAGCATGAATACATCACTGCCAAATCAGTTAGATGTAAGGAGTAATGTATTACAAACAAGGTCTTAGAAAACGTCAGACTACATGTGAACCTTGTAAGAAAAGAGAGACATTATTATCAAACATTCCTTAAAGAAACTAGTAGTATAATAAAAGATCTATTTATAGTAGATGGCTCAATCACTTCACCACTCTCAAGACCTAAAATGAAGCTAAATGTATATGCTTGCTACAGTTTTTACTAAGTTCAACAAGTATACCAATATTTGGTGTGTGATGTGAGGCTATTTGATTGATGAGGCCTTTGATACATGCAAAGGAGCAAAGAGTATCATCAGCATGCTTCATTAACCTCGCTGTGCGTGGTCGCATAGCGAGGGTACTCTAGTCTGTTTGTGTGTGTGTGTCTGTTACTAGAGTTTTTTTGAACTGCTATAACTTGGCAACCAAAGCATTAGCAGCTACCAACGTTTAGCAACGAATAGAAAAGCATGTGGACTTTACAACAGTAGTGTCAAGAACATCGTCAAGGAAAACAGAAGCTTAAAACTCGCAAAAAAATTTTCAGGCTGCAGAGGTCAAGTGCTGTTTCTCGAAAAGTAAAAAACGTAACGTGGAGATTTTTTAGTATGTTGTAAACAATCTCAGAGGAATACGGATCAGCAAGACAGAAGGCCGTTGGTCGAAGTAATCGTTAGAAAAGTTCTGAAAAATGTTTTGTGGATTTGGAGCGAAGTAACGCATTCAGGAAATGTCTCCAAGCACTGAAAAGACTGCTACTAATAGACAATATATCGATTTATATTTGTACCACGGGACGTTTCCAAAGAAGGTTTCATCTTCAAGTTACAATAAATTTTGTATATGAAATATTGATAGATTTTAAAGGGTCATGTAAAGACTCAGAGAAACTTTTCATCACGAAAGTAGCACTTAATCTTGCTTGGGAATTGAATGATACTATCACTTATTCAGTTACTGCTTCACAAACATGGCAAAGCTAGAAATCAAGCAACAATTAATGAACATATACAGAATGACAAAGCTTGCCATTTTATAACCACACCTTCTGGAATGTTAATAAATTTTCTTGCAATAACAACATCATAGCTGGGCCTAAGCTGGCATAGAATTTATAAATAACTTAGAAACCACAGCGAGGTTCGGCACTTTAGTGCCTTTCATTTTTATTTGAATAATCACGGCCTTAATGTTGTAAGGCTAGCAAATTACCCCACTTAGTATACAGTAGATGCTGGTTAATCAGGATGCCAAGGGAGAAGGAAAATGTTCCCATTAACCAACTGTATTATCCACCTTCCAGTTTATGAATGTAATTAAAAATTTTAATGAAACATCATTAAAATGTCATAATAACCGTGGGTAGCAATGAATGAATCTAGTGTTATCTGTTTCTTTATTGCTGATGCTCTTTGATAAATCATGCTTACAAAAACATTACTATGCAAACACTTAAAGAAAATGTATGAAGTACTGGGATCCTGTTATTGGGTATTGCTGAAATATTGATCACTGCACTGTTTTTAGGTTCTTAGACTTATTCTCCAGGTAGAAATCTTATACAATAGGTTGTCCTTAAATATCGACTTATCTTGCCTCAGGCTTTTCAGGCACACTAAAGAAACTTGATGTACTCCTTGACTGTTAAAGTTTGAGCTTAGAAATAGGGTGGTTCTTAATGTAATATGACATCATGTAAACCATACATTCACACTACCATTTTTAACCCTTTGCACATTTTTAACCCTTTGCACATAGTGATGTCATCATTATTGCACAAGTTACATCCCCAAGAACCACCCTAGAAGCTTAAATTACAAAATTTAACAGTGCTAACAGCTTGCAGAGATTTCCTTAACCAACATTATGTAGTTGATTGTAGTCTAGCAAGCTAAACCCTTCTCCATTTTGATAATTTGATGAGTGGATGACGATCTAGAAGCAAACTAGGCTTACTACCCATTGGAATGTGTGCCAGTACTGCAATATTTACATGGTGGTTATAAATGATTACCATATCAAACATGACTTTTTCTGTGTTTCTTATCCTTCCAAATTGGAAACTGAGGTGGATGCTATGAACTCTACACCCATGAAAAAATGGAAAATAAGGCAAAAACGCCTTTAATGTCAGAGTTGCTTGGAGGGCTTGCTATACACTATATGAACCACCTGACAAGCGGTTTCGATCACCATCAAGGGCGACAGAGCTGGTCCGGGCAGTCTGGCTTTGGCCGGACCATTTTTTAGCTTCTCCAATTATTAAAATGTAATAATGAATCAACAACATAAAACCAACACTAACAATGTAACTCACACCCATTTGGCAGCCATGTTTTTAGTCACCACACCCATTAGATTTCGACATTCAAAATAATTTCCATCCTTAGTCACGTGTGTTATAATTGTGTATCACCTTATAACATAATGTCAGAATTAAATATTACAGCTCATTTCTATCAATCAACAATGTATTGTCTATATACTTTTTTAAAAATACATTATAAAATATTTACAAATAGTTAATATAAAGTTTGAATTGCTCATTTGTATTAAAAATTAAGAGCACTTTTGGGACTCTAGCTTCTAATTTTGACTTTAACATTAAAATATTTAAACATAAATAGTATTAAAAAATAAAGCTACATTGGTTTAACCCAATGACTTTGAAGTAAGTCTTTTCACTTAATGATAAATCCAATGGAAATGTCACCAAGGTACTTATACTTTTGGTGTTCTAGAACTTGTAGCAAGCCACACAGTCCAGCAATTCAGTTTTGTATTAAAAGATGAAGCATTATTTTGTTGGTTCACTATAATAGCTTCATTATTTTATTATGCAGAATTGAAACTCTAATTTTAGCTATTTTCCCATTATTACAAGGTTAAAGTTGACACAACATACAGGAAGTACATGCATTTCAAATTAAAATTACATACTTGTACAATCTATATATGAGAATGGCTAAAATAATTACTAGAGTCTTCTACAATTCCACATAATAATAAACGGAACTATTATAGTTTAAAAGTGCAATTTATATATTTGGTACTTGATCTAAAGAGCAACAACAATGTATCAATACATATTGTAACCACATTGTTTGCATCAATTAAATTGTATAAAATATCATTATACACAAAGATAAACACAATAGTTAGCTTTCTAATTGTAAAATTATAAAAAGCTCTTAAAAGCAACTAAAGTGGTTGTTTCTCCTAATTCTCTTTTCACAGAATTAATCTTTTTGATCACTTCATCTGCAGTACCATCATCTATCTTCTTTTTCCAACTAGTGAGTGCTTCTTCTAGTTCTTCAGGAGTAGCTAGAGCCCAGGTACTATACAGTAGGAATAAAAAATGATATTGAATGTCTATCAAATAAGTAAACTTATATTGTGTGTGTGTGTACCAATGACCATCAGATTGCTCTGTTTATAAATAGCTAATAAACCTAGCCAATGAACCTAGGCATTATAAGAGTTTTTTTGATGATATTTAAAAAGGAAGTCCCATAAACCTTTGGCTTGTTTTCATGGGAGTCATCTATACAAACAAGACACTTATATGATGCCTAATTGTAGAGGCAAAGATGGGTCGACTCCATCCATAATTAATAGATTGATGTTATAATCTTCCATACCTGAGGCAATTATTAAATATAACTTCACACTCAATTAACAGTTATCTTACTCAATTGCTCCATTGTGTCTTGAAGAATACACTCTTAACAATATTAACATAGCTAGTACATATATAGTGATGTTGCTATGGTACAATTGTTACATGGTAGCTATAGAAGTCAGTTTGTAACTTAATAGAGGTTTCTATGCTATTTATGAATGACATTACATATCTTTGGCCCTCAGTTTATAAATACTAAAGGGACCTCAACCTCAGTAAATAGCCATGTTTATTATAATATTTAATTCATTATGTAGAATATCACAAGCCCATACATCAATATAAAATGGATTAGTTGATTTAAGCAGTCTGTGGTCATTTTCACTTCATGTAATACACAATGAAGCAGAAAAGTTTAATAAACATATACGATTTATTAGCCACTTTAATCTGTGTGTACAACATAGTCTATTTCCTTATTATGTTTACACTGTAGTAATAAGGAAGAGTAGAGCATCTGTTGCTTTCTCTTAATAAGGAAACCTGTTGCTATTTTCTGTTTACACCATTAATGCCTTGGCAACTGTAGAATAGTTGCAATTAAAACAGAGCAGTATTTACTATGCTTTTCTTATGTGTTATTTCCAACAAAATGGATTTGTTAAATCAACCAATGCATTTTGCATATGCATAGCCTCACAAAGGAGGAAAGAGTGTGCAACTGTATCACATATTGTGATTAGGTGTACTTCAAATATGGGTCATGAACAAATCACAGAGATTTGTCTAATGCTGCACCAAATGTTTGGGAGGATTTGCATGCTTTTCAAATTCTATGAGTGTATGGGCTTTTGAGACAACGTATACTTAAATACCTGGCAGAATGTCTCCATTCTTTATGTAAAGGGCCTTGTGGATCGTAATATAAATCCACACAAATAGATTCTTTACAATGTGAAACAATGGAATCAACTAAGAAACCTGTCTCTTCCATTTGATGACATAGAACATCAATTGGTGGATATCTAGAGATATAATTATGACAAATAAACATAATGAAGTTACAAGCTTTTATGCTAACTTTGTGACCAATAATTTTTTGACAACTGTTGGAATAAGATATGATTCAAAAAAAGCTGAAAGTATTTGCTCATGTGAAGAAGTATTCACAATGACGACACCTCTGTCTTTAAGGATACGATATGCTTCTTTAATAATCTGACAAGAACCTGTATATTCTTAAGGTGTGTTACTAGGAACATGATGTAACATCTATAAAGTCACACATTACCTGTGTACATATGACAGCATATTCGTATCCATCAGGAAGAGGTAAGTTGAGAGCATTACCTTGAAGTAACTTCACATGAGGGAGATGAGCTGTCCTTTCAATTGCTTTTTCCAACATACCATCATTGTAATCAATGCCTGTAATTTGTCCAATATAAGGACTCAGAGCCAGAGCATAGTTACCAGTACCACAACCTGAGAGATATATGGTAGATATAAGTCCACATGTGACATACTTACCAATATCCACTACTGTTGATTTACTTAACTTTCGTTACATTACACGTGCCACAGCTCCCAATATGACATTCACTCCAACAGGTTGTCTAGCTAAATGATACATGATGTTATACAATAAACCACTTGTCACCTTTATCATAGTCTTTAGATGTAGTATAGTAGTCTTCATAGTCAGCCATATTTCTAGTATACCTTATAAAAATACTTGTATCTATGGTATGCCATTTGTGTCAAAATTAAATATTACAATATGGGAGTGGTTAACTACTAGCTCGTAATCTATCATTATTGCTATGCAATGATCGTACGCTCAAGCGTTTAGGGTTTAGGTTGTCAAGCTAAATGATATTGATACATGATGTTAATACAACAAAGCATTGGTCACCTTTATCATAGTCTTTAGATGTAGTATGGTAGTCTTCATAGTCAGCCATATTCTAGCCCCACCTCCTTATAAAAATATTTTTAAAATTATTTCATACTAGCTGTTTTATAATTATATGACACTAATATATAAGTCTCTAGTTCAGTCCCTTAAAAGCAACAATTGTAGTCATGTGTCCTAGATTTCAAATAAAAAATTCAATCTCAGATTCTCTTTGATCGTCCTCTATAGGCACTGCCTAAAATTAATTGTTCATTTAGTGTTATGAACTTATGATAGAATTATTTATATACTTACTTTTTCTATATGTGGAGTTTTGTCACTATTTCTATGAACATTTTCAATACCATTGTGAATATAAACAAGCTTACACGTGCCACAGCTCCCAATATAACATTCACTCCAACAGGTTGTCAACCTAAATGATACATGATATTATACAATAAAGCATTGGTCACCTTTATCATAGTCTTTAGATGTAGTTTGGTACTCTTCGTAGTCAGCCATATTTCTAGTATCACCTTATAAAAATACTCGTTTCTATGGCGTGTCGTTGTGTCAAAATTTAATATTACAATATGGGAGTGGTTAACTACTAGCTCGAAACTATCATTGTTATATATAGAAATGAGTATTTTTATAAGGTGATACTAGAAATATGGCTGACTATGAAGACTACCATACTACATCTAAAGACTATGATAAAGGTGACCAATGCTTTATTGTATAATATCATGTATCTTTTAGGTAGACAACCTGTTGGAGTGAATGTCATATTGGGAGCTGTGGCACGTGTAATGCAAGGAAAGTTAAGTGAATCAACAGTAGTGGATATTGGTAAGTGTGTCACATGTGGACTTATATCTACCATACATCTCTCAGGTTGTGGTACTGGTAACTATGCTCTGGCTCTGAGTCCTTATATTGGACAAATTACAGGCATTGATTACAATGATGGTATGTTGGAGAAAGCAATTGAAAAGACAGCTCATCTCCCTCATGTGAAGTTACTTCAAGGTAATGCTCTCAACATATCTCTTCCTGACGGATACTGTGATGCTGTCATATGTACACAGGTTGGCTAGTACATAGATACTGAGTTTAATATGGTAATGTGTGACTTTATAGATGTTACATCATGTTCCTGGTAACACATCTCAAGAATATACAGGATCTCATCAAGTCATTAAAGAAGCATATCGTATCCTTAAAGACAGGGGTGTCCTCATTGTGAATACTACTTCACATGAGCAAAACCGTTTTGCTATATTCGAATCATATATTATTCCAACAATTGTCAAAAAACTGGCTACAAAGTGAGCATAAAAGCTTATAACTTTATTATGTTTATTGGTCATATATCTCTAGATTTCCACCAATTGATGTTCTATGTCATCAAATGGAAGAGACAGGTTTCTTAGTTGATTCCATTGTTTCACATTGTAAAGAATCTATTATGAATATGGATTTATATTATGATCTACAAGGCCCTTTCAATAAAGAATGGAGAAATTTTAGCAGGTATTTAAATATACAATGTCTCTAAAGGTTGAAGTGTATGCAACTCCTGCCAAACATCTGGTGTAGTATTAGCCAAAACCTCTGTAATTCGCTCATTACCATATTTAAAGTACTCCTACACACCATATGATACAGTTCTATATACTTTTTTCTTTTGTGCAAGGCTATGGGTCTTTGATAGTCTGCATAGGAATTAAACATTATAATAAGCATAGATTATATATTGAGGTCAAGGTCTTTTTAGTATTTATAAACTGAGGACCAAAGGAATGAGATTTATGAGATTTATAACTGGCATTTACGGTTTGTTCTACTAAGTAGCAACAGTAGCATATTAACATATCTATATGCATTAGCAATGCATATAGACTTTATTCTTTAAGTCACAAAGGAACAATTGAGTTAGACAACTGCTAATTGAAATTGTATGTTAAAAATTAGATTAATTGCCTCAGGTGCAGGTTTATAATATCAATTTATAAACTATACAGTGGAACCAACTTCGCCTATACAATTACAATTGGGCACCATATAAGTGTCTTGTTTGTATAGTGGACTTCCATGAAAACCAGCCAATAGCTAATGAGACTTCTCTCTAAGTATTAACCAAAAAAACTCGTAACAGGTTTATAAATGATTTGCATACACAATATATTTACTTTTTGACAGGTACTAAACATCAATTATTTTATATTCCTGCTTTGTAGTTACTGGGCTCTAGCTACTTCTGAAGAGCTAGAAGAGGCACTTGCTAATTGGAAAAAGAAGATAGATGATGGTACTGCAAATGAAGTGATCAAAGAGGTTAAATCTTTTAGAAGAAAACTAGGAGAAACAACTACAATTGTTGCTTTTAAGGGACTGAACTAGAGACTAGTGTCATATAATTATGAAATAACTAGTATGAAATGATTTTCTAAGTATTTTTTGAAGACTATCATACTACATCTGAAGAAAGAAGGTGACCAATGGTTCATTGCACATCATAATATAGCTTGACAACATATTGGAATGGGTGTCATATATATTGGGAGTGTTACACACACGCCGTAGTAACTGGTCAGTCCAGTTTTGGGCAAACCTGAACCTTGACTATAGTATTAGTACATGTACATTATTACAGTATTACATTGAATTACATGTAGCTGTATATGATACATCCACTCTGTAAGACCTGGTCATGTGGCCACTTCTATATAATTAACTACTTCTATATAATTATATATACTGACAGTATATTTTTTATTAACAGATATTGATGTATAAATGTGTAAACATTTGCAATTAACAGCTACTAGCTTATAGCCTCCGTACATTTTTGTAGTTCTGCTTCAGCTGCATCAGTTTGAAAGTGTAGCTTGATATGATATAGAGACGTTTTCAGCATTAAACCATATCAGGTCCTATTTAACAGTCACCATGTTCCAAATGGTTTGAATAATCTTATGATATTACATGTCCATAATTTGAAGAGGTCTCTTTAGTATTTTTAAACTGAGAGCCAAAGGTATGAGGTTTATAATTAGCATAGAGACCTCTTTACCAAGTTACATAACTGACTTTTACAATATGTTCTATCATGTAGCAAGAAAGCATAGCAACATGTCTGTATGTATTAGCAATTAGCTTATTCTTCAAGCTGCAATAGAGAAATTGAACAGGTTTATAAGTGATTTGTGAACCTCCAATGGAGCAACCTGATGTTCAATTATATGTAAACTATAGAAGCTCACTTATTTGACAGATGATAATACCAACAAAATATCGCGAAGTTAGAACGATCATCAGGTACCAGGACTGTTAAAAAACGACTCAGAGTAGTTGCTAAATGAAAATCCTGCTGAAGACATTAACAAGCTTTACTAAGTGTGTCACATATGGACTTATATCTACCATACATTTCTCATGTTATGGTACTGGAAACTATGCTCCGGCTCTGAGCCTTATATTGGAGAAATGACGTACAGGCATTGATTACAATGATGGTATGTTACAGAAAGCAATTGAAAAGACAGCTCATCTCCCTCATGTGAAGTTATTTCAAGGTAATGCTCTCAATGTACCTCTTCCTGATGGATACTGTGATGCTGTCATATGTACACAGGTTGGCTAGTACATAGATACTGAGTTTAATATGGTAATGTGTGACATTATAGATGTTACATCATGTTCCTGGTAACACACCTCAAGAATATACAGGTTCTCATCAAGTCATTAAAGAAGCATATCGTATCCTTAAAGACAGGGGTGTCCTCATTGTAAATACATCTTCACGTGAGCAAAACTGTTAAGCTGTATTTGAATCATACCTTATTCCAACAGTTGTCAAAAAATAGCTACAAAGTGAGCATAAACGCTTGTAACTTAATTATGTTTATCGGTCATATATCTCTAGATATCCACCAATTGATGTTCTACGTCATCAAATGGAAGAGACAGGTTTCTTAGTTGATTCCATTGTTTCACATTGTAAAGAATCTATTTTGGAATGTGGATTTATATTATGATCTACAAGGTCCTTTTAATAAAGAATGGAGATATTATTGCAGGTATTACTAGCTATCAGCAAGTTTCACAAGGAAGCAGTTAAAGAATTTCTGTGGCCATTATCATACCATGTTCAGCGATCTACAGAAGAAAATATTTCATTGATGGCTACTGCAGTAGCTGATCGAGAAGATGTGTTGGAAATGTTGTATGAAGGACTGCTTCGAAGATATGTAGATGGTAAATATTGAAGAGTATTTAAATTTTAGCTAAGGTGCAATTTGTTATCAGTAATTTATTGTTACAGGTATACACATGATTAGTCTCATGTACTGCATACCACATCTACACTGAAAAAAGGTCTAGTGACACATGTTTGTGCATTTAAAGCTGTGCAATTATATGTGAAAAGATATGACATCACAAAAACTAAGTTATGTAAGCAAAATAAAAACAAACCATCTAAGATGTTTCCTTTTTAAAGAACACAATTATATTCAGAGATATAATTATATTTAATTCTTTTGTTTCAACAACTTAAGCTTGTTTACATTCACAGTGGTATTGAAAATATTCATAGCAATAGTGACAAAACTCCACCTATAGAAAAAATAAGTATATAAATAGTTCTATTATAAGTTCATAACACTAAATGGACAATTAATTTTAGGCAGTGCCTATAGAGGACGATCAAAGAGATTGAAATTTTTATTTGAAATCTAGGACACACGACTACAATTGTTGCTTTTAAGAGACTGAACTAGAGACTTATATATTAGTGTCACATAATTATAAAACAGCTAGTATGAAATAATTTTTAAAATATTTTTATAAGGAGGTGGGGCTAGAATATGGCTGACTTTGAAGACTATCATGTTACATCTAAAGACTATGATAAAGGTGACCAATGCTTTATTGTATAACATCATGCATGATTTAGCTAGACAACCTGTTGGAGTGAATGTCATATTGGGAGCTGTGGCACGTGTAATGCAAGGAAAGTTAAGTGAATCAACAGTAGTGGATATTGGTAAGTGTGTCACATGTGGACTTATATCTACCATACATCTCTCAGGTTGTGGTACTGGTAACTATGCTCTGGCTCTGAGTCCTTATATTGGTCAAATTACAGGCATTGATTACAATGATGGTATGTTGGAGAAAGCAATTGAAAAGACAGCTCATCTCCCTCATGTGAAGTTACTTCAAGGTAATGCTCTCAATGTACCTCTTCCTGATGGATACTGTGATGCTGTCATATGTACACAGGTTGGCTAGTACATAGATACTGAGTTTAATATGGTAATGTGTGACTTTATAGATGTTACATCATGTTCCTGGTAACACACCACAAGAATATACAGGATCTCATCAAGTCATTAAAGAAGCATATCGTATCCTTAAAGACAGGGGTGTCCTCATTGTGAATACTACTTCAAATGAGCAAACCCTTTCAGCTTTTTTTGAATCATATCTTATTCCAACAGTTGCTGAGAAATTGACTACAAAGTTAGCATAAAAACTTATAACTTCATTATATTTATTAGTCATATATTTCTAGATATCCACCAATTGATGTTCTATGTCATCAAATGGAAGAGACAGGTTTCTTAGTTGATTCCATTGTTTCACATTGTAAAAAATCTATTTTGAATGTGGATTTATATTATGATCCACAAGGACCTTTTAATAAAGAGTGGAGAAACTTAAGCAGGTATTTAATTGTATATTGCCTTAATAGCCCATACTCTTGTAAAGATTGAGGAGCATGCATCTCCTATTAAATAATTGGTGCAGCATTAGATAAACAAACTTCTTATATCTGGTCATCACCATTAAAATATTCCTACACTTTCCTCCTTTGTGAGAGGCTATAGGCTTCTGCATAAGTGTATTGTTTGTATAGTGGATGCCCATGAAAACCAGCTAATGGCTAATAGGACTTCTTTCTAAATATGAGCCGGGGCGCCAAAAAACTCTTACCATGCGGGCCTTGATTTATAAACTATTTATAAACCTCCAACGGAGTAATCTGCTGATCAATTGTATTGCATATACAATAGAAGTTTTCTTAATTTTTTTCTATTCCTGCTGTAAAGTATCTGGGCTCTAGCTACTCCTGAAGAACTAGAAGAAGCACTCACTAGTTGGAAAAAGAAGATAGATGGTGGTACTGCAGATGAAGTGATCAAAAAGGTTAATTCTGTGAGAAAAAAAATAGGACAAACAACCACTTTAGTTGCTTTCAAGCGCCTTTTGTAACTTAACAATGAGAAACCTTATTATTATGATTATGTTTCATGTATTTTATACATTTTAATAAAATAACAAACAATATCCTATTGCGATATTTGCTGTCCAGGCATTGTTGCTCTTTAGATCTAGTACCAATATATTTGGACTTTTAAATTGTTCAGATTATTATGCTAAAGTGTAAAGTATAGTAGTTTACTACTTTCTGAATAGTTTTCATAGAAAGTTTGTAAACTTTGTAGAGTTGCAAAGCCTAGCCTATTGAATGGTGAAACCATATCTCTCTAGCTTATTCCTAGCCTGTATTGAGTTATAACACAGCTGAGTTAAGTGTTCAACTCAACTTGATCATAAATAAGGTACAGTAACTTTACGATTTTATAGCCACCCACAAATGTAACGTTACTCTTTATCTATGATCGATTTAGTATATATACACACGTCTATTGTGAACTTATTACGTTGCTATGGGCGGAACTTTTTATATGATAAATCGTGAATTTTGAGTGTTCAATAATCGTGAATTCGATGCCTATTTTGTCGTAGTTTGTATTCCATAGTGGCTTGCTACAAATTTTTAGTAAATTTTTAACTTCTAAGTATTTCAAGTTAGATTTTAAGTAAAATGTAAACTTTAGAAAAATTGAAATTTGATTGGTCATAAGATAACTGACCTAGATCTCATCACAAAACCTAAACCATAAACACTTGAGCGTACGATCATCGTATAACAATAATGATGGCCAAGACAAAACTAGTCCTGTTTAAGCAAACTATATAGAGCAACATTACTAATGAAATTAAATTTTTATCATTATTTGATTTTAAGCAAAACTTTTTAAAATAATTGACCTTGTGTTGGCTATAAGGTATACTGACCATTTCACTCTATGTTCAAAGATATCGAGCAATTTTTATTACCTGCATGGCAGTGCAAAGTGAACAGATTCAAACCGGAATTACTTGCAGTGTTTAAAGAATCAAGCTCATTTCTATTAATCAACATATTGTCTATATACTTTTGTTTAAAATACATTATAAAATATTTACAAATAGCTAATATAAGGTTTGAATTGCTCATTTGTATTAGAAATCTGTTAAATGATACATTTGGGAATCTAGCTTCTAATTTTGACTTTAACATTAAAATATTTAAACATAAATAGTATTAAAAAATAAAGCTATATTGGTTTAACCCAATGACTTTGAAGTAAGTCTTTTCACTTAATGATAAATCCAATGGAAATGTCACCAAGGTACTTATACTTTTGGTGTTCTAGAACTTGTAGCAAGCCACAATATCCAGCAATTCAGTTATGTATTAAAAGATGGAGCATTATTTTGTTGGTTCACTATAATAGCTTCATTATTTTATTATGCAAAATTGAAACTCTAATTTTAGCTATTTCCCATTATTACAATGTTAAAGTTCAACATACAGGAAGTACGTGCATTTCAAATTAAAATAACCTACTTGTACAATCTATATATGAGAATGGCTAAAATAATTACTAGAGTCTTCAATTCTGCTTAACAAAAAACGAAACTATTATAGTTTAAAAGCACAAATTATATATTTGGTACTAGATCTAAAGAGCAACAATGCCTGGACAGCACAATCGTAATCATGTTGTTTGCATCAATTAAATTGTATAAAATATCATTATACACAAAGATAAACACAATAGTTAGGTTTCTAATTCTAAAGTTATAAAAAGTTCTTAAAAGCAACTAAAGTGGTTGTTTCTCCTAATTCTCTTTTCACAGAATTAATCTTTTTAATCACTTCATCTGCAGTACCACCATCTATCTTCTTTTTCCAACTAGTGAGTGCTTCTTCTACTTCTTCAGGAGTAGCTAGAGCTATCAAATAAGTAAACTTATATTGTGTGTGTATGAATCAATGACCATCAGATTGCTCTGTTTATAAATAGCTAATAAACCTAGCCAATGAACCTAGGCATTGTAAGAGTTTTTTGATGATATTTAGAAAGGAAGTCCCATAAACCTTTGGCTTGTTTTCATGGGAGTCATCTATACAAACAAGAGACTTATATGGTGCCTAATTGTAGAGGCAGAGATGGGTCGACTCCATCCATAATTAATAAATTGATGTTATAATCCTCTATACTTGAGGCAATTATTATAACTTTACACACTGAGACTTGCTCAATTAGCAGTTATCTTACTCAATTGCTCCATTGTGTCTTGAAGAATACACTCTTAACAATATAACATTAACATTGCTACTACATATATAGCAATGTTGCTATACTACAATTATCAATTGGTGGATATCTAGAGATATATGACCAATAAACATAATGAAGTTACAAGTTTTTGTGCTTACTTTGTAACCAATAATTTTTTGACAACTGTTAGAATAACATATGATTCAAAAAAAAGCTGAAAGCATTTCCTCATGTGAACAAGTATTCACAATGAGGACACCTCTGTCTTTAAGAATTCGATATGCTTCTTTAATAATCTGACAAGAACCTGTATATTCTTAAGGTGTGCTACCAGGAACATGATGTAACATCTATAAAGTCACATATTAAACTCAGTACCTTTACTAGCCACTACATATGACAGCATCACAGTATCCATCAGGAAGTCAAGAGGTAAGTTGAGAGCATTACCTTGAAGTAACTTCACATGAGGGAGATGAGCTGTCTTTTCAATTGCTTTCTCCAACATACCATCATTGTAATCAATGCCTATAATTTGTCCAATATAAGGACTCAGAGCCAGAGCATAGTTACCAGTACCACAACCTGAGAGATGTATGGTAGATATAAGTCCACATGTGACATACTTACCAATATCCACTACTGTTGATTCACTTAACTTTCCTTGCATTACACGTGCCACAGCTCCCAATATGACATTCACTCCAACAGGTTGTCTAGCTAAATGATACATGATGTTATTCAATAAACCATTGGTCACCTTTATCATAGTCTTTAGACGTAGTATGGTAGTCTTCATAGTCAGCTATATTCCAGCCCCACCTCCTTATAAAAATATTTTTAAAATTATTTCATACGTTTTATAATTATATGATACTAATATATAAGTCTCTAGTTCAGTCCCTTAAAAGCAACAATTGTAGTCATGTGTCCTAGATTTCAAATAAAAAATTCAATCTCAGATTCTCTTTGATCGTCCTCTATAGGCACTGCCTAAAATTAATTGTTCATTTAGTGTTATGAACTTATGATAGAACTATTTATATACTTACTTTTTCTATAGGTGGAGTTTTGTCACTATTGCTATGAACATTTTCAATAGCATTGTGAATATAAACAAGCTTAAGTTGTTGAAACAAAATAATTAAATATAATTATATCTCTGAATATAATTGTGTTCTTTAAAAAGGAAACATCTTATATGGTTTGTTTTTATTTTGCTTACATAACTTAGTTTTTGTGATGTCATATCTTTTCACATATAATTGCACAGCTTTAAATGTACAAACCTTACTATCATAATATCACTAGACCTTTCCTCAGTGTGGATGTGGCATGCAGTACATGAGACTAATTATGTGTATACCTGTAACAATTAATTACTGATAACAAATTGCACCTTAGCTAAAATTTAAATACTCCTCAATATTTACCATCTATACATCTTCGAAGCAGTCCTTCAGACAACATTTCCAACACATCTTCCCGATCAGCTACTGCAGTAGCCATCAATGAAATATTTTCTTCTGTAGATCACTGAACATGGTATGATAATGGCCACAGTTAACTGGTTCTTTGTGAAGCTTGTCGGTAGGTAGTAATCGTCAGAATGACCTCTACCCCTGCCATATATTTGTATGTTATATATTTGCTACAGTCTATGTTTATTAATGCCACGTTGTAGAAAGTTCTGCCCATTGCAACGTTATAAGTTCATAACAGACATAATTATATACACTAAATCGATCATAGATAACAGTGTGACGTTAGATTTGTGCGTAGCTATAAAATCGTAAAGTTACCGTACTCTGTTCTTGCGTTGAACACTTAATTCAATGTTATAATTCAGGCTAGATCTCCTTATAAAAATACTTATAAAATCATTTCATACTAGCTGCTTTTATAATTATATGATACTACTATATAATAGTATCTAGTTCAGTCCCTTAAAAGCAACAATTGTAGTTGTTTGTCCTAGTTTTCTTCTAAAAGACTCAACCTCTTTGATCACCTGATCTGCAGTACCATCATCGATCTTCTTTTTCCAATTAGCAAGTGCTACTTCTAGCTCTTCAGGAGTAGCTAGAGCCCAGAAACTGTAAACCAGGAATATAAAATAATTGATGTTTAATATCTGTCAAAAAGGTAAACATATTGTGTATGTATAATTGACCATCAGAATGGTCCACTGGAGGTTCTTAAATCTACTTATAAACCTGGTAAGAGTTTCTTTGGCTAATATTTAGTAAGGAACAAGTCCCATTAGCTATTGGCTGGTTTTCATAGGAGTATATAAACAAGACACTTATATGGTGCTTAATTGTAATTATAGAGGCAGAGCTAGGTCCACTCCATAGTTTATAAATTGATGTTATAAACCTTCACAGACAACTGTTCTAATTTCATAGACTTTTAGTTAGCAGTTGTCTAACTCAATTGTTCCTTTGTATCTTAAAGAATAAGGTCTTTACAATATTAGCATTACTAATACATATAGGAGGTATATTGCTATGTTACTGTTGCTACTTGGAGAATAAACTGTAAAAGTCAGTTATGAACCTCATGCCTTTGGCCCTCACTTTATAAGTAGTAAAGGGAGATCTACCTCAATAAATATTCTGTGCTTATTATAATATTCAATTCATTATGCAGACTATCAGAAGACCACAGCCTCTTCTCACAAAGGAGGAAATTAGTATATACATTAGCATGAGGTGGTGTGAAGGTGTACTTCAAATAGGGTCATGTGTAGATTACATTTATCTATGCTGACCATATGTTTGGCAGGAGTTGCATGCTTTTCAACCTCTATCAGGTTATGGGCTTTTAAGACAAGATATGCTTAAATACCTGCAATAATTTCTCCACTCTTTATTTAAAGGGCCTTGTAGATCATAATATAAATCCACATTCAAAAGAGATTCTTTACAATGTGAAACAATGGAATCAACTAAGAAACCTGTCTCTTCCATTTGATGACAAAGAACATCAATTGGTGGGTATCTAGAGATATATGACTAATAAACATAATGAAGTTATAAGCTTTTGTATGCTTACTTTGTACCCAGTTTTTCAGCAACTGCTGGAATAATATATGATTCAAACACAGCTAAACGGTTTTGTTCTTGTGAAGTAGTATTCACAATGAGGACACCCCTGTCTTTAAGAATACGATATGCTTCTTTAATGACTTGATGAGATCCTGTATATTCTTGAGGTGTGTTACCAGGAACATGATGTAACATCTATGAAGTCACACATTACCATATTAAACTCAGTATCTATGTACTAGCCAACCTGTGTACACATGACAGCATCACAGTATCCATCAGGAAGAGGTACATTGAGAGCATTACCTTGAAGTAACTTCACATGAGGGAGATGAGCTGTCTTTTCAATTGCTTTTTCCAACATACCATCATTGTAATCAATGCCTGTAATTTGTCCAATATAAGGACTCACAGCCAGAGCATAGTTACCAGTACCACAACCTGAGAGATGTATGGTAGATATAAGTCCACGAGTAACACACTTACCAATATCCACTACTGTTGATTCACTTAACTTTCCTTGCATTACACGTGCCACAGCTCCCAATATGACATTCACTCCGACAGGTTGTCGAGCTAAATGATACATGATATTATACAATAAAGCATTGGTCACCTTTATCATAGTCTTTAGACGTAGTATGGTAGTCTTCATAGTCAGCCATATTTCTAGTATCACCTTTTAAAGATACTCATTATGTCAAAATTAAATATTACAATATGGGAGTGGTTAACTACTGGCTCGTAAACTATCATTATTGTTATGTGATGATCGTACGCTCAAGCGTTTATGGTTTAGGTTTTGTGATGAGATCTAGGTCAGTTATGTTATGACCAATCAAATTTCAATTTTTCTAAAGTTTACATTTTACTTAAAATCTAACTTGAAATACTTAGATGTTACTTAGATGTTAAAAATTTACTAAAAATTTGTAATCAAAAACATAATATATTTTTTTAAAACAGTGATTCAAATACAGCTAAACGTTTTGTTCATGTGAAAAAGTATTAACAATAAGGACACTCCTGTCTTTAAGAATACGATATGTTTCTTTAATTATTATCATTTGGCCAAGACAAAACTAGTCCTGTTTAAGCAAACTATAGAGCAACATTACTAATGAAATTAAATTTTTATCATTATTTGATTTTAAGCAAAACTTTTAAAATAATTGACCTTGTGTTGGCTATGAGGTATACTGACTATTTCACTCTATGTTCAAAGAAATCGAGCAATTTTTATTACCTGCATGGCAGTGCAAAGTGAACAGATTCAAACCTGAATTACTTGCAGTGTTTAAAGAATCAAGCTCATTTCTATTAATCAACATATTGTCTATATACTTTTGTTTAAAATACATTATAAAATATTTACAAATACTTAATATAAGGTTTGAATTGCTCATTTGTACTAAAAATCTGTTAAAAACACTTTTGGGACTCTAGCTTCTAATTTCCCTTTAACATTAAGATATTTAAACATAAATAGTATTAGGAAATAAAGTTACATTGGTAACCCAATGACTTTGAAGTAAGTCTTTTCACTTAATGATAAATCCAATGGGAATGTAACCAAGGTACTTGTACTTTTGGTGTTCTAGAACTTGTAGCAAGCCACACAGTCCAGCAATTCAGTTATGTATTAAAAGATGAAGCATTATTGTTGGTTCACTATAATAGCTTCATTATTTTATTATGCAGAATTGAAACTCTAATTTTAGCCATTTTAAATTATTACAATGTTAAAGTTGACACAACATACAGGAAGTACATGCATTTCTAATCAAAATTACATACTTGTACAATCTATATATGAGAATGGCTAAAATAATTACTAAATTATAGAGTCTTCAATTCTGCATAATAATAAACGAAACTATTATAGTTTAAAAGTGCAATTTATATATTTGGTACTAGATCTAAAGAGCAACAATGCCTGGACAGCACATATTGTAACCACATTGTTTGCATCAATTAAATTATATAAAATATCATTATAAACAAAAAATAAACATAATAGTTAGGTTTCTAATTCTAAAGCTACAAAAAGCTCTTAAAAGCAACTAAAGTGGTTGTTTCTCCTAATTCTCTTTTCACAGAATTAATCTTTTTAATCACTTCATCTGCAGTACGATCATCTATCTTCTTTTTCCAACTAGTGAGTGCTTCTTCTAGTTCTTCAGGAGTAGCTAGAGCCCAGGTACTGTACAGTAGGAATAAAAAATGATATTGAATGTCTATCAAATAAGTAAACTTATATTGTGTATGTGTGTACCAATGACCATCAGATTGCTCTGTTTATAAATAGCTAATAAACCTAGGCATTGTAAGAGTTTTTTGATGATATTTAGAAAGGAAGTCCCATAAACCTTTGGCTTGTTTTCATGGGAGTCATCTATACAAACAAGACACTTATATAATTATTCTAACTTCATACTCTGAGACTTGCTCAATTAGTAGTTATTTTACTCAATTGCTTCATTGTGTCTTGAAGAATACACTCTTAACAATATTAACATTGCTAGTACATATAATATTATAGTGATGTTACTATGGTACAATCGCTACATGGTAGCTATAGAAGTCAGTTTGTAATTTAATAGAGGTTTCTATACTATTTATGAATCACATTACATATCTTTGGCCCTCAGTTTATAAATACTAAAGGGACCTCTACCTCAGTATATAGTCCATGTTTATTATAATATTTAATTCATTATGTAGAATATCACAAGCCCATACATCAATATAAAATGGATTAGTTGATTTAAGTAATCTGTGGTCATTTTTACTTCATGTAATACACAATGAGACAGAGAAGTTTAATAAACATACACAATTCATTAGCCACTTTAATCTGTGTGTACAACATAGTCTATTTCCTTCTTATGTTTACACTGTAGTAATAAGGAAGAGTAGAGCATCTGTTGCTTTCTCTTAATAAGGAAACCTGTTGCCAATTTCTGTTTACACCATTAATGCCTTGGCAACTGTAGAATATTTGTAATTAAAACAGAGCAGTATTTACTATGCTTCTCAGTATCTTATTAACCTTTGGCTGGTATTCATAGGAGTCATCTATACAAACAAGACACTTATACAATTATTCTAACTTACACATTCTGAGACTTGCTCAATTAGTAGTTATTTTACTCAATTGCTCCATTGTGTCTTGAAGAATACACTCTTAACAATATTAACATTGCTAGTACATATATAGTGGTGATGTTGCTATGCTACAATTGTTACATGGAAGCTATAGAAGTCAGTTTGTAACTTAATAGAGGTTTCTATGTTGTTATTTAATCAGTATCCACTATACAAACAATACACTTATACAGTCTCTAATTGTAGAGACAGAGCTAGATCCATTCCACAGTTTATAAACTGATGTTATAAACCTGAACCTGAGGCAATTTTTCTAACTTCAAACACTCTCAATTAGCAGTTGTCTTACTCAATTGTTCCATTGTGATTTGAAGAACAGGGTCTTTACAGTATTAGCATTACTAATACAGCCATGTTACTATGCTACTGTATTAATAGTTTGTTACATGGTAAAACACACTGTAAAGTCAGTTATATAATTTGGTAGAGGTCACTATGCTATTTATAAATCTCATACCTTTGGCCCTCAGTTTATAAATACTAAAAAGACCTCCACCTAAGAATACAGCCTATGCTTATTATAATATTCAATTCATTACGCAGACTATATCAGAAGCCCATAGCCTCTCACAAGGAGGAAATGTAGAAGTACTTCAATGGTGATGAACATATTACAGAAGCTTGTTTATCTAATGCTGCACCAGTTATTTGATAGGGGTTGCATGCTCCTCAATCCTTACAAGGGTATGGGCTTTTAAGGGAATATACGATTAAATACCTGCTAAAGTTTCTCCACTCTTTATTAAAAGGTCCTTGTAGATCATAATATAAATCCATATTCAAAAGAGATTCTTTACAATGTGAAACAATGGAATCAACTAAGAAACCTGTCTCTTCCATTTGATGACAAAGAACATCAATTGGTGGATATCTAGAGATATATGACTAATAAACATAATGAAGTTACAAGTTTTTATGCTCACTTTGTAGCCAATTTCTCAGCAACTGTTGGAATAATATATGATTCAAAAAATACTGAAAGTATTTGCTCGTGTGAATTAGTATTCACAACAAGGACACCCCTGTCTTTAAGGATACGATATGCTTCTTTAATGACTTGATGAGAACCTGTATATTCTTGAGGTGTGTTACCAGGAACATGATGTAACATCTATGAAGTCACACATTACCATATTAAACTCAGTAACTATGTACTAGCCAACCTGTGTACATATGACAGCATCACAGTATCCATCAGGAAGAGGTAAGTTGAGAGCATTACCTTGAAGTAACTTCACATGAGGGAGATGAGCCGTCTTTTCAATTGCTTTTTCCAACATACCATCATTGTAATCAATGCCTGTAATTTGTCCAATATAAGGACTCAGAGCCAGAGCATAGTTACCAGTACCACAACCTGAGAGATGTATGGTAGATATAAGTCCACATGTAACACACTTACCAATATCCACTACTGTTGATTCACTTAACTTTCCTTGCATTACACGTGCCAAAGCTCCCAATATGACATTTACTCCAACAGGTTGTCTAGCTAAATGATACATAATATTAATACAATAAACCATTGGTCACCTTTATCATAGTCTTTAGATGTAGTATGGTAGTCTTCATAGTCAGCCATATTTCTAGTATCAATTATGTCAAAACTAAATATTTCAATATGGGAGTGGTTAACTACTGGCTGGTAAACTATCATTATTGTTATACGATGTTCGTACGCTCAAGCGTTTAGAGTTTAGGTTTTGAAGTGAGATCTAGGTCAGTGTACCTTATGGCCAAACAAATTTCAATTTTTAAAGTTTACATTTTACTTAAAATTAAATTTAAAATACTTACAAAGTTAAATATTTACTAAAAATTTGTAATCAAAAGCATAAAATATATTTAAACAGTGACTCAAATACAGCTAAACAGTTTTGTTAATGTGAAGAAGTATATATTTACAATGAGGACACTCCTGTCTTTAAGAATACAATATATTTATTTAATTATTATCATCAATTTATATTTGGGCCAAGATAAACTAGTCCAGTTTAAGCAAACTAGAACAACATTACTAATTCTATTAAATCTTATCATTATTTGTTTTTATTTTAAAGTATACTTTTAAAATAATTGACCTTGCGTTGGCTATAAGGTACACTGACCATTTCACTCTATGTTCAAAGAAATCAAGTAATTTTTATTACCTGCATGGCAGTGCAAAGTGAACAGATTCAAACCTGAATTACTTGCAGTGTTTAAAGAATCAAGCTCATTTCTATTAATCAACATATTGTCTATATACTTTTGTTTAAAATACATTATAAAATATTTACAAATAGTTAATACAAAGTTTGAATTGCTCATTTGTATTAAAAATCTGTTAAATGATACATTTGGGAATCTAGCTTCTAATTTTGACTTTAACATTAAAATATTTAAACATAAATAGTATTAAAAAATAAAGTTACATTGGTAACCCAATGACTTTTAAGTAAGTCTTTTCACTTAATGATAAATCCAATGGAAATGTCACCAAGGTACTCATACTTTTGGTGTTCTAGAACTTGTAGCAAGCCACACAGTCCAGCAATTCAGTTATGTATTAAAAGATGAAGCGTTACTTTGTTGGTTCACTATAATAGCTTCATTATTTTATTATAAAGAATTGAAACTTTAATTTTAGCCATTTTCCCATTATTACAATGGTAAAGTTGACACAACATACAGGAAGTACGTGCATTTCAAATTAAAATTACATACTTGTACAATCTATATATGAGAATGGCTAAAATAATTACTAGAGTCTTTATTCTGCTTAAAAAAACGAAACTATTATAGTTTAAAAGTGCAATTTATATATTTGGTACTAGATCTAAAGAGCAACAACAATGTATCAACACATATCGTAACCACATTGTTTGCATCGATTAAACGTATAAAATATCATTATACACAAAAGATAACTATAATAGTTAGGTTTCTAATTCTAAAGCTACAAAAAGCTCTTAAAAGCAACTAAAGTGGTTGTTTCTCCTAATTCTCTTTTCACAGAATTAATCTTTTTGATCACTTCATCTGCAGTACCATCATCTATCTTCTTTTTCCAACTAGTGAGTGCTTCTTCTACTTCTTCAGGAGTAGCTAGAGCCCAGGTACTGTACAGTAGGAATAAAAAAAGATGTTGAATGTCTATCAAATAAGTAAACTTATATTGTGTATATATGTGTGAATCAATGACCATTAGATTGCTCTGTTTATAAATAGCTAATAAACCTAGGCACTGTAAGATTTTTTTGGTAATATTTAGAAAGGAAGTCCCATAAACCTTTGGCTTGTTTTCATGGGAGTCCTCAATACAAACAAGACACTTATAACATTATTATAACTTCACACACTCTGAGACTTACTCAATTAGTAATTTTGCTCAATTGCTCCATTGTGTTTGAAGAATACACTCTTAACAGTATTAACATAGCTAGTACATATATAGTGATGTTACTATGGTACAATCGCTACATGGTAGCTATAGAAGTCAGTTTGTAATTTAATAGAGGTTTCTATACTATTTACGAATCACATTACATATCTTTGGCCCTCAGTTTATAAATACTAAAGGGACCTCTACCTCAGTATATAGTCCATGTTTATTATAATATTTAATTTATTATGTAGAATATCACAGGCCTGTACATCACTATAAAATGGATTAGTTGATTTAACCAGTCTGTGGTCATTTTCACTTCATGTAATACACAATGAGACAGAGAAGTTTAATAAACATACACAATTCATTAGCCACTTTAATCTGTATGTACAACATAGTCTATTTCCTTCTTATGTTTACACTGTAGTAATAAAGAAGAGTAGAGCATCTGTTGCTTTCTCTTAATAAGGAAACCTGTTGCCAATTTCTGTTTACACCATTAATGCCTTGGCAACTGTAGAATATTTGTAATTAAAACAGAGCAGTATTTAGCATACTTTTCAGTATCTCATTATGTGTTATTTGCAAGAAAATGGATTTGTTTAATCAACCAATGCATTTTGCATATGCATAGCCTCACAAAGGTGGAAAGAGTGTGCAACTGTATCACATATTGTGTTTAGGTGTATTTTAAATATGGGTCATGAGCAAATCATAGAGGTTTGTCTAATGCTGCACCAAATGTATAAATGGCTATGGGTTTTTGAGACAATATATGCTTAAATACCTGGCAGAATTTCTCCATTCTTTATTGAAAGGGCCTTGTGGATCATAATATAAATCCACACAAATAGATTCTTTACAATGTGAAACAATGGAATCAACTAAGAAACCTGTCTCTTCCATTTGATGACAGAGAACATCAATTGGTGGATATCTAGAGATATATGACTAATAAACATAATGAAGTTACAAGTTTTTATGCTCACTTTGTAGCCAATTTCTCAGCAACTGTTGGAATAATATATGATTCAAAAAATACTGAAAGTATTTGCTCGTGTGAATTAGTATTCACAATGAGGACACCCCTGTCTTTAAGGATACGATATGCTTCTTTAATAATCTGATGAGAACCTGTATATTCTTGTGGTATGTTACCAGGAACATGATGTAACATCTATAAAGTCACACATTACCATATTAAACTCAGTATCTATGTACTAGCCAACCTGTGTACATATGACAGCATCACAGTATCCATCAGGAAGAGGTACATTGAGAGCATTACCTTGAAGTAACTTCACATGAGGGAGATGAGCTGTCTTTTCAATTGCTTTCTCTAACATACCATCATTGTAATCAATGCCTGTAATTTGTCCAATATAAGGACTCAGAGCCAGAGCATAGTTACCTGTACCACAACCTGAGAGATGTATGGTAGATATAAGTCCACATGTGACATACTTACCAATATCCACTACTGTTGATTCACTTAACTTTCCTTGCATTACACGTGCCACAGCTCCCAATACAACATTCACTCCAACAGGTTGTCGAACTAAATGATACATGATGTTATTCAATAAACCACTGGTCACCTTTATCATAGTCTTTAGACGTAGTAAGGTAGTCTTCATAGTCAGCCATATTTCTAACCTCACTTCCTTATTATTAAGTAAGGTACGGCAATGCTTTGTATGTAGAGATGAGTTAAAGTTAACTGATTCTTGAGCTTAATATTTGGAGTGGGCGTAGCCATCTATATTTTTCGGACGATATTAGGCCTACGCGTAAGTGATAGGTTGCTACAACCAGCCAGCTCCCGTAGTGAACATTAACTGTTTTCATACCACTTTAGTGAAAAGTTTGTTACATCACAGTATCCTGTTGGTTTTTGACTGCATGTTGATTTGGATCTTTTTGTTTCCCACCAGACTCTCCATATGACTGCTTTGGCAGGATATTAGGAAGTAATTCACCGAGCAGATGTTGTCATCAATAGCATATTCTATTACCATTTGCACATTTTCAGTTAAAAAACACTATTATATACAATTGTAAGTTCTCTTGTTAGTATATTATTTCCCTGAGTAAGACCAATGTTGATTACTGATATATTATAGTCATTGATTTGTTCTTCATTATCAAAATATATGATGTCATTCTACAAACATTATACATGTCATCATTATATAACTGAAATAACTGCTATTCTATTAACATTAATATTTCCATTTTATTTCTAAAATTATATTTATCAAATCCATAAGATTAACATTTCCAAATAATTAAAAAATGGCTGATTATACCTCTCAACAGTCAGTACTTGCTGACCGTGCTATCTGTGACATCTGTCACTGTTACATGCCCCTGAAGAAAGATGGTACTCTTAGTATCCATGGTGCTGTCACTATTGTCCAGGTTCTGGTAGTCTCCCCAGACAGAAGACAGATAGACCTGTATCTATCCTCTCCTATTATAGATCATACAAGTTACCCTTCTAATGCATATACTGTGGACTCTTCCACACCAATCTTCCCTTCTTGGCTTTGCACTACAAAACGTTTTGAGGAGAGTTTCCCAGGTCTCTTTAAGATTTTGCTATTTCTCTGCACACCCATTATAGGTGGTAAATGATGGAGTTTAGCTATCCTCATCAATAAGCAGATCAATGATGAAAATGACTCAGAAATGCCAGCTTCAACTTGACAGACCCAACAAAGCTAATGCCAACTCTCCATCTTCCATAGCTAAAAGAGTATCTATTAAATTGGAGGAAAATGATTTTAAAAGTGCAGTTTACCTGGCATATTCAGAAGATACACTAGCAGAGTCATGTGAAGATTCTCTTAACTGCTGAAAGGATACAACAAGGTGAACCTATAGGCCCTCTAATCTTCTTTTGACTCTAGCTATCCACTCATTGTTGACACAACTAAAATCTAATTTTAAAGGGGGGGGGACATGCCAAAATTCAAAAATATTTTTTTTGCATAAATGTTATCTTTGACATATGCAATTCACCCAAAAAATATTTAAATAATTTTTAAAAATTGTTATCACTGTTAAAAGCAAGCTTCTTTTCGAAGCTCTTTTAAGGCTTCTTCTGAGATTGCAATGTTCTTCCTAGTAGGGTGGGGCTCCCTTGTGACGTCACAAGGGGAACGAATGCTAGCATTGCTAGGTGCAAAGTAATGGCTGAAGACTTTCAAAGCGATATATCTAGTCGGTATTCCAGCATATTAAGCCTCTCCTACTCTTCTTCTTCCTTCGATATGATCGAAAGCAGGTGACCTTGCTTCGTGTGTGGAATCTGACCTCGAGTAAGGCTCTGAGAACATAGTTGTTCCATATCAGTATGAACCAGAGGAAAATGGCTCTGAGTCAGAATCATCAGATGAGTCTCAGAATGATGAGAGGTCACTAAATACTGAATGGTTAGTCTCTTGTGTCTGTTAGTCAGCTATAATAACGAATAAGAAGGCTACATGAGTTGTCTGAGCTAACTTCAAAATATTGTGTTATGTTATAGATACTATTATATTTACATGTGTAACTGTGGACATTGTATAGTCATGCCTACTGTAGCTGAGTGCATAAGGTGTTGTGAGATAGACATTACAATTCAGAAAATGGTGCAGATTCAAGCACAGATATCCTGTATCATTGAACATGAAGGATTTGAACCTGTTTGCCTAAATGTTTGGATATTACAAGCAAGATATTTCAGTTATAGGCAACATTATGGTATGCATGATATTCAGGACCAACCAGGATATGAGTAAGTACAGGATTTTATTGAACTCACTTACAGTAAGCCATTACATACAGGCAATACAAATTTATCTCTTATCGACAGTTTACTAGTTAGTGTTGGGATTGGGTTGGAAGAAAAATACATATTGTATTACCTACTTGTGTTGACAACAAAATTTGGACAAAGTTTCCATCTGCTCATTATGTTGGGTTCAAGTATCACTAATTCAATGAGACTAACATATAGTTAATGAGTTTAGAGTCAAGAGTAATGATATTAATTATTTTCATAACAAACAAATAATAACATTATTGAACTAATGTTGGAGAAGGCTGAAACGACTTCTGTGGCTCTTGATAGCAGAAGCTGACACAAGAGACTAATCATTCAGTATTTAGTAACCTCCCATCATTCTGAGACTCATCTGATGATTCTGACTCAGAGCCATTTTCCTCTGGTTCATACTAACATAGAACAACTATGTTCTCAGAGCCTTCCTCGAGGTCAGATTCCACACACGAAGCAAGGTCACCTGCTTTCGATCATATCGAAGGAAGAAGAAGAGTAGGAGAGGCTTAATATGCTGGAATACCGACTAGATATATCGCTTTGAAAGTCTACAGCCATTACTTTGCACCTAGCAATGCTAGCATTCGTTCCCCTTGTGACGTCACAAGGGAGCCCCACCCTACTAGGAAGAACATTGCAATCTCAGAAGAAGCCTTAAAAGAGCTTCGAAAAGAAGCTTGCTTTTAACAGTGATAACAATTTTTAAAAATTATTTAAATATTTTTTGGGTGAATTGCATATGTCAAAGATAACATTTATGCAAAAAAAATATTTTTGAATTTTGGCATGTCCCCCCCCCTTTAAAGTCTTCTATATTGATGATGGTACAATTAATTGGTGGTGATGTCAAAGTAGTTGCATAAAATCTATAGCTAGTTGAGAAGGTAGTGAGTGAGTTGGGTCATCAACTGAATCACTCCAAACCTGAGCTAGTTGTCCTAGAAGATTGAGGAAATGAGCTCCTGGAAATTGCTCTGTCTCTTTGCAGAGTGGACCCACATATGCCATGCTGTCGGTCCTCCAGTTGGCCAAATTACCTCTATCAATTCTGCTCTCGAAGAAAAAGGTTAAATTTCTAAAGATCATGGGTTCAAGACTCTCATTTATACAAATACATGATACTCTAGTCTTCCTTTGATATTCACTACTTATATCCATGATTTTGCCCATCCTTCATTCTGTCCTTTGTTTTCTATTGCCTGTTCTTGACTCATTTGATGAAGACTTAAGATCAATCCTCAGTAATGTATTTAAAATTGATATTTCTATTGATTCTGTCTGATATCGAGCTGCTCTCTCTGTGTCATTAGGAGTAATCAGGCTAAGGAGAGCTACCCAGTTTGCATCATCTGCATTCTTGCTTCTGCTGCTGGTTCATCCAATCTTATCAATCAGATTCTCCCACAAAAATTATAGGACATTCCTTAATTAACCATTGATTTGGCTCTCATTGGATGGTAAGGTAGACATTTCTGCCCTCCTCCTTCTGATCCATCTATTTATAGGGCTTGGGATAGTCCTTGAGTCTAACAAGTTAATGAAGACTTTCTATACAAATCCATTGATGATTAAACAAGGGCAAGGCTCTTTGCAGTCTCTTCTAAATAGTGAAGTACATGGCTCAATGACTCTTTTCTTTCCTCATTTCCTCATTGCAAATGGAGGATCAACTTATTCTTATTGCTGTCAGCCTTTGCCTAGATGCTTGCCTCTGTAAACCTCACAACTATGTTTTATGCAAAGTCAAAGTTGATGAGTATGCTACACATAGTCTTAGCTGTCCCAAAATGTAGGTTGGCATGACCGCCATTAGAGGATCAATTGTTCTCATTAAGAAATCTTCGTCAACTGCCAACATTCCTTCAGTTTTAGAATCTTCTGGCCTATGTAGATCTGATTGAAAAGACCAAATGGTCTCTTTATAATACCCTGGAAGTAAGGTTATACTTTACTTTAGGATGTCACCTGCCCAGATGCATTTCCTTCTTATGCTAGTAATAATCAGACAACAGTTGAAGCTGGAGCTGTTACTACAGCAGCTGAGTCACACAAATGATCTAAATATCCCTTGCTGACTCATTCTCATTTTGTTTCAACCACTACAGAGATATCAGACATTTTTGTACTGAACCTCACCATTTATTTATCCATGAACCTGGGAGAATTTAAAATACAACAGGTGATGAACATTCACAAAGCCACATATTTCAAAGGTTATCTATAGCCATCTAAAGAGGTAATGTCTTTGTGATCCTTGGATCTGCCAGAGTAGTTGCTGCAGATGCCAAGGATTCATCTTTTTTGATTAAAAGTTTCTATTAATTTATTTTTTATCTTCTGTTTGGATCTACCTTTATTCTTATATTATTTTAAACCTACCTGTATATATCTGACTTTACAAAGACCTATATTATTTGGATATAATTATATTATTATTATAATATTTATTAATGTAAAGTGTGTATGTTATATATATATATATATATATATATATTGGTGATTGATCTGTTCTTGTGCCATATATGTGCTCCAAAAAAGTAAGTACATATAAAATAATTAAAGAAAATGTATGAATGACTAGGCTAATAAGGAAAGAAACAATAAAAAATTCCTACATAAATCATATTCATACTAGCTATTTCTTAAAACAGCATTGGAGGTAATATTTATGATACTACTATATAATAGTATCTAGTTCAGTCCCTTAAAAGCAACAATTGTAGTTGTTTGTCCTAGTTTTCTTCTAAAAGAGTCAACCTCTTTGATCACTTCATCTGCAGTACCATCATCTATCTTCTTTTTCCAACTAGTGAGTGCTTCTTCTAGTTCTTCAGGAGTAGCCAGAGACCAAATACTAAGGAAAACAAGATACAGTTACAATAATAATAAAAAAAATATTTCTACACTTATACCTGCACAGATTCCTCCATTCTTTGTCTAATGGACCATGTGGATTATAAAGAATATCATATTTTATAATACACTCTCTGCGATGTGAAAGTACAGAGTTGACTGAGAAACCAGCTTCCTCCATTTGATGACACAACAAGTCAACTGGAGGAAATCTAAATTAGACAAGTAAATTTTAGATGTTTTATTTCATGCATAAGCTAACTTATGAATACAATCCTTTAAATCTCACCTTTTAATAATTCTTTCTGTTGCTGCTGGAATGATATAAGACTCAATCCATGCTTTCTCCATTTGACTTGAATCCACTGTATTGACAACGAGGACACCCCTGTCTTTAAGAATACGATATGCTTCTTTAATGACTTGACGAGGACCATTATAGCCAGGAGCTACACTGTCTGATAAATGATGCAACATCTACAAAGAAAACATTAGCATGTGGCAGTTTGTATTATAATAATTATGGAAAGTTTTTATAATAGCTGTATAGGAATGAACACATTAGCCTTGTACCCAAGCGTTCACAAAAGAAAGAACACCTAGTAACTACTGCTTGTGCATGCGCGTAATTATTCAAATATGTTGACATCATAATATATAGAAAAGTTACTATCTGCACTACAGGTATATTAGCCATCATAGATAGTGTAACATTACAGTAAAAGGAATTTTATGTCATAGTTGATGGAGGATTTTTAGAGTATACTATTTTCCAAGAATTATGTACAAGCGAAAGCAATAGTTAACAGGCATTGTTTTCTTTCGCGAATGCCTGGCTACAAGGCTATTAACAGTCTGGGAGGACAAGACACAGATATTTACTAAGTCATTGTAGGAAAATCTGACATTGTGATAATAAACACACATTGGAGGAAACCCCCAATTATTTTTAATTTGAACAGCTAATAGTTTTGTATACACACATAGTAATATATATGTGTATCATAAAATACATAATGTAGATTTCTTATCAATATATTAACAATTGCGTTCTTTTCCTCAAGATAGCTCCATGATAAATATAATATATATGGAACTTTACAGAAATTGGCAAGGCTATCATGTATATCTTGGTACATAATATATAAATAAGTATAATTGGCCAAGCAGTTGTTTGCGCTGTAAAAACATATATTTTCATATTACACTAACCAAAGTACATATGACAGCATCACAGTATCCATCACGAAGAGGTAGATTAAGAGCATTGCCTTGAAGTAACTTGACATGAGGGAGACTAACCATCTTCTCTCTTGCCTTCTCCAACATACCCTCATTGTACTCAATGCCTGTGATCTCTCCAATATAAGGACTCAGAGCCAGAGCATAGTTACCAGTACCACAACCTGGAGGAGTCAGTAAATACACAATATATTGAAATCCAACAGAATAACTCTCACCAATATCAACTAATGATGACTCATTTAACTTTTGAATTCCTTGCTTTACATGTGCCATGGCTCCTAATATGACATCCACTCCAACAGGTTGTCGAGCTATATAATCATAATAACACATTAATGAATTGTGCCAAAACAGTACAGCATCACAATCACCTTTATCATAATGCTTTGAAACAGAGTGGTAGTCTTCATAGGCAGACATATCCAGTGTAATTCCCGTATTCTTATACTACGCTTCTGACTACTCTTTTATTTAGTGGGTTTGTTTACAATTAATAACCTGCCCCTTTCTGGCTTCACACATTCATAGTTAACCACAACAAAGTATGGTATAAAGTTATGTATAACTAAATCAGACAAGTTAATTGACATGAAACAAGTATAATTTTACAAAGGAGGTATGTGTATATAAAAAACACTTATTGATAATATTCATTTTATCATTTTAACAAGAAGTTTGGTCGTTCATACTTTCCTAAGTCTGAGTGGAACACATCTATATATAACATAGATGGATCACGGACCAACAATTATTTAGAGGGGTAGACTAAATAAAATGAGTTGTTAGGAAACTGCACCCAAACATCTTTGAATGTGTAGAAGGTTTTCAAAGAGAGCAAATGTCAACAGAAATATCTCTTCAATAGTTATCAACAAGAGCAAAATCTAGTCTCATGTAGCCAGCACATCCCTATGGCGGGAAGGGAGGAGTGGCTGGCTATGTAAGGCTAAGCAAAACCAACCAGAAGGTCAATAAGAAAAGAGAGAATGGTACTAAAAACTATAAATACAATTAGTAGAGTAGGCGAACCACAGAACAATCATATTCAGTAGCCCCACCCCTTTTTTCATTGCACCCACTTGATATAGCAATTGTGACAATATTACTTACACATAATGGCTTGATAAGTCAATAGTAACTGTGCTGAGACGTATAACTGACTTTACCATAATTATCAATGCGATACTAATACTTAGGAGGAGTGAACACTCCCAGACTACATATCAAAATTGCTATGATATTTATAACCTAAAATCAAGAAACTTTATTGGTCAGTTTGCTACAAGTATGCTAGTATTTCTGCTTGTATGGTACTGACTGTTTGCAATACTCACTTTAATAACACACCCGACCATTTAAGCACTTTTATATCACTTAGTCACGTTAGCCATTTTTTATTATAGGTGTGGTTTCTTTTAAGGAAGCATGAGTCTCTTGAAGAACACTGGGTAAGTGGTTCATGTGCAAGCAACATATACGTACTATAGCAAATTAAGATGATCTTTTCGTACACAATGGACTAACTATAATTATATAATTATACATATGACATACGACCTTAACTTGTAATTTTTTTTAGTAAACTTGCTGGCTGTACACTCTTTATTACTGGAGCTAGTCGAGGCATTGGTAAATGTATTGCTTTGAAAGCTGCTCAAGATGGAGCCAATATAGTTATTGCTGCCAAAACAGCTGATCCTCATCCTAAATTACCAGGAACTATATACACTGCTGCCAAAGAAAGTGGGCTATTTTCCTTCCTCTATCTACTACTCTATATATAATTTTTTTACTACTAAGTAAATTTATTCTCTGCTAATTTTAGTTGAGGCAGTGGGAGGTTCCTGTTTGCCGTGTGTTGTTGACATACGAGAGGAGGCTCAGGTCCAAGATGCTGTAGACAAAGCTGTTAAGACATTTGGTGGTATTGATATTTTAGTTAATAATGCTAGCGCTATCAGTCTTACTCGTACATTGGATACATCAATGAAGAAGTGAGAGTATTTTTTACTTTATGAAGCTTTGGAATTACTCTCTCTCTCTCTCTTTCTCTTTCTCTCTCAGGTATGACTTAATGATGAACATTAATACTAGAGGAACTTATCTCACGTAAGTAGTACATGTACATGGTAACAGTATGATAGGCGTCTGGTGGCAGCAACAGTGTAGTCATATTTTATTATGTCTAGCTTGTTATTATTTTACATTATTGTTAACGTATATTTACAGATCAAAACTGTGTCTTCCTCATTTATTGAAGAGCAAAAATCCTCACATTCTCAACATCAGTCCTCCTCTTAATATGAACCCATTCTGGTTTGCTAACCACTGTGGTTAGTACTAATGCAATAACTGTAATATTTGTATTATGTGTGTAGATTATGGAAGTACACTTTTCTTGCTTTGCTGTACATATAAAATGTGCTAGGAAACCCTATGATTGGTTTTGAGTACATGTTTTGTGTGTATACCCACTTGACTTGTTTTTATCCAACTCTGAAATTTTAGTGTTTAAAACTGTTGCCTCGTTACAACTTTTTTAACTCTCTCGACCTCAATTTCCTGCTTAATTTTAGCATTGCCTGTTATTCAGTATTATATGTAATAGTCCTTACAGAAGTGTTCAAATTTACACAACAACAAGGTAGTAATATGGCATTGCAATAGTAGTGTAGTGTGATCAAAGATGTTTGAGGGGGAAAGTTTGTAGAAAACATTTGGTGCTACAGGAATTTGAGTGTCATTAATGAAAATACACCTGTGATGTGATTGTCACCTCAGGAATGTAATTATAAAATGAATGTTAAAAAATAAATATAAAAATGTTACTGCTTCTTCCATAAAGAAGCTAGGCTACCAAAGAGTTAGGAAAATCAGCACAAAACGATGATTGTATTTATTACTGAACATTTCAAATACTCTTTGTTTTCTCGTCAATTATATTGCATTTTAAAACTTTTACAATCGTCTAATTTGCTTCCAATTCAGCTTCAAAAGAAATATTATAATGTAGTTTTGAGTCTGGCAGCGTTAGAGAGCACACTAAACATGGAGGAACAAGTTAGGCCATAATGATTGATTGAATAAGCACTCAAATCAGAAAATGTGTGTGACAAACTGTTACTGAATAGTCAATTATTATGTTCCAGTTCCTTTTCTACACATTTTTCATGATGTTCGTTTCCCCCCCAAATGTCTTGACCACACAAGACTCTTGAAACTGTAGCTCTGATAAAAATATTTAACAGTATATCAGATTAAATTATGCACAATTATACAATAATTTTATACACTGTACTATAGCCTACACTATGGCCAAATATGGTATGTCTCTCTGTGTACTTGGAATGGCTAAAGAGTTTGAAGAAGATGGCATAGCTGTCAACGCTCTCTGGCCAAGAACAGGTATGACACATCTTAAGAGAGTAATGTTTAATATGGTCATCTATTAGTACATTTTAACGTGCTTGCTTTTAAATATCATGTACTATAATAGTCTTCCCCCTACATTTGTACAAGCAAATTAATGTTAATGATTATGTATATTTGTAATGTCCTATTCTATTTGCTAAGAGATGATACTGCTAACTTTGTCATCATTAAGATATGACTTGACATTATATGTTTGTCTATCCTGATAGCTATCCATACAGCTGCTATTGAAATGATAATGGGTGAAGCTGGTGTCAAGGGATCTCGTATACCAGAGATCATGTCTGATGCTGCTTATGCTATCTTAACAAAACCTAGTCGGGAGATGACTGGACAGTTTGTCATTGATGATGATATCCTTAGAAAAGAGGGCATTACAGACTTTGAACCATACAATAATGTGCTCGGTAAGTACTCTACATTGGTATAAAGAATGAAGTGATGTTGTAATAGTTTGGTACATTTTCTTAAAGTCGTCATGTACTTCCTTGAATAGAAGTCTGTCTGTGGTTCTTTCTTTTTTAAGATTTTGACCAGTCTTCTAAACTATAGAGACATTTATTTTAGTTACGATCATTAAATTAATCTAACAATGGTCACACTAAAATGTCTCACAGCATCTTACTAGCATATTTCTTTAGATAGTCAACAATTGTAAATTTGAAACAAAGAAAAGAAGACCTGTACTTGGATATTTTGAGCATAATGAATGGGACCAACATGAGTACACATAGCTAAATGTGAAAGTATATGGTCAGTAGGCCTCAATTCAAAATAGTACCAGTATATTAACTCCTATAGTGTTCATTCCCATTATATCAACTCCAAAGATGTCTATTGTATTAAGTGTTATCAAGTGTGTGCTTTGTGCATTTGTTTGTGACCTAAGATAATTTGTAGTCTTGGTTGGCCAGACTTTGTTTTTGTTCCTCAGCCAACTGAGCACAATTATGTCACTGTACTCTTGCCAATGTTCTAGAAAAGCTAGTGTTTGGCTAAATTAGGTCCTCATAATGTTACTAATTCATATTATATTAGTTTTAGTTACTCTTAGCCAAATTCTAACAATTTTTCAATGAGACTTTGAATATATTATATAGTTCTTCTAGTGTCACATTTTAGCATCATTTTGTAATAAGAATGTATAGCAAGTCTATTAAAAATTTTGTGGACTATCACACTTATTATTTCAAGAGAACTCAAGCAAAGCAAAATTTAAAACAAGCTCTTGTATCTCTTGATAGGTTGGGTAATGTCGCATTAAGACTGGGTGTAGTAACTGTATTTCTATGTAATTGACTAACAATAACACAGCTACTAGTATTGTTTCACCATCTTGTAGGTGAAAAGGTGATACCTGATTTTTTTTTGGATGAGGGAGAAACTTATTTAACTTCTGAAACTACACCTAATGTTGACTCAGATCATGTTCCAGATTCTAATACTCCAGCTGGTATATTTAATAAGATTAAACCATTATTGAACGAGACCGTTGTTCAGCAGGTCGGAGCAACTTACCTGTTTGTGATATCAGGTGAAAATGGTGGAAGTTGGCTTCTCGATCTCAAAAATAGTTCAGGTTCTGTTAGTGAAGCTACAGAAGACACACCCACTGATGTCACGATGAAGATGGAAGCTAACAATATGGTGGATATGTTCCAAGGAAAGTTAAAATCGACTACAGCTTTTATGACTGGAAAATTGTCAATTTCTGGTAATATGGGTTTGGCGCTAAAATTAGATAAACTACTAAGTCAAGTCCGTTCTAAATTGTAGATTAAGAAATTCAAAATTGTATTATTGTAATAGTTATGAAATTTGATTGGTCAATTAAATTTAATAAATAATCAGATACATGGGGTTAAAATAAAGATTGTACGTCCCACCGGAAGTCGTTGACATTATAAATCATTGCAATAAATATTTTGCAACAAACTTACCTACCAATATACTACTAAACATAAAAACCGTAATGTAAATACTACTTGAGATATAAAGAGCTTTTTAAGTCCTTCCCCGCATACTATTTCTAAGTAACAGTTCTATTGGAATGTAATGGTAAGGAAAATGCAGGAACAAGTAGCTATTAATGACGTTATGCTGCAATGAAATCACGTGATCTTATCACTTGCCGTATATAATCTCGTTGTTTGTCTCCTTGAACATACAAAAATGTCGTCTTCTAAAGTACTCAAGATCATTACTGCTATTGTCTTTACCATAGTAATTGCCTCCGTGTTCTTTGTGGGTGAGTTCAGTATCAGTCCATCAATGAATAATACTTACTGTTGTCATATTACCAAAATGACAATGAATATCTTCCCTTACAAATTGATAAAGTCTTGTATGGTCGTATATTAAGCTAGTATTAGGAGTAGTAGTCTTTCAAATTGACCTTAAATCAGTTAATAATTTACTAATACATAATTTAATTGCCTTTCCTGAAACAAAACTCTGTAGCCATTTTGTTTTGTTTGTAACAATCACTATGCTTTTTGCTAAACCTTAATAATATTATAGTCATGTTCCAAAGTTTAAGGTTTAAGATCTTGGGTAAATTATAAATTTTTCATTAAATTATGTGATATTCTATTGCCAGCACCTAACCCTATCCATTAGAGAATATTGACTCTAATATAGTGAGTGATAAAGAGGGCTTAAATAAACTATTACATCACAACTCATGATGTCACTGTTTAAAGGCAAAATGCATATACAACAATTGAATTATGTTGCTAACAATGTACACCTGCTAATAATAAATGTAGTAGCTAACATTGCATTATTTATAGTATTGTATCGGCACACAAATTTTATGGCATTCACATTACTATAGTTTGCTGTGCTCTCTCTCATACACACACACACACACACACACACGCACAGAATTGTTAGTCTCCTATTACTACTTACATGAACACATGGTCCAAAATAACAGTAATATTTAATAAGACTAACCAGATTTCATTACTTGTTGTGTACTTTGATAACAAAAACTACATTTATTTGTATTGATAATGTGTACTATTGATACATTTATACCTGGCATCTCAAAAAGGAAGGAAGCACTCTTTACCACATCAAATCATGGACTAGTTTTGTCCTTTATACTTTAAATTGTAGGACTCATCAGTAGGTTGGAGACTAAATCTTTAAATTCAGCCTATATCTATCCAACAAGAGATGAAGTACTTGTGGGACATGAGCTAAATTTGATTATTAAGTATATCAAACATCAATTTTGGCAACCTGTGGACAGGTGATGGGTTTTTCATGGTTAAATACACAATATACGAGCACCCATCTCTCACCCGTGTAATCTGACAGCCTCTGACTCAATTATGTTATACATAACAATTCTCTCGATACCACTCTCATTGGTCTAGACTCAGTACCCTGACTCAGACTGCCCTGGTTGGTAATTGAGACAGTGGCTGATGAAACATGCTACGAAAGATGAAACCAGTCGTGGTAAATAGTGTTTCCTCTCTTTTTTTAGAAGGTTTGACAGGCATAAAATATTTTATGTTGTTTCTGAAATTGTGTCATATTTTACAGTATTTACTGCTGAAAACAATAAACATTATTATCTTAAGCCTCTTACTTTAGTGAGATCTGGGAACAGAGAGATCCCTATTAATCCTATAATGTATACGTCAAGTTCTGATGATGATCATCCCCCTCCCCCTCCCCCTCCACCTCCACACATTAAAAAATCAGTATGTATAGAAAGAGATTTAGTTAACTTATAATGTTGATATCTATTTTTTAGAGTTTGATAATGACAGGTAAAATCATTCATGACAGTTGGATGTGTGGACCATACGTGGGCTACCTTGTTGATGATATGAGATTTCAACGAGACTGGCCTTACAATCCAACAGTAATATAACTCCTATAATTAGTATATTAATTATAATAATAACTATAGAACACACAGACTAGTTCAACATTGCATGTGGTCTATGATAGAATACTTCATGTTGGAGCCAAACTATATGGATTTATAATACCTCCTTCAACAGGTAATTAATGTATTACTACATGTATTATCATACTTGTATTGACTTAGTTTTAGTATTTTCCAATACATGTACTATACAATATATTATATACTTAACCTCTCTCTTTATAGGTAACTATGAGTTTAGAATAGTACGTCATGTAAGTACTGCTATTAGTGGTGAATTTTGGCTTAGTAGTGACTCTAATCCTAGTACATTAGTGAAAATAACAGAATTAACATATGATCTAGAGGTATACAAGTACATGTACTGTAGTATCATTTATTGTTGAAGTGTCTAATAGAAAAAATTTGATAACACAAACTTCTCACTACCTGTATCAAAAAAGTAAGTTAAAAGTATTTTTCCATTTGTCTATTCTCTCTCTCTCTCTCTCTCTCTCTCTCTCTCTCTCTCGCTCTCGCTCTCGCTCGCTCTCTCTCTCTCTCTCTCTCGCTCTCTCTCTCTCTCTCTCTCTCTCTCTCGCTCTCGCTCTCTCTCTGACACACACACAGATTACAGTATAATAATATGTATTACTTTGAGTTTCACATTAAAGGCTTCAATGGTATCATAGATATTGAAGTTATGGTGAGTTACTTTATAATGTCAGTTCTAACATGTCTTTATCTAGTGGAAAATACCAGAACATAAAGACTTTCAATCCATTTCAAACTCCAGCTTAGCAATGTTGAAAACCAGTTAGTTCTATTATCAGATTAATTGTTAAATAAACATTTGTCCCATAGCTAATAAATCATCTAGTTCTACTGAAGACAGGCCATCACTTGTTAACAAATTACTTAAGATTTCTTCTCAGTATTTATCTCGTATTAAAATTCCTGGTTTCAACTTCAAAAAATCAGAGTCTTCTAAGTTACCAAGTTTGGAATTTCAGTCTGAAGGCCCTCAACCACATGTTACATATAAAGTGCTTAGTGGTAACTATGGTAACCATTATCAGCAAAAATGACCATTTGTTTTTAGTGTCAGATTTACCAATCTTACCTGAATGCAATTTCTCTGCTTCATATGCATACAAACGACAGATTAGACATTATGCAGGTTGGACCATAGTATGTTATAAGCTCCACCCACTCTTTCTTAACCACACTTGCTTTATTACAGCCTAAGGAGTCGTTAATCTATCCTTATGATCATAATATATATATAAAAGACAGAGGCAGCTTAAAGATTGATAAAAAAGTAATAAATAACAGGAATCATTCTACTGTATAGCAGGTAATTTTGGAAGGAAACATTGGTGAATCAATTTGAAATAGATTTGGTGAAATTTAATTTGGTGAATGGTTTCTTTCACCTACTACCACATTCCTAATTAAGATATTGAAAGATAAAATAAAAAATAAAGCACAATTTGCAAGTTTGCCAATATTTCTCCCTCTAAAATTACCTTCTATAAGGTACATTGATTATTACATCTTGTTATGTCTCATTTTACATTGGTATTGTAATTAGTATGCATGTACATATCAAATTATTGTTATTAATTGTTAAAATTATTGTCATTTTTGTTCTTTTCTAGATTGTGGAGAAAGTCACCAATTTATATAAGACAGCATTACAAAATCATAAAAAATACAGGTACATTATCATTGTAAGTGATACCATTATAAATGGCACCATGGTATCATTATAAGTGATACCATTATAACAATACAGCCTCTATATTCAAGATACCTACTCTTGTCCATGCTTACCAAGAGATGTGTTGTCCTATTATTGACAAAACCTCTAAGAATAGCCCATTTTGTGGTGTTTACAAATCTCAACAATATGTTTTTATCATGCTGATACATGTTGCAGTATGATTTACCCTTTTTAGCCAAATCTATTTGTAAATCCTTTCTCTTTTAGTGGTAAAGTACTTGGACTACATTACTTGGAAGAGACTCTTAATAAAAATTTCGGATCACGTTTTCTCTTAGAGATGGTATGTACACATTTTCATTATTATATCATATGATTGCTTGTTTTCGTCATGCGACTGTCATGTAATATAGGATGTACAACTAGATGGACAAAGTAAGATACATATTATGTCATTAAGTTGTTTTATTGTACATTTCAGGTGAACCAATTCACACATCAGAATATGTATATTTACCTAGGGGTAGTGATAAATTATGTCATACGTCTAACTTCCAATGGCGTCGTGATGTTAAGGTCTATATGGTCATATCAGGTGAGAGAGAGAGAGAGAGACAGACAGACAGACAGAGAGGGAGAATGAAGAAAGGAGAAATTTAAAATAAATATTTCTACCTTATTTTTATTTAGTGAAAAATCTTCGTGGCTGGGTGAAACATCTTATACAAAACTTAGAGGATGTAAGTCTTAATCTCCCACAATATACATATACAATATATGATATATCTTTGCTTATAGATCTGTAAACAAACTAATGAACAATTGTTTGAATTAGTAGTAGTCGATTATAAAAGTACTGATATGGATATTGCAGCAGAACTAGCCAAGAGCTCTTTACCAAGGTATTTGCTGTAATCGCCATGATGGATGTGTGAATGAATGACTACAATACATGGTCATAGCTTTATACAACTTTGTTTGTAGATATAAAGTGATCTCATTGGATGGTAAATTCTCAAGAGCTGGTGGATTACAAGCTGGTGTGAACTATGTTAAAGTTAGTAGTAATAATATACTCCATGTAATATACTGATTTGATCATATAGGATCCTAACAGTATTGTAATGACTAATGATATGCATCTCACAATGCCTCCTAACTTTATTGATGCTATCAGAAAGGTCAGTGAATTAACACATCATTAAGACTTGCACCTATAGTACTCCTACTCTTTGACCTTGTAAATTACTTTAATAGTTTCATCACTGCCTGACAAATACAGTGCTTTGTACCACCAAAGGCTCTTGTTAGTATTATAATATATTTTAATGATAGCAGTGCTAACTGTACAATGTATATACAAAATGTAGCCATAAAGACACATTATAAATTTGTGATTGGACACTCGCACTATGTCAAAAGAAAGTGGTATTAAAGTGAATTACGTACCTTATAAAAATTCAATGAAAAAAACTAGATATGATAGAAAAATGTGAACAAACTTTTGTTAGTGACTTTCTTTTGTAATGCAAAATTCTAAATGCAGCATCGTTGCTCTAATCTGATATTGTAATAGATTAAAGATATTTGCTGACTTGAGTTTTACAAATACAGTCATTAATTGTCCCAGGGAATGTTTTGCTCATTAGCACTGATAAACTGCATACTACATGTACAGTATCTACATTAATGTATAGTAGTAGTAGTAGTATGTGGAACTAGTTTTGTTTATAACTATCTCTACTTTTTATCTCACTGCTAACATAGTGATTTATAACACGTCCTATCACAATCCCAATAGCTAATACATAGTAGGACAGATATATTGATGCAAGGGATCATTCTGTCAATGCATTTGTGAAAAGGGACTGCTGTTAATATGCCTCAAAAACAGTTTTGTATACATACAGTTACCATGAATAGTTGTGTATTTATAGTAACTGTTTGTGTGTATTTAAAACTGGTTTTAACAATGGTCCTTTTCATAAATCAGGTCACGAATGTTTTGCCAGAAGTGGTCCCTTATTGAAAATCAGGTCACATATATTGTGTGTGTGTGTGTGTGTGTGTGTGTGTGTGTGTGTGTGTGTGTGTGTGTGTGTGTGTGTGTGTGATATATTTAATATAATATATATATGATATAGGTGTACATGTATGTGCTTTTTGATAAGTTTTCTACTTTATTCTTATTTATATATTTCCTCTCTATAGCACACTGTTCAAGGTAAAATGGTATATACTCCGATATTCTATAGACTAAATGGAGGGTATACTGAAAGAAGTCAAAAAAAGAGAGGTAATACAATGTATTAATATACAGTATAAGTAAATGAAGTGAAACCTCTTAATAATTGTATTATGTGTAGATGTATTAGTTATACATTAAATAGCCAAACATTAAAGTATCATTTCTAATCTAATAATTTTACTAACAGGTTTTTGGGAGAATAGAACTTATGGACCATTTGCTATGTATAAAAGTGACTGGAGTAATGTTGGTGGATTTAATGTAAGGTTGTATACCACAAAATGGGGTGGAGAAGATTGGGACTTAATTGATAAGTGAATATTTTATACTATTATACAGTGTAGTTATGATGTTATCTTTTTAAAGGACATTAGCTAAAGGTTATGAAGCTTTTCGTTGTCGTCCACCTGGATATTTTCATTATGAACACAGTAAAGCTGGTATGTGGAGTTCAAAAAAAGACAACTTTTATTGTTAATTTATCGGTTTTGCTATTTTTAGACTATGATCATCTCTTTGTAATTATTATAAATTTTATTATATGAGCAGTATAATTATCTTTACTAACGATTGTTATTTGATTTTCTACAAAACATTGCAAACAGAATATGATTTTAAGATAACTTTAATTGTTATAAACAACGCGTCACGTGATATATATAAATACATACATACATATATATATATATATATATATATATATATATATATATAGAGCTTCTTGACTCTGAAGAAATTAGTGGGAGGTGACTGTATGTATTTAATAACCACGCCTAGTTTATTTACTATAGTGTATAGTGACCTCGCCTTAAGTATAACTTTTTATTGGTAATATCCTTCAAAGATGTTCGTTAGTCGATCTCTCAAGATAACTTGTGTCGTTGTTCTCATATTAGTCATAACCTGTATCTTCTTTGCCCGTAAGTATTACTTGTCTATTGATACGTTGTACCGTTTGGGTATTTCTCGCAAATATAGCGGGTTAACTTGAAGTTCATTGTAACATACAAACCAGTAAAACTATTCCAGTCTTTAAATTGTACGTATAATTGTAGTTAAATGTAGAATCTTTCATGTATTTACAGCCCCACCCCCTAGTTAGCAGCTCACAATATTATTATTTGAACGTCTTTAGCTTCTTGTTACATTTTAATAGAAGAATATTTTTTTGAAATTAGGGATAAATTAAATGCATTGTTCCCGATGAGGTAACACTATTATAAATTAATCATATACTTTTAGTTTTTTTCTTTGAGAAAAGATATTGTGCTTGGCTACAAGCAGGAGTCCATAGTTACTATCAATCTATCTTTTAGTTATGCACATTATGATATCATGACAATACACTCTTTACTTGAAAAAAGAGCTTGTCTTTTTCATGTGAAACCTATAGCTCCTATAGACTTACTATTGAGCTTTTCCTTGTAAGCAACCATTGAGTGGGATCCCTTTTATTAAATGAATGCTAGAATGAATGTCTCTAAATCACGATATCTTCAACTGTTCTAAGCTTCAATCAATGTCTCTTATACCGAATATAGTTTTGAATAGTGAATCCAGTGCTTCTTGTTATGTCCTCTTTTAGACATTGTTGGTATCTGTAATGTTTCTGTTTACTACAATCTAATTAGTCAATAACAATGAAATGTAGGAGTTACTGTATGTACTAGTGTATTATTACCAATTTACCACTATAAGTAAATTATGTATCTAAATTATTTTGTCCATACAAAAACAATTTAATTGTCTTACTGTAGACAGAGTCTATTTTTCAAGGAAGCAACCAATCCATCATTTTTGAAACACACAAATTAAATAAATGTGTGTGTCACATGAGATGGACTTCATAAGATTAAAAACTAACAATATTTATAAAAAATGACATGTATTATGTATATTTTTTATGTGTTAATGAGCTTTAATTAGTTGAATGTAAATACAAACCCTGTTTTATTAGAACTTTATATTCCCTTTTCTTCCAGTGAGGTTTGACACTACAAGTCTTCATCTCCCTACTAAGCCACCTATTTTTAACCCTTGGTTCTATGAATCATCACCATCAATTAATAATAATACTAATAAATCAAAGGTAATGTTATGAATTATCATAAGATTGTCCTCCCATACTAAATGCATTACATTGGCTCTGGAGTAATGATACCTCAATAACTATGTTAAGAGTGGGAGAGAGAGAGAGAGAGAGAGAGAGAGAGAGAGAGAGAGAGAGAGAGAGAGATTTAGTTAACTTATAATGTTGATATCTATTTTTTAGATTTTGATAATAACAGGTAAAATCATTCATGACAGTTGGACATGTGGACCATACGTGGGCTACCTTGTTGATGATATGAGATTTCAACGAGACTGGCCTTACAATCCAACAGTAATATAACTCCTATAATTAGTATATTAATTATAATAATAACTATAGAACACACAGACTAGTTCAAAATTGCATGTGGTCTATGATAGAATACTTCATGTTGGAGCCAAACTATATGGATTTATAATACCTCCTTCAACAGGTAATTAATGTATTACTACATGTATTATCATACTTGTATTGACTTATTTCCCAATACAGGTACTATACAATATATTATATACATAATCTCTCTCTCTTTATAGGTAACTATGAGTTCAGAATAGTACGTCATGTAAGTACTGCTATTAGTGGTGAATTTTGGCTTAGTAGTGACTCTAATCCTAGTACATTAGTGAAAATAATAGAATTAACATATGCTCTAGAGGTATGCAAGTGTTGTATGTGTGTCACATGTAATTTATATTCTTGTTTCAGAAAAAAACAGCTTTTAATAGTAATATTTCTGTACCTGTAACAGTAAAGTGAGTCATATTTTGAGTTTGACCATACTATCTCTCTCTCTCTCTCTCTCTCTCTCTCTCTCTCTCTCTTGCTAGTCATTTACAAAGAAATAGTCTGTACTACTTTGAATTTCATATTAAAGGTTATAATGGTAAAATTGATATAGATGTTATGGTCAGTATACAGCTACAGATAATATGTTATATTACATCAGTTTGTTTATCTAGTGGAGACCTCCAAAACACAAACAATTTCAAACTATTCCTACCTCTAGTTTAGCAATGAGTTAGTTATATTTCATGATATTATTGTATATTATGGTAGTCTAATTCACAGGGAACACTACCTCTGTCAATGAATCCATGTCCAATGTATTTCTAGATTACAATTTAATATCATCTGATCTACCAAGTCTGTCATTTCAACACAAAGGCTATAAACCTCATGTGACTTATAATGTCTTAAATGGTAACCATGGCAACTATAAATAACATTGTATTTAATTATTTTAATAGTAACTGATTTGTTGATCTTACCAGAGTGTACTTTCTCTGCTTCATATGCACATAAAAGGCGCATTACACCATATTCGGGGTGGAATATGGTAAGAGTGTTTAATGCTTAGCTCCACCCACTACCCCACCCCCTTCTTTTACAGCCCAAAGAGTCATCAATCTATCCTTATGATGAGAATATGTATTTATCAGATAGAGGCAATAAGATGATTGAAGGAAAAGTAAGTGTTTATTAAAGAACATTAGTAATTGATGTGATAAATGTTTTGTATATACTTTCTTATAATTACGTGTGATAACTTTTCATTTTCTTAGACTGTGAGCAAAATTACCACTTTATATAAGACTGCTTTTCAAGCTCAAAAAAACCATAGGTATTTATTTTTGTGACATTTTTAATGTGAAATTTTTGCTAACACAGATAATTATGTTCAAAGTCTTGTAGTGTACATTAAGTACTTATGTATCTCTATTTTACTCAGTGGTAAAGTACTTGGACTACATTACTTGGAAGAGACTCCTAATGAAGAGTTGGGATCACGTTTTCTCTTAGAGATGGTATGTACAATTTTCCATTGTTATAAAATGTGATTGTTGTGTTTGTCATGTGATATAGGATGTACAACTAGATGGACAAAGTAAGATACATATTATATCATTAAGTTATTTTATTGTATATTTTACAGGTGAACCAATCCACACATCAGAATATGTATATTTACCTAAGGATAGTGATAAATTATGTCATACTTCTAATTTCCAATGGCGTCGTGATGTTATGGTCTATATGGTCATAGCAGGTAAGAGAGAGAGAGAAGGAGAAATTTAGAATAAATATTTATACCTTATTTTTATTTAGTGAAAAATCTTCGTGGCTGGGTGAGACATCTTATACAAAACTTAGAGGATGTAAGTCTTAATGTCCCACAATATACATATACAATATATTATATATCTTTGCTTATAGATCTGTAAACAAACTAATGAACAATTGTTTGAATTAGTAGTAGTCGATTATAAAAGTACTGATATGGATATTGCAGCAGAACTAGCCAAGAGCTCTTTACCAAGGTATTTGCTGTAATCTCCATGATGGATGTGTGAATGAATGACTACAATACATGGTCATAGCTTTATACAACATTGTTTGTAGATATAAAGTGATCTCATTGGATGGTAAATTCTCAAGAGCTGGTGGATTACAAGCTGGTGTGAACTATGTTAAAGTTAGTAGTAATAATATACTCCATATAATATACTGATCTGATTATATAGGATCCTAACAGTATTGTAATGACTAATGATATGCATCTCACAATGCCTCCTAACTTTATTGATGCTACCAGAAAGGTCAGTGAATTATAACTCTTATGCATAAGTGACACACTTAAGAAAAGGATATCTACATTCCATAATTTTTATTTCCTTCCTAGCACACTATACAAAACAAAATGGCATATACTCCAATATTTTACAGACTATCAGGAGGTTTTACTGAAAGAAATGTTATTAAAAAAGGTAATGGAGTATTATACAATTAGTATTATGCACATTGTTTGATTGCATGGTTTATACAGGTTTTTGGGAGCATAGAACTTATGGACCATTTGCTATGTATAAAAGTGACTGGAATATTGTTGGTGGATTTAGTGTAAAGAAGTATACCACAAAATGGGGTGGAGAAGATTGGGACTTAATTGATAAGTGAGTATTTTATACTATTATACAGTGTAGTTATGATGTTATCTTTTTAAAGGACATTAGCTAAAGGTTATGAAGCTTTTCGTTGTCGTCCACCTGGATATTTTCATTATGAACACAGTAAAGTTGGTATGTGGAGTTCAAAAAGCGACAAGTTTCATTGTTGAATACAAAGTTGTTCATTTTTTTATCAATTTTTATAAGACCATTTCACATGACACAGGTTAATAAATCTAATATTTATTTTAAAAGATTTTGTTTTTGCTGTAAACAATTTGTTTGGATGTATTATCTTGGTTAGACACCTCCGGATGAGAGAGAGCAATGAAGCGATGATGTAAAACTAGCTTGTTTTATGTTCTCTCGTAGAAACTGTTATACCAAGCGGATGATGAATTGGACCATGTCAGTCTTTTAAATTAAGATGTCTTTGAATTGTGAGGATGACCTAGCATGGTAGCTTCAAGAAATAAGGTGGTAAAAATTGACACATTTTAACAATTAATATTAAGCTCCTTTGATGTCTTATTGGATGTTGGTGACCTTGATATGATGTAATAGGAGAATGCTGACCATATTGATGTGAGGGAGGATGACCATTTTAATTATAGTTTAATTAATGTATGGAAGGCTTCATACAGTGACTATTTTCAACTTCTTTGAATATTTAATAGAGATTGTTTTAGTCACATTTACTACTTAAAAGACACAGACATCTATATAAAGACTACAATAACTAGGTTACTAGGTCAGTGCTTGCCATCATTACTTCTTCTAAAAGTTAATGCCAACTATCCTGAATAATGCAGTTTAATATAATATGTGTACATATCCTATAGAAGAAAGTAAATTGAATGAATGCACAATGCATAATAAGTGTATAAATGTATAGCTGTAATAAAAGTATATTCAATTGGATAACTCACAGTGATATAATTTATCATGGATGTAATTATATACTACTCACAATTATGTAATGTATACAGTCTAACTCTGTTGTTTTATAGTTTGCAATTGGTATAGTTAATTTATAGTTTGATCACAACTGCATGTTCTCTACTACATCATTTCTGTTGAAAATATATCTCCTTCAAGTCAGTACAGTGCCTTGATAGCTGCAGGCTTGGTGAAACATATATATATTATAAATTCATCATTGTCACATGAACCAAAGTAAGGGGCAGAAATGATTATCTGTAGCACTAAGACTATTATTCTACTAGTATTGATAGTTATAGAAATTTGTAAGAAGTGGCCTTATGTAAAACAATGGCCTTAAACGAGTCCATTGCTTCAAATTAACACAGTAGCGAACGGAACAGAGATTAAATTTAACCCTTTCATTGAATTCCTTTTTCCGCCGCCGTATCATTAGATTAGCTAATCTACTTGTTTGCACTTGAAAATGATTTTTAAATATAATCCAAAGAAGACAAATAGAGAGAAAGGTGGTGAACCTCGAACTGTTCATATCTTCTTTGGATTCTTTTTGATGATTAACGCCACTTTAGGCACTGGTTTTCTCTCCATACCTTATGTCTACTTCCATGGAGGTATCTTGTTGGAGATAGTGACAATGTTGTTCATTACCTTTCTGTCATGGCTGTGTGCTATTTGGGTTATAGAAACTATGGCAAGATCACAGGTAGGTTAGCAAAAGTAGTGAATGTAGTCAAATCACACATTTATATATATATATATATATATATATATATATATACATATATATATATACATATAAATAGAAATCAGACTATGTACAATCCTAACTCATACTTATATGTATTTCAAATTGCCTCTTTCAACTAGTTTTTACTATAATGTCGTTCTGTCATCCTTTACAGAATATAATTCACTTAGTACATGTAGTATATATTACATTAGTTTGGTGCCTTGTTTATAAAACTTAGGTTATTAGTGTAAGATTAATAATGATATGTGTGGGTTAATTGTTACACCCAAAGTCTGCTCCCTTGTTCAGTTCACTCACTTTTCATGTTACTCAATCTCTCATACATTTGAATGTTTGTTTCCTTATGGTAGGGAGTAACTGACTATGAGGAAACACTGGTGTCAGGTAGTCCAGGTGACTTCCAACCTGTATCACTTACTTCTCCTGAACAAAAGCCTACATTTCGTATTATTGCAACTCGCAAGTTTGAAGCTAGTGAAATGTGTGAACTGTTTGGAGGACGTTGGCTAAAAATAGTATATTTGTTGCTACTTACTATCCAATCTTTTCTTGCCTGTGTAAGTTATTCTTCAGTAGCTGGATCAGCTTGGGCTAGCAGTCTACCTTTGCACTTTAGTAGAGTAGAAGAATGCAAAAGTGAGGACTTTAAAGAACCCATACTTCCTGACGATGGGTGTCTTTATGCATATCGATTCTGTGTGTTCTTGTTTGCCTGTATTGTCATTCCTCTTTCTCTTCTATCATTAAAAGAGCAAATAGTGGTCCAAGTTGGACTTAGTCTGTTACGTTTCTTTGCTATAGGTACTATAGTGCTGTACTGTTTTATTCACTTAGTTCAGGGACATGAAATGGAGACCTGTTCTGATCCTAATGCTAACAACTCTTCTACAATAATCAGTGCCACTCTAAACTTTAAAGAGATTATTTTTAAGTTCGACATCAAAGGCTGGCTTGTATCTATACCCATCTTTGCATATGCTCACTCTCTTCATGTAGTGATTCCATCTGTTACTCATCCTATAAGACAGAAGCACTGGTTAGGTCCATTTTTTCATGTATTGTTCATAGTAATGGGTATGTGCTATCTGCTACTTGGACTAACGGTATCACTATGGTTTAGAGACTGTATCATTGAGACTTGTACTCTAAACTGGGTAAGACCTTCTCACCACACTAGTTTACTTATACGTTATAATATAAAATTCATACATGTAAGCCAGTAAATGGTCATTGCCAAAATTCTTTAATTTGTGATTATATTCCATCTGTATTATAGTACACTATAATTAAGAATGATTAGAATGGATTTGTATACATCTAATCTGATAATGGCACATACAGTATAAACATGCAGATATGTCTACATAATGATACATCATATATTCCACATGTGCTGTTCATTTGAAATGTTATTTTCATAACTGATATAATATGTATGTGTATCATTGTGTACATGTGATAGTCATTTTATACTGAACACAATCCTATTGCTATTCACTATGATGTATTAACTCTGTCATTGTGTTTATAATTTTTAGGATCCATTTACAGAACCAGAACATAGTACAGCTCTACGTGCTCTGTCTTACATTATTACAATCTTTCCTAGTATTGATGTCCTCTCTGCTTTCCCTTTAGTGGTACTTACCACAGTGAACAATATCTATACAGTAGTGCTAGGAAAAGATACAACTCAACATAAAGGATGGCGTTATACTCTGATTCATTTAGGAATGAAATTTTTGGCTGCTTCTTTGCCAATTGTTGTGAGCCTTTTTGTAGCTAATTTGGTTTTTGTCCTCAAGTATGCTGGTCTCATTGGTTTATTTATCTGTTTTTATTTCCCAATTCTGCTTCAGCTTCGATCACAATGGGTTTGTCAAGAAAAATTTTCTCATACATTGTATGACATAAATTTGGCCATACAAGCTGAAGAAAATGATTCAGGCAGTGATAGTCATGAGAAGACCACTCTACTATCATCCTCAACAGTACCATTTACTAAACGTCTATCTATATTTCTATGTGGTAAAGGTGCTCCATGTTATACTACACTTTATTCTCTACCTATTCTCAGTTCTCCTATTGTTGTTATAATTACAGGTGTCATTACAACATCATTTCTAGTGATTGCCATTGTTGGTATTATCATAAAATGACCTCTGTGTTAATGTTAATTTTAATATTATATTACCAGATCTACATATTCATATTGAGTATTAACTGCTTATATATACTTGTTTGTAGTTATTAAAAAATTTAAACCGGTGATTAATAAATTAACTAGTAGCAGTCAGGAAGTGCATGATGTCATTAGAATTAATTACATTCCACAACAGCTGCTCTATTATTTGTTTTATTGTTTTAGTTTGAACAAAATGCTTAAATGGTTTCAGAAGAAAACAAATAAAGTGGAATATGATAGACCTCGAACTTTTAATATCTTTTTTGGATTCTTTTTGATGGTCAACAATGCATTAGGTACTGGTTTTCTCTCTATACCTTATGTCTACTTCCATGGAGGTATCTTGTTGGAGATAGTGACAATGTTGTTCATTACCTTTCTGTCGTGGCTGTGTGCTATTTGGGTTATAGAAACTATGGCAAGATCACAGGCAAGTCACCTCAGTTAGTATACTTAATTACAGGGCAGGCCCCAAAGCCAATAAAGTCCCTTTAATTAATAACATGACAAGGTTTTGCAAAAATGAAAGCTTACACAAGTAAATTTGATATTTATTTTCAGAGTATGCATTAATACCATGCCTTTGAATTACAATTAATATGTGTTTCCTCATTATAGGGTGTAACTAATTTTAAGAAAGCTCTAGTGCCTGGCAGCTCTTCTCTTACTCCGCCAGCACATCAGAAGCCTACATTTTGTATTACTGCTACACGCAAGTTTGAAGCTAGTGAGATGTGTGAACTATTTGGAGGACGTTGGCTAAAAATAGCATATTTATTGCTACTTACCATCCTAACTTTCATTGCTTGTACTGCATATTGTACAGTAGCTGGATCAGCTTGGGCTAGCAGTCTACCTTTGGACTTTAGTAGAGCAAAAGAATGTACAGGAGAAGACTTTAAAGGACACATACTCCCTGGTGATGGGTGTGGCTATGCATATCGATTCTGTGTGTTCTTGTTTGCCTGTATTGTCATTCCTCTTTCTCTTCTATCATTAAAAGAGCAAATCGTGGTCCAAGTTGGACTTGGCCTGTTACGTTTCTGTGCCATAGGTGCTATAGTCTTCTACTGCCTTATTCACTTGGTTCAAGGACATAAGATGGAGACCTGTTCTGATCCTAATGCTGACAACTCTTCTACAATGATCAATGCCACCCTAAATTTCAAAGAGATTACTTTTACGTTTGACATCAAAGGCTGGCTTATATCAATACCCATCTTTACATATGCTCACTCTCTACACGTAGCTATTCCATCTCTTACTCATCCTATAAGACAGAAGCAGTGGTTTGGTTTTTTCTTTAGTGTACTATACATAACATTGGGTGTGTGCTATCTGTTACTTGGACTAATGGCATCACTATGGTTTAGAGACTGTATCATTGAGACTTGTACTCTGAACTGGGTAAGTTAGAAGTGGATGGATTTACGAACACTGTACAGTAGCAGGATATAGTGTAGAAATGTGTTAAAGTAATAACAATATAACATATCTATTTTTTCAATGTATGCTATTAATATTTTGGCGTGAATGTCAAGAATGGCCTATGTAATTTAGTGTTGTATTTATACCTCTTTTTGCCTATATTCCTGTCCAAATATTAATATCTGTTGGTCCAGATACCAATGCCAATATTGTGTATATACATCAAGCTATATGTAAATATAGGTACAGTATATTCTGTAGTGCCTCTATGCCAGATTCATTTTATAGTTGCCTATATATATATATATATATATTGATAATATACTAGTGTAGGCACAGCACTAATATAATTGTAATAATATAGTTCCATAATTTCTTGTATCAAAATTGTAATTATTTGTTATTTTCTCATTTTTAGGATACATTTACAGAACCAGAACATAGCACAGCTCTACGTGCTCTCTCTTACTTTATTACCATCTTCCCTAGTATTGATGTCCTCTCTGCTTTTCCTTTAGCAGTGCTTATTATGGTGAACAATATCTATATAGTAGTGTTAGGAAAAGATACAACTCAACATAAAGGATGGTATTATACTATGATTCATTTAGGAATGAAATTTTTGGCTGCATCTTTTTCGATTGGTGTGAGCCTTTTTGTAGCTAATTTGGTTTTTGTCACTAAATATGCTGGTCTCATTGGTTTTTTTCTCTGTTTTTATTTCCCAATTTTACTTCAGCTTCGGTCACAATGGGTTTGTCAAGAAATGTTTTCTCATACTTTGAATAACATAAAAATGCCAGATCATGTTCAACAAAATTGTAATAGTGACATTACTGAGAAGTTCCCACTACTATCATCCTCGACAGTACCATTTACTAAACGTCTGTCTATATTTCTATGTGGTAAAGGTGCTCCATGTTATACTACACTCTATTCTCTACCTATTCTCAGTTCTCCTATAGTTGTTATAATTACAGGTGTCATTACAGCATCATTTCTAATAATCACTATTGTTAGCTTGATCATTTAGTTATATGAAATTTCTTAATTTGCTATATTAAATATTATTCAATTGTATAGTTTTATATGTTAGCCTAATTGAATATTTTAAACTTTTTTTATTGTATTATGTCAATTGAATCTTATTTAATTTTTAAAGGACTCATGTGCATAAATTTTGTGTTAATATTGTATAAAAAATTATAATGAAGATCTGTCAATAAGAACAATTGGATATAACTAATCACTTACACCATTATTCTTACATGATATGGTCTCTTTAACTCATCTACTAAATATAGCTACTAGTTAGTGTGGGAAGAGCATTTCATTTTTTCAGTACATGATTAATTAAGCAATTTTAAGTAGAAACAGCTATAGCCAGGTTGATTTGGGGTGCATATGAAAACATGAACATTGTTTTTCAGCTTCTTATGTACATAAAGAGTTAATAACCAAGAAGTGATGTGAAACTAACAGTGAATTTTTATGCATAGGTGAATCAATCCAGCACTTTTAACAATAATTTATTTGTAGTGAGATCTTGCAATACACTATTCACCTATGATGTATACTGTTGAACCTCATCTCATTCTAAAAATTAGACTTCAATAATATTGTTTTTTAATATTCTTTTAGTTCATTGTACAATGCTGTAAGTATATGTGTTATACAATAAACTTCATGTAACTGCTGTAACTGCAATACAAAATATGCCAAAGAGATGTAGCAAACATCATTTGAACAATAAACTTACTTGTTCACACAATGTTCACTAAGAAGACACCTGAATAGGTGTTGCAAAATGTTGATTATTTTCAGTATTAAATTTTGGCTGATGAATACTTATAGAAAATTTACAGATAAAATGTTGCTGACATCACTGAAACATCCCTCCTTTGATGTGTACATCTACTTTAACATTATTGCTTGTCAGATACATAAGTAATCGAACTGTTGCATAGGTGGATGAGGCACTTATATTTAAGGGGGGGGGGGGCTCACACCATAACTATGTGATGAATATGCAGACATGAATGTACCCATAATGCAGAAAGTTCAAACTATGTTTGATATAATCACAATCAGTATTACCAACATTAATTTAAAAATTTTGGGGACTGAGCCCCCTCTTCTAAATATTGGAGGCTGTAGCCCCTCCAGCCCCCCTTCAGCCTCCTGTGTGTTGTGGCGTGCAATCCACTGACCTCCAGATACTCAATAATTTCTAACCCGTAGTGTGTGGGTTGTGTCACCAGCTAAGGGGTTAAAATTTAGGGGGGTGAGCTTACTCTAGCGTTGCCTCCCCTTCATTTAGAATAGGCGGTGAAAAGGAGGAGCTACAGACCTGCCAGACTTGGGGTGTGTTCAGTCTCATAAGTGATAAGTGTATAGGAATTGCGGATTGCTTTTTTATAAGTACTCAGTTCTGTAGACGTGTCAAGATGCTTACATTGTTTAAAAGGATAATCGATCGAAAGGAAGATGATGGACCTCGAAGTGTTAATATCTTTTTTGGATTCTTTTTGATGGTCAACCTTGTGTTAGGTACTGGTTTCCTTTCCATACCTTACGCCTACTTCCATGGAGGTATCTTGTCAGGGATAATAACAATGTTGTGCATTACTTTTCTGTCATGGCTGTGTGCTATTTGGGTTATAGAAACTATGGCAAGATCACAGGTAAGTTAGCTAAAGTACAATATTATATATTTACTGTTGAACGTCAATGACTTATGTGTACATGTAAGGTTTGTTAGTCGTCCTCACATCCCCTAGCTACTGTTACTATAAATAGGACATCGTCTAGCTACTGTTACTATAAATAGGACATTGTCTAGCTACTGTTACTATAAATAGGACATCACCTAGTTACTATTACTATAAATAGGACATTTCTTTTTAGAGCTAAGATATATTATATTAGTGTTTAGTCATAACTGAAATTACAGTTTTCAACTGTCTATATACATGACCATAAATATAAAAATGATACCTAACATGCAAATAAATTTTGAAAGAATGCTTGTATTGAAACAATTGCTACATAGCCATCTTGAATAGGAAGTCATTAGATCCAGAATTAAGAAGCTCAATGATTGATATTTCTGTATAACAAGTTTCATTAACTTCCTGTTCAAGACAGCTCCATAGCAACCACTTATATGCATTTTTGTATTTGTAGTCACATATATCTAATTTTCTATACAATCTTTATTTTTAGGGTATCACTGGCTATAAGGAGGCAAAAATACAGTCTTCTCTTACTTCTCCTGATCAAAAGCCTGTATTTTGTATTACTGCTACTCGTAAATTTGAAGCTAGTGAAATGTGTGAACTGTTTGGAGGACGTTGGCTAAAAATAGCATATTTGTTGCTACTTACTATCCTAACTTTCTTTGCTTGTACAGCATATTGTACAGTAGCTGGATCAGCTTGGGCTAGCACTTTACCTTTGAACTTTAGTGGAGTAGAAAAATGCACAGGAGAAGACTTTAAAGATCACGTATTTCCTGAAGATGAGTGTGGCAATGCATATCGATTCTGTGTGTTCTTATTTGCCTGCATTGTGATACCTCTTTCTCTTTTGTCATTAAAAGAGCAAGTTATAGTCCAAGTTGGACTTGGTCTGTTACGTTTCTGTACTATAGGTGCTATAGTCCTCTACTGTTTTATTCACTTAGTTCAGGGACATGAGATGGAGACCTGTTCTGATCCTGATGCTGATAACTCTTCTGCAATGATCAATGCCACTCTAAATTTCAAAGAGATTACTTTTAAGTTTAACATCAAAGGCTGGCTTATATCAATACCCATCTTTACATATGCTCACATTCTTCACGAAGCCATTCCATCTCTTACTCATCCTGTAAGACAGAAGAAGTGGTTAGGTCCATACTTTCATGCATTATTTATCATATTGGGTGTGTTTTATATGCTACTTGGACTAATGGCATCACTATGGTTTAGAGACTGTATCATTGAGACTTGTACTTTGAACTGGGTAAGACATTTTTGCCATACTGCATTGGTTGACACATAAAGTCTATTATATAGTCTATAATTATTTTTTCATGTATGCTATCTTAACATTGACTACATAATATATAGTGTTATGATCTTACTTAATTGTTCTGATTTTTTATAGAGTCCATTTACAGAACCAGAACATAGTACAGCTCTACGTGCTCTGTCTTACTTTATAACTCTCTTCCCTAGTATTGATGTCCTCTCTGCTTTCCCTTTAGTGGTACTTACCACAGTGAACAATATCTATACAGTAGTGCTAGGAAAAGATACAACTCAACATAAAGGATGGCGTTATACTCTGATTCATTTAGGAATGAAATTTTTGGCTGCTTCTTTGCCAATTGGAGTGAGCCTTTTTGTGTCCAATTTAGTTGTTGTCATTAACTATGCTGGTCTCATTGGGTTCTTTATTTGTTTCTATTTCCCAATTCTGCTTCAGCTTCGATCACAATGGGTTTGTCAAGAAACATTTTCTAAAACTTTGAATAATACAAATATGTGTATCCAAGGTGAAGGAAATGATTCAGGGTATGATGTTCCTGAGACGACCCCTCTACTGCCATATTCATCAGAACCATTTATTAAACGACTGTCTTCATTTCTATGTGGTAAAGGTGCTCCATGTTATACTACATCTTATTCTATTCCTATTCTCAGTTCTCCTATAGTTGTTATAATTACAGGTGTCATTACAGCATCATTTTTAGTGATCACTATTGTTAGCTTGATCATTTAAAGAGCTGACCTTTTCCTAATGAATATTATTCATGTATGGCTGATTACTAGTAAAATTTGTTCATGAATATTGTTATAAATGAACTGCTTATGTCGTAACGATTTCAAATGATAATGAAAGGCACTAAAGTGCCGAACCTCGCTGTAGTTTCTAAGTTATTTATAAATTCTATGCCAGCTTAGGCCCAGCTATGATGTTGTTATTGCAAGAAAATTTATTAACATTCCAGAAGGTGTGGTTATAAAATGGCAAGCTTTGTCATTCTGTATATGTTCATTAATTGTTGCTTGATTTCTAGCTTTGCCATGTTTGTGAAGCAGTAACTGAATAAGTGATAGTATCATTCAATTCCCAAGCAAGATTAAGTGCTACTTTCGTGATGAAAAGTTTCTCTGAGTCTTTACATGACCCTTTAAAATCTATCAATATTTCATATACAAAATTTATTGTAACTTGAAGATGAAACCTTCTTTGGAAACGTCCCGTGGTACAAATATAAATCGATATATTATCTATTAGTAGCAGTCTTTTCAGTGCTTGGAGACGTTTCCTGAATGCGTTACTTCGATCCAAGTCCACAAAACATTTTTCAGAACTTTTCTAACGATTACTTCTACCAACGGCCTTCTGTCTTGCTGATCCGTATTCCTCTGAGATTGTTTACAACATACTAAAAAATCTCCACGTTAAGTTTTTTACTTTTCGAGAAACGGCACTTGACCTCTGCAGCCTGAAAATTCTTTTGCGAGTTTCAAGCTTCTGTTTTCCTTGACGATGTTCTTGACACTACTGTTGTAAAGTCCACATGCTTTTCTATTCGTTGCTAAACGCTGGTAGCTGCTAATGCTTCGGTTGCCAAGTTATAGCAGTTCAAAAAAAACAACTCTGGTAACAGACACACACACACACACACACACACAAACAGACTACAGTACCCTCGCTATGCGCCCACGCACAGCGAGGTTAATAAACTTAGACTAGCTACTGGCCAACTTTGATTCTAGTCAGACGCTACATTATAATATAACTGAACTACTATCTTGGGAATAAGTTGACAAAGACTCATCAATATGAATGTCAGGAGTATATTAAATATAATTTTATAATACAATTCACAATATAGATTGAACTATTAGTTTTCCACTTACATTATCTTGGTAAGTGCTTTCACTAGACTTTCAACAATGTCTCTGGTTACAAATTTTAATGTAATAATAATAAAAAGTAATCTTTCAACAAATGTATACAGTCAACATTAAAAAGAATTTAACTTTCAAAGAAACAATAAGTTATCCTATAAAGTAGCAAAGATTTATATTATTAAATGCACACATTCTAGACAAATTATAGAAAACTACAGTTTTGTTCAATAGAAAAAGTAAGCCTAATAATTATCATAATTTATTGAACACACCTCCTAATAAGTTTAACAACTTCTTCAGCATTATCAGCCATTTCTTCAGCTTGAGCTTGTGTGTAAATATCAACTGGAGCGTCAGGAGGATCGTGTTTATCAGGAAACCTGGAGTCTAGGTAGTAATGCTCCATTGAACTAACCAAGTTAGGAAGTCTCATCCAGTCTCCTCTTTTTTCTGAAGAAATAGCACAGGCATGGCAGATGAGATTATGTGTCTTTAAACTACTAGGATTAAGACCAACCAGTGCATACATTCCTGCTTTTAGTGCTTTCTCTGAGGCTTCATGAGCAAGAAACAAAATTTGACAAGGCAAAGATGAATTCATGAGGCATCTCATAGCCCTAAGATCAGATTCAGCTTGTTTTAGCCATCTTTTTGCTTCCATGGGATTTTTTTTAGGTTGCAAGTTATGTATCATTTCCCATGCATCATAATCCTCTGTACTATCTTTACTCATTTTGCTAACATAATCATCCCAATTATCATAGTACTGTGTCCAACGAGATGGACCTGGTGTAGAATGTGATCTTTCTTGGGCCAGGTCAGGATTCTCTAGTGGCAGTCCTTCTTCAAGTCTGTCAATTTGTCTTTTCAAGAACTTAACTACATCTTTATAAAGATCATGTTCATTAGGATTAGCTTTGTCTGGATGATACTCGAGATACAAACGTTTGATTGCCTTTTTCTTTTCATCTTCATTTTTAAGTTCCCAAATGCTTATCAATTGCTTACATATTGTTCTTTCTAACAACTTCTGAGAGTTTGTGACCTGTCTTACTTGTCCTGTAGCACCATCTGGGTCTGCTAGTACTAGATCTGAACTTTCACACTGTTGCTCAGGAATATTTGGTATTAACTTGTAAAGATCTAAGGTAGATACTTGTTGTTCACTATCATCAACTAAAACATTATATTTTTTTGCTAATGGATGATTATCAATCTCATCCATTAAAGGATGAAGAACAATAGCATAGATGAAGTAGCCCTCTGTAATCTCATATCCTATCCATTCTTCAGGATGAAATATGTGGTAAATAACTCTAGACAAACAGGAAGTGATGTAATTTGGTATTTCTTTACCAAGAGAAACAGTATTGTCACTGATGACAGGGATGTTTTCAACATCTTGAGTCTCTATATTATACTTGTCAAGAATTGGCATCAAGTCACTTGGACATTGAATTTCAAGGCATTCACAAACTGGTATTACAGCATTAAGGTAAGTTGTTAAATCTACATTGTGAATGCGAGCCACTTCAATACAAAGAGTATTTGCCAGCTGTCTTCGTAAAGAATAATTTGGTGTTCCTTTGATATCAACAAAAAGAGTATAATTGTCATCATCTTTCTGAAGCAAAAACTGAACTTTCATTGTCCCAATGTCATATTCAGACATTAACAAAATCTTTGACCTAAGGTCTCGAATAACAACCACAGGTACAGATTTGATTAATTCTGTAAGAGTTAAAGTGAATTTGTTAACAAATGTGTCATCAACTGTCGTCATAATATTTCTATAATGAACTGACAATATTATTGACAGTACCTCACTTAGTAAAGGTATAAGATGTTTTAATTTCTGGAAATGAACTAAGAGTGGACTATTATCTTGACATTCACGATGAATAAGGATTTTCTCAGTACAGCAAAGGGAAAGTCCTTTTGGTCTGTGTGATATCGTTGATATCTTTTGCTTGCAGTTGCAAGTATAATAATTGAACTTTAAACAAAACTAATTCTCTTCTACTTTAACCAAAACAAAATGAACTATTTATACAAGAAATGAAACCAAAAAGGAAACAGTTAAGTAACATCAAGGAAATAACACCAATTTACAGTTACATTTACAGTAATAAAGGAGATAATAATAAAACAACTAAAGTGTAAATTTATGCTAAAATACCACATTTCCTCCCCTGTTAAATGTATAAGTCCAAAATCACATTACAAGTCTATCAGGGGGACGACGATCCCTCTGAGGATAACGTCTCACGGGAACATTTGTAGATGGTTCAGATCTTGGGGATAATTCAGATCTTGGGGATAATTCAGAGCTCTGATGTGGAAATACATCAAAACCAGGATATGTACACTCAGTAGAAGTAAATGTAGATCTGTCACGTAAATGGTCAACATGCCTGCGTATAATCTTGCCATCTTGTAGTTTAACAGTATACGAGAGTGGTCCCGAACATTCCTCTATCAGACCGGGAACCCATTTGTTACGTGAATTAAAGACTTTTGCCATCACCAGTTGACCTGGTGTAAAATTCCTGAGTTTGGAATGGGTATCGTGATACTTTTTCTGTTGGGATTGCTTAGAGGTCACAAAACTCTCTACATTTGGTTTTAAGAGATCAAATCGAGTTCGAATCTTTCTCCGTAAAAACAGTTCAGCAGGTGATACGTTTGTAGTTGCATGAGGTGTTGATCGATAATCAAATAGAAATCGTGATAGCTTGGTGTTCAGAGATCTACCATCCTTTTCTCCAGCTTTCATAGCTCTTTTGAAGGTCTGAACAAACCTCTCAGCAAGACCATTGGATGAGGGGTGATAAGGAGCGCTCTGGATATGCTTGACTCCATTGGCTCTCATGAACTGTGCAAATTCATCTGATGAAAATTGGGGTCCATTGTCAGATACAAGTTGTTCTGGTAACCCATACTTTGAGAAAATGATTTGGAGAGCCTCAATGGTCTGTGAAGCTGTTGTAGAAGGCATTGGCACCACTTCTGGCCACTTAGAGTGTGCGTCTAACAGTATCAGGAACATCTTGTCTAGAAAAGGTCCAGCGAAATCCACATGAACTCTCTTCCATGGTGCTGATGGCCAGGCCCATGGATGCAGTGGTGCTACTGGAGGATTTGACTTTTGTTCTTGACACTTGATGCATGACTTGGCTAGGTCTTCAATATCTTTGTCCATGCCACTCCACCACACATAGCTCCTAGCAACTGATTTCATCCTGGTAATGCCAGGGTGATTCTCGTGAAGTGCTTGTAAGACTTGCTTTTGTAGACTCTTTGGTAGGATTACACGAATACCCCACATTAAACATCCACTTTGAATTCCGATTTCTTCTCTTCTGGAATAATATGGTTTCAACTCGTCAGACACTTGGTCTGGCCAACCAGACATAATGTAAGTGACAACTTTGCTTAGCACAGGATCTCGACGTGTAGCAACTTGTACATGTTTGACAGTGACAGGGAGTGCCTGTACCTGAGAAATATTGAATATACTCACTTCATCTTGTGCTGCCTTTCCTGTAACTGGTAATGGAAGGCGAGATAATCCATCAGCATTACTATGTGAGGAAGTAGGTTTGAAGTGAATTTCATAATCATAAGCTGATAAAAGAATTGCCCATCGTTGTAAACGAGCAGCAGCTAATGATGGAATTCCTTTCTTGGGACCAAGTATAGCTGTCAGTGGTTTGTGGTCTGTGAATAAGTTGAATTTCCTTCCGTAGAGGTATTGATGAAATTTCTTGACGCCATATATCAATGAGAGTGCCTCCTTTTCCAGTTGAGCATAGTTCTTTTCAGATGCAGTCAAGGTACGTGAGGCAAAAGAGATTGGTCTCTCTGTGCCATCTGGCAATACGTGAGAAATTACGGCCCCTATTCCATATGCTGAGGCATCAGTAGCCAGGTTGATCGGTAATTTTGGGTCATAGTGTATCAGCACTTCCGAAGATGTTAACTGGTCTTTGGCCCTTTTGAAAGCTTGAGAACATTCTTCTGTCCAGTTCCATTTCTGTTGTACCTGAAGTAATCGATTAAGAGGATGTAAGATACTAGAAAGATTCCGAATGAATTTCCCGTAATAGTTCAATAATCCGAGGAATGATCTAAGTTCCTGGACATTAGTAGGTTCTGGAGCCTTTATAATAGCGTCGATCTTGCTTGGTACTGCTTGGATACCAGTTCGATCAATCTGATGACCTAGATACTCAACGGATTCTTGTAGGAAAATACACTTGTCTCGTTTAAGTCTGAATCCATGTTTCTCCAGGCGTTGGAAAACTTCTCCTAGGTTACACAGGTGATCCTCTATGGTTTTGCCAGTGACTAAGATATCATCTATATAGCAAATGATTCCTGGGATGTCATGTAGAATTGTGTCCATCAGTCTCTGGAAAATTGCTGGAGCTGAAGCAACCCCGAAGGGAAGACGTGTATATTGATACAACCCTTGGTGCGAATTTACTGTCAGATATGGCAGAGAAGTTTCATCCAGTTGGAGTTGCAGATAGGCTTGCGAGAGATCCAATTTGCTAAATAGGGTCCCATTAGCTAAAGTAGCGAACAAGTCTGCTGGTTTAGGCAGTGGGTATTGGTCTATAGACAGAGCTTGGTTGATTGTCACCTTATAGTCACCACATAGGCGAAACCTTCCATCTTTCTTAGGCACTACAACAATAGGTGCAGCCCACTCACTGTGGTCGACCTTCCTGATTATTCCTTGTTGTTCCAGTCGATCCAGTTCCTTTCCTACAGCATCTTTAATTGCAAATGGGACAGGACGGGGTTTAAAAAATTTCGGTGTGGCTTCTGGTTTGATGTGAAGAGTTGCCTTGTATGAAGTGACGGTTCCTAGCTCATCTTTAAAGAGGTTTGAATGCTGTTGCAACAGAGCTTGCACTCCTTGGGTCCCAGACTGTACTGTGGCGATTCTGTGCCAGTCCAGTCGGATGTACTTCAGCCAGTTCCTTCCAAAAAGGTTTGGACCAGCTCCATCAACTACCACTAATTTTAGAGGTGAAGTCTGTCCATTGTAGTTAACGTGGACATTAAGTTGTCCCTTAACTTGTATAGGTTCATCTGTGTATGTCTTCAGGACAACCTTGGACTTATGTAATTTCAGATGTGGAAATAATTTCGTTCGAGTTGCTTCCGAGATGATAGACACGGCGGCGCCGGTGTCTACCTCCATAACAAGTGGTTTGTCTTCGACGGACACAGTTACTTCCATTGGATGGGAGGACGATTCACGCAGCTTAAATAAATAGTGTTCATCACTATCGGATTCGGTAGTGTCGATACTGTCCTCATTCACAACATTGGCTGTGAAGGGTTTCTTAATTCGTCCACTGGCTGTGTTGGTCCGTTTCTGATGTTTAGTTCGGCAAACTGGGGCAATGTGGCCTTTCTTCCCACATGCATGACATTCAACGTCCTTGAATTTACAATCTATAGGTGAGTGATTTGACTTCCCACATCGGTAACACGGTTGTTGCGTCCTAGGTCGAGGCGGAGGTTTGCTCCGAAGTTTCCTAATGGCGAACTCGGTACCTTTAAGGGATTTGGAGTTACGTTCAGCGGCTTCCATAGCTTGAGCTAGGTCCATCGCTTTGGTGAGAGTGAGGTCAGGCTCGGAAAGTAAACGTCGCTGTATTGCTTCGTTACTCAGCCCACATACGAATCGGTCACGAAGAGCATCCTCTAGGTAGTCCCCGAATTTACAGTTAGTCGCTAGTTTGCGTAGAGCAGCATCATAATCAGCAATAGATTCCCCTACGGCTTGATTGCGTTTGTGAAAGTGATACCGTTCAGCTATGATGGCTCTCTTTGGTTCAAAATGCTTCCGTAGAACATCTGCGATCTCGGCCAGGGACTTGGTGCTGGGCGGAGATGGAGCAAGAAGATCACTGAGAAGAGTATACGTAGACGTACCAATACAGGTCAGGAGGATGGGAACTTGCTTGTTCCCTGGAACAGAGTTTGCGGTAAAGTAAAACTCAACACGTTCCAGATATGAGGTGATTGATCCCTCATTTGAGTTAAATTCTTTGAGAGTTCCGAACTGTGAAGTTGCCATTATAATATTGAAGATCCACAACCCTCGTCGCCAATTGTGATATCGTTGATATCTTTTGCTTGCAGTTGCAAGTATAATAATTGAACTTTAAACAAAACTAATTCTCTTCTACTTTAACCAAAACAAAATGAACTATTTATACAAGAAATGAAACCAAAAAGGAAACAGTTAAGTAACATCAAGGAAATAACACCAATTTACAGTTACATTTACAGTAATAAAGGAGATAATAATAAAACAACTAAAGTGTAAATTTATGCTAAAATACCACAGTCTGACCTCCTTTGGTAGCTGGAAACAAATATCCTTGTTGTTAGAAATAGTAGATAATTTGGCCATTGACTGCATAGAGATGACAGATGTTTTAGTATCAGATGGAAGTTAAATAGGTGATAAGGTGTATTAACAAAAGTCAAATCTTGATCTTTGTAACGATTTGAGTCAATAAAGACAAGACTAGTGGAATCTTTCAAACAATATTGAATATTTCTTGAGGCAAGCAAGGCTGGCAAGTAAAGAGGTTTAATTACTTGAGGTTTAAGAATCTGTTTGAGAAGTTCAAAAAGTTTGATGATAGCTTTCTGCACACAAATTACATTATTTGAATCAAGGTTTCTATCATTAAATTGTAAATACATCGTTTCCAGTAAATGTTGTATGTTTGCAATACTGATGTTCTCATTGGGTTTTTTCTCTGTTTTTATTTCCCAATTTTACTTCAGCTTGTATCATAATGGGTTTGTCAAAAAATGTTTTGTCATACTTTGAATAACATTAAAATGTCAGATCATGTTCAACAAAATTGTAATAGTGACATTACTGAGAAGTTCCCACTACTATCATCCTCGACAGTACCATTTACTAAACGTCTGTCTATATTTCTATGTGGTAAAGGTGCTCCATGTTATACTACACTTTATTCTCTGCCTATTCTCAGTTCTCCTATATAGTTGTTATAATTACAGGTATCATTACAGCATCATTTCTAATAATCACTTTTGTTAGCTTGATCATTTAGTTATATGAAATTTCTTAATTTGCTATATTAAATATTATTCCATTGTATAGTTTTATATGTTAGCCTAATTGAATATTTTAAACTTTTTTTTATTGTATTATGTCAATTGAATCTTATTTAATTTTTAAAGGACTCATGTGCATAAATTTTGTGTTAATATTGTATAAAAAATTATAATGAAGATTTGTCAATAAGAACAATTGCATATAACTAATCACTTACACCATTATTCTTACATGATATGGTCTCTTAACACATCTACTAAATATAGCTACTAGTTAATGTGGGAAAAGCATTTCATTTTTTCAGTACATGATTAATTAAGCAATTTTAAGTAGAAACAGCTATAGCCAAGTTGATTTGGGTGCGTATGAAAACATGAACATTGGTTTTCAGCTTCTTTTGTACATAAAGAGTTGATAACCAAGAAGTGATGTGAAACTAACAGTGAATTTTTATGCATAGGTGAATCAATCTAGCACTTTTAACAAAAATTTATTTGCAGTGAGATCTTGCAGTACACTATTCACCAATGATGTACTGTTGAACTTCATCTCATTGTAAAATTAGACTTCAATAATATTGTTTTTTAATATTCTTTTAGTTCATTGTACAATGCTGTGAGTATATGTGTTATACAATAAACTTCATGTAACTGCAATACAAAATATATATCAAAGAGATGTAGCAAACATCATTTGAACAATAAACTTACTTGTTCACACAATGTTCACTAAGAGACACCTGAATAGGTGTTGTAAAATGTTGATTCTTTTCAGTATTAAATTTTGGCTGATGAATACTTATAGAAAATTTACAGATAAAATGTTGCTAACATCACTGAAACATCCCTCCTTTGATGTGTACGTCTACTTTAACGTTATTGCTTGTCAGATACATAAGTAATTGAACTGTTGCATAGGTGGCTGAGGCACTTATATTTAGGGGGGCTCACACCATAACAATGTGATGAATATGCAGACATGAATGTACCCATAATGGAGAAACTATGTTTGATATAATCACAATTAGTATTACCAACATTAATTTAAAAATTTGGGGGGCTGAACCCCCTCTTTTTAAATATTGGGGGCCTGTACCCCTCCAGCTCCCCCCTTCAGCCTCCTGTGTGTTGTGGCGCGCAGTGCACTGATCTCCAACCCGTAGTGTGGGTTGTGTCACCAGCTAAGGGGTTAAAATTTAGGGGGGTGAGCTTAGTCTAGCGTTGCCTCCCTTTCGTTTAGAATAGGCGGTAAAAGGAGGAGCTACAGACGTTTTCTCAGAAAATGCGGTGTAACGCCAGTTACGCCAGACTATAGGGTGTGTTCAGCCTCATAAGTGATAAGTGTATAGGAGTTGTGGGTTGCTTTTTTATAAGTACTCAGTTCTGTAGCCGTGTCAAGATGCTTACATTGTTTAAAAGGATAATGAATCAAAAGGAAGATGACGGACCTCGAAGTGTTAATATCTTTTTTGGATTCTTTTTAATGGTCAACCTTGTGTTAGGTACTGGTTTCCTCTCCATACCTTACGCCTACTTCCATGGAGGTATCTTGTCAGGGATAATAACAATGTTGTGCATTACTTTTCTGTCATGGCTGTGTGCTATTTGGGTTATAGAAACTATGGCAAGATCACAGGTAAGTTAGCTAAAGTACAATATTATATATTTACTGTTGAACTTCAATGACTTATGTGTACACAATTGCTACGTAGCCATCTTGAATAGGTAGTCAGTAAATCCAGAATTAAGAAACTCAATGATTGATATTTCTGTATAACAAATTCCATTAACTTCCTGTTCAAGACAGCTCCATAGCAACCATTTATATGCATTTTTGTATTTGTAGTCACATATATCTAATTTTCTATACAATCTTTATTTTAGGGTATCACTGGCTATAAGGAGGCAAGAATACAGTCTTCTCTTACTTCTCCTGATCAAAAGCCTGTATTTTGCATTACTGCTACTCGCAAGTTTGAAGCTAGTGAAATGTGTGAACTGTTTGGAGGACGTTGGCTAAAAATAGCATATTTGTTGCTACTTACTATCCTAACTTTCTTTGCTTGTACAGCATATTGTACAGTAGCTGGATCAGCTTGGGCTAGCACTTTACCTTTGAACTTTAGTAGAGTAGAAGAATGTGCAGGAGAAGACTTTAAAGGACACATACTTCCTGAAGATGGGTGTGGCTATGCATATCGATTTTGTGTGTTCTTGTTTGCCTGCATTGTGATACCTCTTTCTCTTTTGTCATTAAAAGAGCAAGTTATAGTCCAAGTTGGACTTGGTCTGTTACGTTTCTGTACTATAGGTGCTATAGTCCTCTACTGTTTTATTCACTTAGTTCAGGGACATGAGATGGAGACCTGTTCTGATCCTAATCCTGACAACTCTTTTACAATGATCAATGCCACTCTAAATTTCAAAGAGATTACTTTTACGTTTCACATGAAAGGCTGGCTTATGTCAATACCCATCTTTACATATGCTCACATTCTTCACGAAGCCATTCCATCTCTTACTCATCCTGTAAGACAGAAGAAGTGGTTAGGTCCATACTTCATGCATTATTCATCATATTGGGTGTGTTTTATATGCTACTTGGACTAATGGCATCACTATGGTTCAGAGACTGTATCAATGAGACTTGTACTTTGAACTGGGTAAGACATTTTTGCCATACTGCATTAATTGGTTGACACATAAAGTCTATTATATAGTCTATAATTATTTTTTCATGTATGCTATCTTAACATTGACTACATAATATAGTGTTATGATTTTACTTAATTATTCTAATTTTTTATAGAGTCCATTTACAAAACCAGAACATAGTACAGCTCTACGTGTTCTGTCTTACTTTATAACTCTCTTCCCTAGTATTGATGTCCTCTCTGCTTTCCCTTTAGTGGTACTTACCACAGTGAACAATATCTATACAGTAGTTCTAGGAAAAGATACAACTCAACATAAAGGATGGCGTTATACTCTGATTCATTTAGGAATGAAATTTTTGGCTGCTTCTTTGCCAATTGGAGTGAGCCTTTTTGTGTCCAATTTAGTTGTTGTCATTAACTATGCTGGTCTCATTGGGTTCTTTATCTGTTTCTATTTCCCAATTCTGCTTCAGCTTCGATCACAATGGGTTTGTCAAGAAACTTTTTCTAAAACTTTGAATAATACAAATATGTGTATCCAAGGTGAAGGAAATGATTCAGGGTATGATGTTCCTGAGACGACCCCTCTACTGCCATATTCATCAGAACCATTTATTAAACGACTGTCTTCGTTTCTATGTGGTAAAGGTGCTCCATGTTATACTACACCTTATTCTATTCCTATTCTTAGTTCTCCTATAGTTGTTATAATTACAGGTGTCATTACAGCATCATTTTTTGTGATCACTTTTGTTAGCTTGATCATTTATAGAACTGACTTTTCCTAATAAATATTATTCATGTATGGCTGCTTACTAATAATTTGTTCATGAATATTGTTATAAATGAACTGCTATGTCATAACTATTTCAAATGATAATAAACTTAGACTAGCTACTGGCAAACTTTGATTCTAGTCATTCGCTACATTATAATATAACTGAACTACTATCTTGGGAATAACTATTATTTTTGCATTTACTTTTCTTGGTAAGTGCTTTCACTAGACTTTTAACAATGTCTCTGGTTACAGATTTTAATGTAATAATAATAAAAAGTAATCTTTCAAAAAATGTGTTCAGTCAACATTATAAAGTATTTAACTTTCAAAGAAACAATAAGTTATCCTATAAAATATATAGCAAAGATTTATATTATTAAATGCACACATTCTAAACAAATTATAGAAAACTACAGTTTTGTTCTTTAGAAAAAGTAAGTCTAGCTAATAATTATCATAATTATTGAACACACCTCCTAATAAGTTTAACAACTTCTTCAGCATTATCAGCCATTTCTTCAGCTTGAGCTTGTGTGTAAATATCAACTGGAGCATCAGGAGGATCATGTTTATCAGGAAACCTGGAGTCTAGGTAGTATTGATTCATGTACCTAACCAAGTTAGGAAGTCTCATCCAGTCTCCTTTTTTTTCTGAAGAAATAGCATAGGCATGGCAGATGAGATCATGTGTCTTTAAACTACTAGGATTAAGACCAACCAATGCATACATTCCTGCTTTTAGTGCTTTCTCTGAGGCTTCGTGAGCAAGAAACAAAATTTGACAAGGCAAAGACGAATTCATGAGGCATCTCATAGCCTTAAGATCAGATTCAGCTTGTTTTAGCCATCTTTTTGCTTCCATGGGATTCTTTTTAGGTTGCAAGTTATGTATCATTTCCCATGCATCAAATTCCTCTACACTACCTTCATTATTCCTTGTTCTCCTTGAATATCTATCTCTCCATGTTAACGTTTTGCTAACATAATCATCCCAATTATCATAGCAGTGTGTCCAACGAGATGGACCTGGTGTTGATCTTTCTTGGGCCAGGTCAGGATCCTCCAGAGGCAGTCCTTCTTCAAGTATGTCAATTTGTCTTTTTAAGAACTTAAATACATCTTTATAAAGATCATGTTCATTAGGATTAGCTTTGTCTGGATGATACTCGAGATACAAACGTTTGATTGCCTTTTTCTTTTCATCTTCATTTTTAAGTTCCCAAATGCTTATCAATTGCTTACATATTGTTCTTTCTAACAACTTCTGAGAGTTTGTGACCTGTCTTACTTGACCTGTAGCATTGTCTGGGTCTGCTAGTACTAGATCTGAACTTTCACACTGTTGCTCAGCAATATTTGGTATTAACTTGTAAAGATCTAAGGTAGATACTTGTTGTTCACTATCATCAACTAAAACATTATATTTCTTTGCTAATGGATGATTATCAATCTCATCCATTAAAGGATGAAGAACAATAGCATAAATGAAGTAGCCCTCTCTAATCTCATATCCTATCCATTCTTTAGGATGAAATATGTGGTAAATAACTCTAGACAAACAGGAAGTGATGTAATTTGGTATTTCTTTACCAAGAGAAACAGTATTGTCACTGATGACAGGAATGTTTTCAATATCTTGAGTCTCTATATTATACTTGTCAAGAATTGGCATCAAGTCACTTGGACATTGAATTTCAAGGCATTCACAAACTGGTATTACAGCATTAAGGTAAGTTGTTAAATCTACATTGTGAATGCGAGCCACTTCAATACAAAGAGTATTTGCCAGCTGTCTTCGTAAAGAATAATTTGGTGTTCCTTTGATATCAACAAAAAGAGTATAATTGTCATCATCTTTCTGAAGCAAAAACTGAACTTTCATTGTCCCAATGTCATATTCAGACATTAACAAAATCTTTGACCTAAGGTCTCGAATAACAACCACAGGTACAGATTTGATTAATTCTGTAAGAGTTAAAGTGAATTTGTTAACAAATGTGTCATCAACTGTCGTCATAGTATTTCTATAATGAACTGACAATAGTATTGACAGTACCTCACTTAGTAAAGGTATAAGATTTTTTAATTTCTGGAAATGAACTAAGAGTGGACTATTATCTTGACATTCACAATGAATAAGGATTTTCTCAGTACAGCAAAGGGAAAGTCCTTTTGGTCTGACCTCCTTTGGTAGCTGGAAACAAATATCCTTGTTGTTAGAAATAGTAGATAATTTGGCCATTGACTGCATAGAGATGACAGATGTTTTAGTATCAGATGGAAGTTAAATAGGTGATAAGGTGTATTAACAAAAGTCAAATCTTGATCTTTGTAACGATTTGAGTCAATAAAGACAAGACTAGTGGAATCTTTCAAACAATATTGAATATTTCTTGAGGCAAGCAAGGCTGGCAAGTAAAGAGGTTTAATTACTTGAGGTTTAAGAATCTGTTTGAGAAGTTCAAAAAGTTTGATGATAGCTTTCTGCACACAAATTACATTATTTGAATCAAGGTTTCTATCATTAAATTGTAAATACATCGTTTCCAGTAAATGTTGTATGTTTGCAATACTGATGTTCTCATTGGGTTTTTTCTCTGTTTTTATTTCCCAATTTTACTTCAGCTTGTATCATAATGGGTTTGTCAAAAAATGTTTTGTCATACTTTGAATAACATTAAAATGTCAGATCATGTTCAACAAAATTGTAATAGTGACATTACTGAGAAGTTCCCACTACTATCATCCTCGACAGTACCATTTACTAAACGTCTGTCTATATTTCTATGTGGTAAAGGTGCTCCATGTTATACTACACTTTATTCTCTGCCTATTCTCAGTTCTCCTATATAGTTGTTATAATTACAGGTATCATTACAGCATCATTTCTAATAATCACTTTTGTTAGCTTGATCATTTAGTTATATGAAATTTCTTAATTTGCTATATTAAATATTATTCCATTGTATAGTTTTATATGTTAGCCTAATTGAATATTTTAAACTTTTTTTTATTGTATTATGTCAATTGAATCTTATTTAATTTTTAAAGGACTCATGTGCATAAATTTTGTGTTAATATTGTATAAAAAATTATAATGAAGATTTGTCAATAAGAACAATTGCATATAACTAATCACTTACACCATTATTCTTACATGATACGGTCTCTTTAACACATCTGCTAAATATAGCTACTAGTTAGTGTGGGAAAAGCATTTCATTTTTTCAGTACATGATTAATTAAGCAATTTTAAGTAGAAACAGCTATAGCCAAGTTGATTTGGGTGCGTATGAAAACATGAACATTGGTTTTCAGCTTCTTTTGTACATAAAGAGTTGATAACCAAGAAGTGATGTGAAACTAACAGTGAATTTTTATGCATAGGTGAATCAATCTAGCACTTTTAACAAAAATTTATTTGCAGTGAGATCTTGCAGTACACTATTCACCAATGATGTACTGTTGAACTTCATCTCATTGTAAAATTAGACTTCAATAATATTGTTTTTTAATATTCTTTTAGTTCATTGTACAATGCTGTGAGTATATGTGTTATACAATAAACTTCATGTAACTGCAATACAAAATATATATCAAAGAGATGTAGCAAACATCATTTGAACAATAAACTTACTTGTTCACACAATGTTCACTAAGAGACACCTGAATAGGTGTTGTAAAATGTTGATTCTTTTCAGTATTAAATTTTGGCTGATGAATACTTATAGAAAATTTACAGATAAAATGTTGCTAACATCACTGAAACATCCCTCCTTTGATGTGTACGTCTACTTTAACGTTATTGCTTGTCAGATACATAAGTAATTGAACTGTTGCATAGGTGGCTGAGGCACTTATATTTAGGGGGGGTCACACCATAACAATGTGATGAATATGCAGACATGAATGTACCCATAATGGAGAAACTATGTTTGATATAATCACAATTAGTATTACCAACATTAATTTAAAAATTTGGGGGGCTGAACCCCCTCTTTTTAAATATTGGGGGCCTGTACCCCTCCAGCTCCCCCCTTCAACCTCCTGTGTGTTGTGGCGCGCAGTGCACTGATCTCCAACCCGTAGTGTGGGTTGTGTCACCAGCTAAGGGGTTAAAATTTAGGGGGGTGAGCTTAGTCTAGCGTTGCCTCCCTTTCGTTTAGAATAGGCGGTAAAAGGAGGAGCTACAGACGTTTTCTCAGAAAATGCGGTGTAACGCCAGTTACGCCAGACTATAGGGTGTGTTCAGCCTCATAAGTGATAAGTGTATAGGAGTTGTGGGTTGCTTTTTTATAAGTACTCAGTTCTGTAGCCGTGTCAAGATGCTTACATTGTTTAAAAGGATAATGAATCAAAAGGAAGATGACGGACCTCGAAGTGTTAATATCTTTTTTGGATTCTTTTTAATGGTCAACCTTGTGTTAGGTACTGGTTTCCTCTCCATACCTTACGCCTACTTCCATGGAGGTATCTTGTCAGGGATAATAACAATGTTGTGCATTACTTTTCTGTCATGGCTGTGTGCTATTTGGGTTATAGAAACTATGGCAAGATCACAGGTAAGTTAGCTAAAGTACAATATTATATATTTACTGTTGAACTTCAATGACTATGTGTACACAATTGCTACGTAGCCATCTTGAATAGGTAGTCAGTAAATCCAGAATTAAGAAACTCAATGATTGATATTTCTGTATAACAAATTCCATTAACTTCCTGTTCAAGACAGCTCCATAGCAACCATTTATATGCATTTTTGTATTTGTAGTCACATATATCTAATTTTCTATACAATCTTTATTTTAGGGTATCACTGGCTATAAGGAGGCAAGAATACAGTCTTCTCTTACTTCTCCTGATCAAAAGCCTGTATTTTGCATTACTGCTACTCGCAAGTTTGAAGCTAGTGAAATGTGTGAACTGTTTGGAGGACGTTGGCTAAAAATAGCATATTTGTTGCTACTTACTATCCTAACTTTCTTTGCTTGTACAGCATATTGTACAGTAGCTGGATCAGCTTGGGCTAGCACTTTACCTTTGAACTTTAGTAGAGTAGAAGAATGTGCAGGAGAAGACTTTAAAGGACACATACTTCCTGAAGATGGGTGTGGCTATGCATATCGATTTTGTGTGTTCTTGTTTGCCTGCATTGTGATACCTCTTTCTCTTTTGTCATTAAAAGAGCAAGTTATAGTCCAAGTTGGACTTGGTCTGTTACGTTTCTGTACTATAGGTGCTATAGTCCTCTACTGTTTTATTCACTTAGTTCAGGGACATGAGATGGAGACCTGTTCTGATCCTAATCCTGACAACTCTTTTACAATGATCAATGCCACTCTAAATTTCAAAGAGATTACTTTTACGTTTCACATGAAAGGCTGGCTTATGTCAATACCCATCTTTACATATGCTCACATTCTTCACGAAGCCATTCCATCTCTTACTCATCCTGTAAGACAGAAGAAGTGGTTAGGTCCATACTTTCATGCATTATTCATCATATTGGGTGTGTTTTATATGCTACTTGGACTAATGGCATCACTATGGTTCAGAGACTGTATCAATGAGACTTGTACTTTGAACTGGGTAAGACATTTTTGCCATACTGCATTAATTGGTTGACACATAAAGTCTATTATATAGTCTATAATTATTTTTTCATGTATGCTATCTTAACATTGACTACATAATATAGTGTTATGATTTTACTTAATTATTCTAATTTTTTATAGAGTCCATTTACAGAACCAGAACATAGTACAGCTCTACGTGTTCTGTCTTACTTTATAACTCTCTTCCCTAGTATTGATGTCCTCTCTGCTTTCCCTTTAGTGGTACTTACCACAGTGAACAATATCTATACAGTAGTTCTAGGAAAAGATACAACTCAACATAAAGGATGGCGTTATACTCTGATTCATTTAGGAATGAAATTTTTGGCTGCTTCTTTGCCAATTGGAGTGAGCCTTTTTGTGTCCAATTTAGTTGTTGTCATTAACTATGCTGGTCTCATTGGGTTCTTTATCTGTTTCTATTTCCCAATTCTGCTTCAGCTTCGATCACAATGGGTTTGTCAAGAAACTTTTTCTAAAACTTTGAATAATACAAATATGTGTATCCAAGGTGAAGGAAATGATTCAGGGTATGATGTTCCTGAGACGACCCCTCTACTGCCATATTCATCAGAACCATTTATTAAACGACTGTCTTCGTTTCTATGTGGTAAAGGTGCTCCATGTTATACTACACCTTATTCTATTCCTATTCTTAGTTCTCCTATAGTTGTTATAATTACAGGTGTCATTACAGCATCATTTTTTGTGATCACTTTTGTTAGCTTGATCATTTATAGAACTGACTTTTCCTAATAAATATTATTCATGTATGGCTGCTTACTAATAATTTGTTCATGAATATTGTTATAAATGAACTGCTATGTCGTAACTATTTCAAATGATAATAAACTTAGACTAGCTACTGGCAAACTTTGATTCTAGTCATTCGCTACATTATAATATAACTGAACTACTATCTTGGGAATAAGTTGACAAAGACTCATCAATATGAATGTCACTTTTATATTAAATATAATTTTATAATATAATTCACAACATAGATCGTACTATTATTTTTGCATTTACTTTTCTTGGTAAGTGCTTTCACTAGACTTTTAACAATGTCTCTGGTTACAGATTTTAATGTAATAATAATAAAAAGTAATCTTTCAAAAAATGTGTTCAGTCAACATTATAAAGTATTTAACTTTCAAAGAAACAATAAGTTATCCTATAAAATAGCAAAGATTTATATTATTAAATGCACACATTCTAAACAAATTATAGAAAACTACAGTTTTGTTCTTTAGAAAAAGTAAGTCTAGCTAATAATTATCATAATTATTGAACACACCTCCTAATAAGTTTAACAACTTCTTCAGCATTATCAGCCATTTCTTCAGCTTGAGCTTGTGTGTAAATATCAACTGGAGCATCAGGAGGATCATGTTTATCAGGAAACCTGGAGTCTAGGTAGTATTGATTCATGTACCTAACCAAGTTATGAAGTCTCATCCAGTCTCCTTTTTTTTCTGAAGAAATAGCATAGGCATGGCAGATGAGATCATGTGTCTTTAAACTACTAGGATTAAGACCAACCAATGCATACATTCCTGCTTTTAGTGCTTTCTCTGAGGCTTCATGAGCAAGAAACAAAATTTGACAAGGCAAAGACGAATTCATGAGGCATCTCATAGCCTTAAGATCAGATTCAGCTTGTTTTAGCCATCTTTTTGCTTCCATGGGATTTTTTTTAGGTTGCAAGTTATGTATCATTTCCCATGCATCAAATTCCTCTGCACTACCTTCATTATTCCTTGTTCTCCTTGAATATCTATCTCTCCATGTTAACGTTTTGCTAACATAATCATCCCAATTATCATAGCAGTGTGTCCAACGAGATGGACCTGGTGTTGATCTTTCTTGGGCCAGGTCAGGATCCTCCAGAGGCAGTCCTTCTTCAAGTATGTCAATTTGTCTTTTTAAGAACTTAAATACATCTTTATAAAGATCATGTTCATTAGGATTAGCTTTGTCTGGATGATACTTGAGATACAAACGTTTGATTGCCTTTTTCTTTTCATCTTCATTTTTAAGTTCCCAAATGCTTATCAATTGCTTACATATTGTTCTTTCTAACAACTTCTGAGAGTTTGTGACCTGTCTTACTTGTCCTGTAGCACCATCTGGGTCTGCTAGTACTAGATCTGAACTTTCACACTGTTGCTCAGGAATATTTGGTATTAACTTGTAAAGATCTAGGGCAGATACTTGTTGTTCACTATCATCAACTAAAACATTATATTTCTTTGCTAATGGATGATTATCAATCTCATCCATTAAAGGATGAAGAACAATAGCATAAATGAAGTAGCCCTCTCTAATCTCATATCCTATCCATTCTTCAGGATGAAATATGTGGTAAATAACTCTAGACAAACAGGAAGTGATGTCATTTGGTATTTCTTTACCAAGAGAAACAGTATTGTCACTGGTGACAGGGATGTTTTCAACGTCTTGAGTCTCTATGTTATACTTGTCAAGAATTGGCATCAAGTCACTTGGACATTGAATTTCAAGGCATTCACAAACTGGTATTACAGCATTAAGGTAAGTTGTTAAATCTACATTGTGAATGCGAGCCACTTCAATACAAAGAGTATTTGCCAACTGTCTTCGTAAAGAATAACTTGGTGTTCCTTTGATATCGACAAAAAGAGTATAATTGTCATCATCTTTCTGAAGCAAAAACTGAACTTTCATAGTCCCAATGTCATATTCAGACATTAATAAAATCTTTGACCTAAGGTCTCGAATAACAACCACAGGTACAGATTTGATCAATTCTGTAAGAGTTAAAATGAATTTGTTAATAACTGTGTCATCAACTGTCATCATAGTACTTCTATAATGAACTGACAATATTTTTGGCAGTACCTCACTTAGTGAAGGTATAAGATGTTTTAATTTCTGGAAATGAACTAAGAGTGGACTATTATCTTGACATTCACGATGAATAAGGATTTTCTCAGTACAGCAAAGGGAAAGTCCTTTTGGTCTGACCTCCTTTGGTAGCTGGAAACAAATATCCTTGTTGTTAGAAATAGTAGATAATTTGGCCATTGACTGCATAGAGATGACAGATGTTTTTGTATCAGACGGAAGTTGAAATAGGTGATAAGGTGTATTAACAAAAGTCAAATCTTGATCTTTGTAACGATTTGAGTCAATAAAGACAAGACTAGTGGAATCTTTCAAACAATATTGGTTATTTCTTGAGGCAAGCAAGGCTGGCAAGTAAAGAGGTTTAATTACTTGAGGTATAAGAATCTGTTTGAGAAGCTCAAAAAGTTTGATGATAGCTTTCTGCACACAAATTACATTATTTGAATCAAGTTCTTTATCATTAAATTGTAAATACATTGTTTCCAGTAAATGTTGTATGTTTGCAATACTGATGTTTTGACGCACTCCAATAATGTCAAGCTCTTCGTTGATAATATTCAAGCAGGTTGGTAGACTATGAAGATATGGAAACAAGTGCCTGTCTTCTGGTGATAGATATCTAACTACTTGTATAGGTTTTACAAGAACTGGTTGTTTTATATAATGTTCAGTATTACAACTACTAGCATGGACAGGAATACAAGGTATCATTTGAAGGTTCTGTAGAAGATTGTTAGTTTTCTTTCTAAAGAGGTACTGTAGGCTCTTAACTATGACATCAGTAATGGTGAGTTTGTCTTGATCTTTAATATCACAAGTGTACTTTGGGTCATACTTATTAAACAGTTTGAAATTTGCTAAACCTGTTTTAGAAACATTAAGAATGTTTGTATAGACATCATTAACTGCTGGACTTGTTGTCACTCCAAGGTTTTTGAGAAAATTGTCATACTCTTGTTGTTTGAGATAATCCATATTTGGTAAAGACAGTACTGGTTTAACTGTCCATACTAAAGGTGCACTGTCATATACAACAGCTTCATTCAACTTTGTCAAACCAACATTTTGTTTTAAAAAATAGCAAGATGGTTGGCAAGGAGCTTTGATCCATCTTAAGCTAATTAAAGAATCTACTTGAACAAAACTGATGTTTCCAATTTCATCAAGGTAACTATCATTATTATGCCATTCTTGTGCTGACTTTGAAAATAAGTAGTTGACTAGGACTTTGGATGCTTTCACAAGATCAGAGTGTTGACCTTGTGACACAAGTTTGCAAAACCTTTTGAATTCTTCACAAGTAATAGTAACTCTGAGTCCAAGCCCCCGTAGAAATTCTAACCATTTATCCGGATCTGTGTACTCCTTGGGAACAAGTTCAAAATGAGTAGGGAATGCTGCAAAAATGGGAACTGTGTGATCTGCAAAGTTTTTAATTGAACAAAGAGCTCCACTTTTTGATTTTAAGCATTTTAAATCTTGTAATCTAAACAAAAAATTACTTGCAGCACTCCTTCTCTTTGTGTTGTGATGTTTATTTTCATGCACAAGATCTTGGTACATGTTATCTTTGATATATATCAAATGTTCTTCTCTTTCCTTTGATGTAAGTAGATGAAATATTGGAAAGACAATCTGAGCATAAATGTCTCTCTTGTCTAGTTCCTGACCTCCAAGATTAAAGATATCACTGCTAAGAGCTTTCCATGGACCCATGGTATCAAGAAAGACTGTACTATCTATTGGTGCCCACTTTTCATAACCAGCTGTACAAAATCCATCCACTGGCCAAAGATAGACTTTTTTACAATGAAGGGTAGTTAACTGTCCATTGATGGTCTCAAACAATGGCAATGATGTAATGTGACTAACACTGTTTTTATCATGTCTAAAGTTGATCATACTGAAGTATTTAAATAAAACTTGAATTGTTGTCTTTGGATCATTTAAATTATTCAGGATATGTTTTTTTATATGCATATTAAATAACACTCCAAGGATTTGATTATATCTGGTCATCTGAAGACAGTATTTCTCAGGTTCCTTACTTATTTCTGAATTTAGAACTGGAATGCCAAGAGAAACAAGCATTTTAAAAATATTTATAAAAGGAGACTCAATGAGATTGGATAGAGTCACAAGAGGAAGAATTGGGGAGCTTATACTGTAGAGAGTCTGATTACAACTTGGTATTAATGCCCACAACTCAAGGAGTGCAGTTTGATAGTGTTTGAAGATTTTATCCTCTGTTAAGCATACCCAGAGTTCCTTTAATGTATCATTATTGAGAACAGTCTTGTAAAAAACTACTTCAGAATTATGAAGTGAACCATAATTCATTTTCATTATATTATTAATAACACTGAAAGGCACATTGTTTGAAGAAAGAAAGTAAGAACTACATAAGTTGGGGAATCTATCCAATATCTTTGGATGTAGAAACAATGAAGATGTTTTTGTAAAAAGATGAGAGAACTTGCTGCATATGACTTTTTGATGTTCTTCAAACATTCTCAATTTACCATCTGCTGTTACAAGAAGTGGATATTTAAATGGAGGGTGAGGAAATACTTTAGATCCTTCAGCAGACAGTAACAGATGATTAAGAAAAACACAGAAGTTTTCTATTGAGTTAAAAGGAGTCTCTTCTATTGAAATAGGATAATTAGTAATGACATTTTTATAAAATGTAGTGTAGTAATTGTACACAGACTCAGTATTAGCTATGGCTGGATTGAAGTCTTCTAGATGGTTATAGAGGTCATGTGGAGCACAAGTCAGTATCATACCAATTTCCCTCAAAACTTGTTTTAATTCCTCTTCAAGCTTAATATGGAAATATGCTTGTTTAATGGCGTTCTCATCATTGTGGAGTAAATGCCACTTAATGGAAAACAAAGTCTCTGGTGACTTGGGAAAAACTTCTGATGCCAGTATAGGAGCATTGGTAGACCATAACTTTTGAAAAACAGAACAACCTAATCCTTTCCAATCTTCTTTCTCTTTTTTGTCTAAATAAGTGGATTCTACTTGGACAGTTTTGTCTATAGCTGGTTCTTGTAAGAATGACTTCTGTCCAAAATGAGAGCTATATGCTGTGGTTGTTTTTGTTTTTCCTTCATTTTCTCCTTTTCCAAGATAAAATGGTAATAGATTGTAGTAACAATTAACTGCAGCAGATAGGTCATCAAGTGATTTATATCCTTTTGAATAAATGTAGTAATCTCTAGCTTGTGTCAAAAAATGAACATAAGAGGAAGAAATAGCCTGAATGAGAGATAAATTCCATTTAGTTTGATCATCATCACTAGTGTCACTAGTCCAGAGAGAGCGACGAGAGCTACTGAGAACAAAGCGACCATTAATATGTACAGGAAGACAAGTTTGGATAGGGAGAGGAAGAAAGCAAAACAATTTACCACTAAAATGTTCATTGTATTGCATTGGAGCTGCTATGCCATGTTTAGGTAGAGTCTGATTGATATAGGTCCAATTCTGAGAGGAATTTTGTAGGTCTCCAACACCTTGCTGTATTAGCCATTTCTCTTCGCTGGTTTCAGTTTTGATAGTCAAAGGATATGTAACAGCTTCAGGCTGCTTTGACTCCTTAAAGTTACCAAAGATCTCACGAAGACTGCTACGAGCGTGAAGAGCTGAGTTATCTAGATGTACTTTGTAGCTAGCCTTACATTGGAATTCACAAGAAGTAGCATCAATTATGTAGAACTCAAACTGAATTATGTGTTTTAAAAAGAGCAGAGCATCTTTAATTTGATATATCCAGTTCACAAGGTTTCTCTCCATAACTTCAGCAGTGAGAGGCTCACTTGATTCATTCACAATCTCAGACACCTTAACTTGCTCAGTTGTGGACCTCAATGGAAATCGAAAGAGGGAACCTTCCTTTAGATATGTTGGCTGCTTATGAAGAGGATCTTGTAGATATGCAGTTTGAAGATCAGACATGTTGCTCCAAAAGTTGTCATCAACATCATATCTTCTTCCAGGACATAGCTTGTCCGCTCCAGGAACGTAGCGACAATGAGGATCAAACACACAGAGGATGTTACCTCGTGTGATAAAACTAGGACAATCTGTTACATGATATACCACATTAAAACCAATACCAAACTGACCAATGGATTCTGTGTCATGTCGTTTTGACCCAAGACCTAATTTTTGTATACCCTCTAGATCTTCATCAGTGAAGTCTCTATCATTCCAGATTAATAGTGCAGGACCTTGGAGTTCTGCCCATTCTGGAGAAAATATTCGATCTTTCCCATGTGTTCTCTTGTCAAGTATGACACACATTTTTGTAGCCTTAGCATCATCAGCATTTTGTAATAATTCTTTAAGAAAAGTGACATCTAATGGATAATCATGTAGAATATTCTTGATTCTTTGAGTAAGTTCCTCTCTTTGACCAAATTTTATCCCTGCAAAATGTTGTTTTGCAGTGATGGTGTAATTTTTCAAAAAAGTGTTACTTGTAAGCTCCACACCAAAAGCAAGAGCTGTTTGTCTATTTGAGAGCTTGGAATGGACATAATTACAATCTCCTACAGCTGGAAGCCATGTTGCATCATTGAAAGATAATTGTATGGCAGGCCTAAGGACAAAGGTATCATCAACAAGAATTACAGGTTCTGTTCCTATATGTACCTCATCTACTAAGTCATTTGAATTTAGTTCTGAAATCATGCAATCCACAAGTTCATGACACTGAAAAGGAAGTTGTTCTGCTTTGTATATATAGTACATACATTGAAATGTTTGTAATAGTTTCAGAACACTAAAGTCATTTTTGATGTTTAATGCTTTTAATAAATGTTTACGATCTGATAGCATATCAGGAAGTCTGTAAAGATATGGTCCATCTTTTACTCTCCAATTTCTAGCTACATCAGTAGGAACAACAAAACCCTTGCCTGTCCATACAAAAGGTTTGTTTTGTAGTATTTGCACTGTTTCTTCAACTTGTGTGAAAGTGGATGTTGTCTGCTGTCTAGTATCAATGGCTTGACGTTGACAATAGATTTCATCATCCAGAAACTCATACACGTGACGACAAATTTGAGATATCATATCAAGCTTTGTGCTTAAATTAGGTTTGTTGCAGTTTGTGCTTACTTTGGACTTGTCAGTGTTTGTTCTCATTTCAGACTCAAAATCATCAATGAGACACTGAAAATGTAGCAGTACATCATTTACTGATGGTCTGGTTTGAATACCCAATAATGTAAGAACATTAGGTGGAATGTTACCACATCCTCCATCGTGAACATAATTGGTATTAATGATAGCTTTCTGTGAACCTACAATAAGACCAGCCTTAGACATATTCATGGATATTACTTGAGATGGACTTAATAAGTGATGTCCTTCTCCTTTCCATAGTAAGATGTATGATTCAGGTTTTGAGAGAATTGGAAGAAATGAGATATTCTTGAGTTCATCAAGTTCTTTAGGAGGCAAACAATTTGTTTGGAATTGTGTGGCTTTGTTTTTTATACTTGATATAATAAGTTTAATTCTTTTAAGAGCTTTAGTCTTGTCTTGAATAAATAGATTATCAACTGTTCTGGCACAATAGACAATAATATTCCAAGGTAAGTTTGACTTTGAAGATAATAGACCAAGTAATTTCATAGCTTGACAAATTAAGCTGTTTTCATAAAAGTCTGACAATGGAAACATTTCATCATCAGGATCAAATAAATTTTCAAAAACATGTGGGTCAACAAGCTCACTAGCTAACTTTACTTGAACACCATTTGGAGAACATGGAATACATGGATGCTCTTTAAGGTATTTTGTCAATGATGATTTTTTTGTTATAATGACAACTGCTCTTAATAAAATTGACAGAACCTCATTGCGAACACTTACATTTTTGTCAAAACAGTATAGATTTGTATAAAATGTTTCTATAAATTCGTTTTGCTTTATAATTTGTTGAGAAGCAAAACCTTCAGTTTTAAGCTGATCTAAATAAGAGCATGGTAGAGAAACTACAGGTAGTTCTAATATACATACAGCTTTAATAATAAAACTAAGTATATCAACACCTGGTACATTGAATATATCTGGATAAATGAACTTAGATTCAGCTAATGTTAACCACTTGTTTACAGAAACAGAATGAAAAAGAGTACTTTCTGATATCATCTTGTACAAGGCTGAGTTCATACTCTCCCATGGATGCCTTGATCGTAATCTAGTATTCAATGGCCAAAGAGAATAAAACTCATAGTTCAAAAGTTGACCTGATATACACATAACTTGTAGAGTATTCAATAAACTACAATAAGCCATTGGTATAGTAGTTTCTATTAACATTTGGTTCCAATATTCTCTTGAATCAGAAGCTATTCTAGATGAACCAGTCCAGACACCATGTCTGTTACTCATAACAGCAAAGTTAGCACTTACATGTACAGGTAGTCCTGTACTAGGTACGGCTAATGGAAGAAAACGAAATACAGAGCCTTCTATCTGTTTACAGCTAAAAGTATCGGGTTCACTAGCTTTAATAAGTTGACAAGCTACAGATGCTGTACTTGAATGCAATTGATAACCTTGAATCTGAATCTCTTCCTCGTGTTCTGAAATTAACCAATATTCCATTAGATCTATTTGCTTGGTTTTCTTGGTAATGACATACTTAATTTCTTTTTGACTACTTAATGAGCTTATTTCAATCAATACTTCAAGTTTTGGCTCACTACTATAACTGTTGATTGAACTAAATGTAATTCTTTTTACATGTTGTAAAAACAGTAGTAACTTGGAACCATTATCAGCTAAGTCTTTTTTGAGTTGTGATATCATGTGCTCATTGTAGAGTGTAGAACTAATTTGACTGGGACTTCTTCTAAAAGGAAACCGAAAAATAGTACCATTGTATACAGTAGAAGCTTTAAAACCAAACAAGCCTTCATATGGTACTAATTGTTTAGACTGAGATACAAACTTAGATAGGTACTTCATTTTCTTACCTGGTCTGTTCTCATTACGAACTATGCCTTTAAGATACTGGAGAGTAGGGTCAAATATATAAAGCCACTCTCCACTCACAAATGAAGGTACATCAGTGATGTGATATACTGAACAAAAACCAACACCAAATTTACCAATCTTAAATGCTTTGTCAGCTTTTGTAGCACCAGCTAATTTGGTGATATTTTCAAAATCTTCATTTGTAAAAGTGCTATTATTATGAACTACTAAAGCTGGACCATGACTATCACCCATTCCATTAAACAAGAGTTTTTCTGTTGTATGTTGACGAGCATCATAGAGAATGTTGACTTCTGTGGCTTCAGCATCATCAGCATTTTGGATCATTTCTTTAATAATAGTCAGACCATCTTTGTATTCTTTCAAAATATTACTAAGACGAGTGATAAGAGGTTCATGTTGACCAACATCTTCAAATACATCCTCTGTGATATCAAGATGATCACTGAGAGGACTTAGACCAAGTTGTGGAGCAAGATGAGCTACTCTATCATGAATTAAAATATACTCTTCATCTGAAGTCATAGCAATGTTAAGAAGCATTTTGTTATCTGTGTATGAAACCATTACAATAGGTTGAAGCTGTGGGTATAGTGAGTCACTCAGTACTGGTACTAACAATTCTCCATCATTCATTCTTGATGGATCATCTACTACCCAGTCTAATATTGCCTTTACTAATGACCATGCTTCTTCTGTACTAATTTGATCTGGTCTATCTTTAATAGATTGGAGTACAGAAAGTATATGATTTCCTGATATCTGCAGTTGAATTCCACATTTAGAAAAGAGTTTCTTAAATTTTTGTAATCTGCTTGGTAAAGTGAATACAAAAGGCTCTAGACTTTGTTTGAAGGTGGGATTACTTCTAATAGCTACCATACTAGAGCTGATGAATGTGGATTCACTCTCCATCCATACCCAATTCTCTATATCATCAAAGGTCTCCTTGTCACAATAAGCTACATTATGTTGAAGGTAACTGTAGGTCTGATATGATAACTGATCCAATATATCAGACTCTATTTTACCCTCATTTTTAATTATCTCTTTAAAATGAGCTACAACTGCACTTACTATAATTTGAAGAGAACTACAAAGAGTTTGGGCAATTTGTGGTGGCACCTTTTCTACAAAAATAGTTTGTGAGCCTGCTATCATTGGTAATTGTGATGAGTTAATTTTTCGTGAAAGGACTACTAATGGACTATATTTACTTAATGCTAAGTTCTGATGAAAGGAAGAACCCTTCCATTTTAAGCAAGTAGGATAGTTTTGAGGAGAATCACTAACTATTGGTAACCAACAATAACTTTGAGCTTGAAATACTAAAGTGTTTTGTAGATTATCATGTTTTGTAGGTAATCTTTCATTAAGGACTTGTGGGTACTTATTGAGATATTGAAAAACTGCTACTATTCTAGAAATGTTTACATTATTAGATGTAGCTAAACCTGTTTCTGAATACACCTGAACACTAGTTATAATCTGTAGTATATCTGTCCCTGTGATAGAGATAATAGCCTTTAACCCACACTGTCGTAAAACATAGAGATAAGAAGAAAACTCAGGTCCAGGAAATACTGATTGGTCTCTAAATAACTCTTTTAACATAGGATCTTGAGGATCAAAAAGATTACATGGAGCTTGTAATACTGTTGATGAAGAGACTGGTATAAATGGCAAAGTTGATATAGCTTTTTTGAATTGCTCAAATAAGCTGGGATATTTCCTTCTCATCCTATCAAAACTATCAAATATGCTTGTCATAAAAGGTACTACATTACTAATATTGAACTCTCTCTTATGAATCTGATAAAAAGAAATCTGTAGAAGATACTCTATTTCATTCATAAATTTAACATGCTTAGAAAGCTTTAATAATATATTGGTCTCATTGCTACATCTGCTAATAACTAATGGAGTGGTAGAAAGTAGGTCTATCTTCAAATCAAATGACTCACTCTCTGCAATAGCTTTGTTTTCATAGTATGGTTTTTAATAGATTTGATAGAGTAACAAAATCCCGTGTTCTGAATGACACTAAATATAGGTAATGTACAGACTGTATTAACTCTAGCTACTGTTGACAATGTACTAGATGATAGAAACATTTGTAAAGCTTCTGCTTCTTTATTAGACAACTTTATACTTTCCAAACTAAAGCCTTGCATTGCATCTAGTATATCATCTGGCTTAAACTGGTATAAATATCGAGTGAGATATCGATGAACTAAATGTGGAAAGTCTCGAGCATTAGCTAGTTTAATCCTACACTTCCCTAGAGCTGCTAGTAATGTTGAAGATACAGGGAAATAAAGAGGAACATATACTACACCACCTTGTTTAGCTAAAGGCATTATTGTAGTTAGGCCTGACAAGTGCTTTATTGGTACAATCTGCTTTTGATGGAATAAGTGCAATTCTTTATTCCGAAGCCATTGCCAAAAAAAAGCAAGTTGTTCGTCAGACCAAGACTCAGGATTAGACTGTGGTAATAACATGGCTACTTCAGGAACACCCAATACTTTGAGTTGTGTTTGACCACTTTTGGCAAGCTCAATTAAATTTGAATGAGTAGTTGGGTTATCAGAATAAACACTGACTAATATATGCTCTAAACCAGGTAGAAGAGTATGTGGAACACTACTACTACAAATATATGATGTAGTACTACCATATAAGGAATGACTGGTTTGTGTAAACTGTACAAAGTCTCCATTGAGCAATGGAAGTAGTTTAAGACCAGAGAGATCATTATACTTGTGATCACTGAGGCAGTAGTCAAGAATAGCAAGTTTATCCTGGTTTGATATAAACTCATAGGCATTTGAGTTACCCTTAAGCTCTGTTCTTACCATTGAAGGACTTAAAACATTTTTTTTGTATGTGCAATAGTGCTGTAAAGCCATCATTTGGTTATGGTCTACTTCAACTAGCTTTACTTGACATCTCAAAATACACTCCTTGACAGGTTGGGGAACTACTACATCCTCATCTACAAATATTGATTCATTAATGCTAACCCACTGTCCTCCAAAAACTGGAGTGTACAAAACATTATTGCTATAGAGAAATTCCTTATAAAAAGGTCCTAACATATCATCCCAAGGTGTGCCTTTAACCTGATCTATATTTGGCCAACAACTATATACAGCAGTATAGTTACTAGGATACAGTTGTATTAACTGTGAAACTAACTCAACATAACAAGAAGGGAGACATTTTTTTACTAACAGTTTGTTCCAAGTACTTTCATTATCATTTTTCCTTTCTTGTGCTTCCCATTTGAGAGATCGACGATTGCTACTTACAGCAAAAGTTCCATTGATATGAACACTAAATGGAGCTCTGTCTTCAATGGGTAAAGGAAGGACACAAAATATACGACCACCATAACATGATGTACTAACTTCAAAAGCTGTTCCCACCCAGGGCAAAACATGTTGCTTCTCCGCTAATTGCATTACCTCTGTGTCCTCACTACCAACCTGATTAACTACTATCCATTCATGTTTACTGTGGCTACTATCATCATGTACTTCAATATTGAAGTGATCACTACTTTTAATAACTTTGCGCACACTACTCAGTGAATCAATTGTAAAAGTGGATTGTACATCACTGAGTAATTGTTGTTGTTGAGTTATGTGTTGAACATAGGTATCTGTATCAACACTTACTTTAAACACTGACTTAAGGGTGTTATGGACAGAAATCTCTATCACTTCAATGGAACAAACTGATCGAAGAAAAAGTAAAATGTAGTGTGCTTCAACTTTCAGCGATTGTAGCAGTGCTTGAAGCTTTGATATAGTATAGATTTCTTTGGAAAGCTTTGATGGTTTGTTACGAAGCGGAAATCTTAAAAGTGTTTGCCCATGAAAGGATTTAGAAAAACCGCAGATGCCTTTATAAGGAGCTAGTGTTTCTGGACAATTCTCTAACAGATTTTTTAAGTAATAGCGTTGACCAGACTCACCCTTCCATATATGTTCTTGTGGCTCTAGGAATCCACAGTAGTCCTCACTAACAATTACTGGAAGATCTGAATACAAAAAATATTTATGAACTCACTGGAATTCATCTCATGAATCTTATTATATTTCCATGAACAACTATACTTACCAGTAATATGATAGACAGAGTTGAATCCAATTCCAAACATTCCTACTTTGTGTGGACTCTTAGCTTTACCACTCTGATGTAGACTTTGTATACTATCCCAGTCTTCTTTCTTAAAAGGTGCATTATTATAAGACATTAAGGCTGGACCATAAAATCGAGATAGTTCAACATGTTTCTCAGTATCTGTCACTAGTCCAGGTGGGAGGGTCTGTAATTGACGGCAGTCCAGGAAGAATTTAACCTCAGTAGCTCCAGCATCATCAGCATTTTGAATAACTTCCTGTAATAGTTTATAAATATGACATCATGACAGTGTACTTTCAGAAATCAACTATATACACTTTACACGTTATCTTACATAGAAAGGTCATTTAAAACACTCAGTTATTGAGACATTAAACAGATTGTTACATCTACTCATCTACTATTAAAGTTAACCTAATAGACATACGTTTATACATTTACAATTTATACATTTTTTTATTTATCTAATTATATATGTGTCTTTTGACTACATCAAGTCATCTTTAATAGTTTGTCATTCTATCCACACTGATATCTAAACAGTTATACCTTGAATATTTGTCCGCTGGGATATTCTCTGAGAATATTTTTAATCATCCGGTACAGCTGAGGTCTCTTCTGCCCAAATGATTCTCCCTGAGCCATGTTGGTTTTTTAGGAACACTGCAGACGCTGTCCTCCACACTATCAGATTAACTTTATGATCTGCAGACGTTTCTAGGTAAAACAGTTATCAGGACCAGGTAAGACCACTATATACGATGTGCTAGTCGTAGGCTTGGTGTGTATATAGACTAAGACCGCCTACTATATAGTCTACACGTTATTGTTTTGATAGTGGGAGTGTATACCATAACTATTCCACTGAGTAAACATCCTTACCTGTAATAATAACTTTACTATCAAGATTTATTTCAAACCACTGACTTGTCCATAGGACAAAGATGTAATGACACAAACAGATTATAAAATGTCATAGATCAAATATACTTTGTTTCAAATTTTATTTTTGTAGTAGTACTTGAAGTGTTGATATATGTGTATAGTACTCAAATCTTTGAACACTACGTCTATTAGAACATTTTAATAACTTTGTTGGTTTATGTACATGCCCAAATAATTGTCTTTTAATTTAGTGCAGCTACAGTAGTACTAACCATGGAGGATTACTATATACATATATACAAGTAATAAAACATTTTGAAAGTGAATCTAGAGATGACAATGACAAAAATAAAGAAACAAGGTAGAAAGAATAATTACACTAATTCATATAGTAATAAACAAGCCATACATTATAATCAAGTTATCCTGTTATTGTTGTAGTAGTCATTATACTTTCAAGTTTGTCTAAGTACATTAGAATGAAATGAGAATGTGGACATAAATAAAGATGCACCTATTATACATGTTACATTGGTATGTGGCATCACTATGTGTTCCTGTAGCTACCAAACAGAACAGAATAGTCCCAATTGACTAAATAGAGCTTAAGTTTTAAATGACAGTAATGGTAGAGTCACTGTAGTGGCAGCCAGAATGTCCATTTAGTGATAGATCTTGGTCCTGTTGAGGGTTGATTTTAATGATTAGTAATAATAGGGCTTCATGAAATGAAAATGTGGACATAAATAAAGATGTGTGAGTGTATGAACGTATTAGATCACAGCATCAGTGGTGCCCTGTAGTTCTTGGTATTAATTATTTTGATACTTATAGATCTGACTTCTTTACTCATTTCATGTATTATGAGATAAAGATCAGTTAATGGAGACTAATATAGAAATTACCCAAGTGTTCTCATTATAGATATTAGACCTATTTAATAACTTTATCCACAATCCAAAAAGTTTTAATGTTTGTTTGTATAATAGTATTGTAGTTAAAGTTTTAGCTGTGATCAATGACATATGTGTGTACATCACCGTAAAAGTGAATATGTTATTTTAACAACTAGTTTGTACTTTACATGGGTTAATTACTATGAAATCAAGAATTTATGTGAATTACTACTTAAATATTTTGTTGATATGTAAAAGTAATACATACCAAGAAATTATACAGTGAGTAATTCACAAGAATTCTAGATTTCATAGTAATCCATGGCCATCCATACGATGACATATTAATTTTTACAGTGCAACATAGACTTTCCTCATAATATTTAATGTATTGTTAACTTTTGAGACCTTATTGTAATCAAATAACAAAGTAGCAATACTGATGACTAGCTACACTGTGAAAACAATGGTGTTAATATGACACCAAAATGCAGTGTCAAGCATCTGTCAAATTTTGACCCCTTTGTGGTGTCAAATTCAACACCAGTTTGGTGTCATTGTTAACACTACTCAGTGTCATATAGCTTTCACCACTCAGTGTCATATAGCTTTTTACTGAAATGCAATTGAATAGTTGAAATAACACAAAAAATAACAGCATAGCCAATGAAAACTATAACCATGTATAAATACAAAAAGAAAAAAAAGAAAAGGTTAATCAACTTAAACTGTCTATAATTCCTTGAACCACGAGTGGCAATTTACCACTGAGCTTTATTCCATAAATGAATTCCAGAAGCAAGCATAATGCTTTTGAACCACTGTCATATTGAATGTTGAAAACATAGTATGCTGCTAAACAGCACTCTAGTGTTGAACCATTTCTCTTAGATCCTCTCCAAAGGCAACTAGCACTGGATGGTTGTACTCTACCTGCTCTAGGGCTTCATCTATGTCAACATATTGTCCCTATAAAAGTAAATTAAATTGCAAATTATGTAATTAATATACACTGCTCACTGTAACAAGCAATATTATGATCATTATTATTAATTACCTGAAAGGGAATAAACACTGATGGTTTTGCTTTACCCCTTTGATTTGTTAGGGAGGAGGCAATAGCAAGAGCAAAAACCACCTCTTGATCTGTTAAAAAATAAGATGTAAGTTTATATTCTGTTTTTTTTGTTGTTGTTTTTTAATTAAATCTTACTATTTGTAGGAGAATCAATAGAAGTATATTTACAAAAGAAGTCTTTACATCTTTCTTTGTTACAGCAGCTGTGTAACTTAAAATCCTTTTACAGTTAAAAAGTGCTTTTGGTTCAGTTATACCCGTCACAAGGTGAAACTCGTGTAGCAACTAAATAACAAGAACATAAGTTACACTATCAAGCTGTAAAAGCAAGCCTTACCAGTTGAGGATCTTTCAAATTTGGAAATTCCAGGATGATTTTTCTTACAAAAGGACTTTCATCACAAATCCATTTTCTTCTAATAGCTAAAAAATTATAATCTAATATGTAAGAAAATAAATTAATTGATCATACCAAATGTCTCTGTCATCAATGAACACATTCCACTGTAGACCCATTTGCTTGATTCAAATACCTGTTGTAACTTTTTTTATGTTTAGAGTATTCCTCTAGTTGAGAAGTTGACAGAGTTGTAGAAACGTTTTCACTTCCCAGTTTGAACCTCTTTAATGTTGGTGTCTCTACGTCTATTCCAGCATTTTTTGCCCTATTAGGCCTATGCAAATTTTGGAATTTATTCTGAAGTTTCCTTTTCCAAGAAGCCTTAGCAAAATTGATAAACTTTATGTAATTTACAATAATTACACTTACACAAGGAGTACCTCCTGGCACTTTATCTGAAGCACTTGGGTAGAGACCAATGAACCTCATAACTACTTTTTCTAACTGTGCAGAAGAGGGATGTGTAGTGTTTAACATTATCACTGTCGCAATAGAATCAACAATTTCATTGCGTGCTGCTGGAAGCAAGAAATTCTCAGACTTCAGAGCTGCCATTGTTGCCTGAAGTGCATCATACTATTGTGTACTTATAGTCAATAACTAACTTGTGAGAATCTAGAAGGAATAGTCATTGTGTCAGGCCAATTACAAGACCTTGGAGTGCTAATAAGCTCTACTTTCTTCAGAGAAGGTGGAGCCTCAACCAAATAGTCTGAACTTCCCTCAAACAAGAGATCATCCTATGAAAAAAATAACAAAGTTCTCGCAGTCTTTCTAGATTATATATATAATATGGTATGCAACAAACCTCAACAACTGAATCCGACATTACAGAAGCACATGGTGTGCTGCTATTAGTAGCATGAGGTGATGAACATAAAGGACTTTCAGTTACTGACGCTGGTTCGACTGCTGCAGCAAGAACTGTCTTCAACTTAATTCTATCTCCTAGCAAAGGTGTGACTTCTCTAAGATATTCATCATTCAATTGGAGAAAGACTTGGCCGTCGATTCTATGCTTCCTGAAGTTATCCAAAACAGTATTGTCCAGGTCTGGTATTTGCGTTAGTAAGTAACTACAAAGATCTTCAACACTTTCCCTTCTACACAAGCCATTGTGATAAAAGGTTAACCAACACGTTTCTTCTTGACCTTACACAGATCACGTGTAAATGAAATTTAATAGGAAGTAGTTAGCTTAATTGTGTTCGTGGGAATTAATTCCAAGAAAGCATGGCTACTTCTGCTTACAAGTGTCCATATTGCTCCTGCAATGAAACCTACTGTGCTCCTTCTCAAATACTCCTTGAACGTCACATTAAATATGTTCACTCACAAGAACCGGTATTTCGTATTGAGTGTAAACAGCCTTTTTGTACTCGCATTTTTAGTAACTATCATACATATCAAAATCATCTTATTCAACATAAAAATGATTCTGAGGTAGAAACAAGTGAAGAACTTGATAGTCAGATGCAAAGTGACTCCAGAATGGATTTCGAAGTCAGATCAGATGAAAAGACAAGTAATGACAGAGCTCATTCAGTTAACAATTACTTACCTGACTTTACTGATTACTGTGCCAAGTGGATATTGAAAACTAGTGAGACAAAAAAACTTACCACAACTGCCACTGTTGGCATTGTTGAAGATGTTGCAGATCTTGTCAAGGAAGTTTCATCGTGCCTGGCAGACCAGGTTAAAAGCTGTTTAACAGAAAATGGAGTAGACTTCAATGCTATTGTTGGATTATCTGCATGATGTGTGTTCACCAAGTAATGAAGTTACTGTTCCATTTTCAAACATTATGACATTCCACCAACAGTTTACATACTATAAGCAGAAGTACTACTTTATTGTAAGCTGCTGCATGTGTATTATTAATTTTTTGATAAAAGTATACTGTGCATCATGAATGACACACATTATTCTATTGTCCCTACAATAGGAACCTTGTCGTATAGTGCTGAAAGAATCTAGAAGTATCCATAGAGGAATAAATAGTCGAATGCACATTCAAGTGAAGAGGCAAGAACTTTATGTTCTAATTTTATGTACTATTCAACAAATGCTTAATAACAAAATGATTCTTAAGGAGGTAAGGTTATACATGTACCTTGGTAAACTTCACTACACATAATTATTGTTTTAGGTTGTGATTGGTCATAAGAGTCATTCAGATATACTTTCTGACTTTTGTGATGGAAGTCGATATCAATGTCATCCACTTTTTTCTGCTAGTCAGCCAACACTTCAAATACATCTGTATTAAGATGAATTAGAGGTTTGTAACCCTTTAGGGTCCAAACACTCAAAGCATAAGATAGATAAGTTTCTGTAGCCATGCATCATACACATAAATTATTCTGGTATATGTTACAATGTACACTAAATTTAAAATTGAAAATTTTCTTGAAACATGCACAGGTGCCTTTTACTTTGTTCTTGGAAATATACAACCTAAGCTTAGGCAGCGCTTAACTAACATTCAGCTATTAGCTCTAGTTAAATCTACTATAGTAAAAGAACAAGAAATTAATCAGGTTTTGGAGGTATTACTTAAGGACATAAGGAAGTTAGAAACAGTAAGTATAATTATTAATCAGTAATGTCATAATTCCAATTGTGTTATAGGGCATCCATGTGGATGGTATATCATGGCCATTAAGAGGAACAATAGCAATGTGTTCTGCAGATAACCTTGGAAGCCAGGAATTAGGTGATTTTAAGTTAGGTGGAGCTTCTTTTCGAATGTGTCAACACTGCCTGGGAACAAATGCTGACATTCAAACTAAGGTTTAATTATCCTCATTAATTGGCACTTTACATGTATGTCTTGAGTGTACATTTATCTTAACGCTCATCTTTTTCCAGTTTCGTGAGTGTGACTTTGAGCTAAGAACTAATGACCAATATGTTCATCATTGTGACCTAATTGAAAAAAAATCTCCATTTAGCTAGTCATTATTCAATGACATATGGAATCAACCATCGATCAGTTCTATAGTTATTGTCCTTTTTTAGTTTAGCTGAGGGTGCAATGATTCCTGATATATTACATGATGTACTGGAAGGTATACTACCACTTGAAATGAAGCTGATTTTAAAGGTTATATTTCTAATTCTTATTTAACAATAAAAATACATAGCTTATTTTGTTTCAGAATTCCATATGTGATAGTAAACTCTTTTCTTTGGATGATATAAACCAACCTATTCAATATCTTGATTTTCAGTATATGGATGATAATCGACCTAGTCCTCTTGATCACTCTTGTCTCACTGATGGTTCATTGAAACAAAATGGTAAACCCACATCTAGATTGATGTAACCAAATACATTAATAGTACTATTTAAAACTTTCATATTTATAATTATATTATAATACTGTTTTCATAGCCTCACAGGTGTGGACTCTTGGGAGATATCTTCTTCTTTTTCTCATTGGTCATTTCATACCACCCAATAATGAGTTTTGGATTAATTACCTGAGACTTTTGAATATTATGGACATTTTGTTTGCCGCAAAAATCAAGAAGGAGGGCTGCAGTTATTTGGAATCATTAATTAGTGATCATCATCACACCTTCAAATTACTATACCCAACTCTTCATATCACTCCAAAACTGCATTACCTAATTCATTTGCCTCAATTAATGTTGGAGTATGTACTACAAATAAATATATAAGTAGTAATTATTGTTTTTTTATAGATATGGCCCCTTGGTATACCAATGGACAATACGTTATGAAGGCAAGCATTGATATTTCAAGCAGTTAGCTGCCACCATAGGAAATTTCACAAATATATGCTATTCACTGTCACTAAGGCACCAGTTATATCAATGTTATCTAAATTTGAACACCAATACTATGCCTGGAGAGGACTTAGAACTAGGTCCAAGTATGTTATTAGATTTTAGTCCAATCATGTATTTGTTAATAAGAGCATGAAAATCATTAGTATCTCATTTTTATATCTACATGTATAGCTCATTGTGTTGTTATGCCATTGTGTCAATTTTTGTATGAAAACAGCTTTCAAGATTTTGGTGGTCAATCAGAAGAAAGGTAGATGTATAAGCATGTTATCATACAAATTAACTTTATATCCTCATATAGTGCTAGTTGGGTAAAGAAAAATGGGGTAAATATCAGAAGGGAGCATGTGCCATTGTTGGAATGAATGCATATAGTAATAAACAAGCCGTACATTATAATCAAGTTATCCTGTTATTGTTGTAGTAGTCATTCATACCTTCAAGTTTGTATAAGTACAAGTTGTCTGAGCAAGTCCTATATCTACCATGATAGACCGCAGCAGATCTAGACTATAAACTATTATACATTATTATTACATTGGTATGTGACATCACTATGTGTTCCTGTAGCTACCAAACAGGACAGAATACTCCCAGTTGATTAAATAGACCTTAATTTTTAAATGACAGTAATGGTAGAGTCACTGTAGTGACAGCCAGGATAACCATTTAGTGATAGATCTTGGTCCTGTCGAGGGTTGATTTTAATGATTAGTAATATAGGGACTTCATGAAATGAGAATGTGGGCATAAATAAAGATGCGTGAGTGTATGAACATGTTAGATCACAACATCAGTGGTGCCCTGTAGTTCTTGGCATTAATTATTTTGATACTTATAGATCTGACTTCTTTACTCATTTCATGTATTATGAGATAAAAATCAGTTAATGGAGACTAATATAGAAATTACCCAAGTGTTCTCATTATAGATATTAGACCTATTTAATAACTTTCTCCACAATCCAAAAAGTTTTAATGTTTGTTTGTATAATAGTATAATAGTTTTAGCTGTAATCAATGACATCTGTGTCTGTATTAGTACAGAAGTGTGCTAGGACAAGATACAACTCAACATAAACAATGGTATTATATCCTGGTTCATTTAGGAAAAAATTTTGGCTGTCTCTTTGCCGATTGGAGTGAACATTTTTGTAGATAATTACTTCGTTGTTATTACTATTAATATGTTGGTCTCATTATAATTAGTATTTTTCTCCGTTTTTATTTCTCAATTCCACTTCAACTTTGATTACAATGAGTTTCTTAAAAAACTTTTTCTCACATATTGAATAACACCATAATGTGTATACAAGCTGAAGAAAACTATTGATTCAGGCAGTGATATTTCTGTGAAGATTCCACTACTATCATCCTCAACAGTACCATTTACTCAATATAAACATGTCTATATTTCTATGTGGTAAAGGTGCTCCATGTTATACTACACTTTATTCTCTACCTATTCTCAGTTCTCCTATTGTTGTTATAATTACAGGTGTCATTACAGCATCATTTCTCGTCGTTACTTTGATCATTTAAAGTGTATTCCTATTGAATATTGCTTGTGTATGGCTGCCTGCTAATTAAATTTTTTGTTCGTGAATATTGTTATAAATGAACCACTATTTGTTCTTTATCATAACTATTACATGTGATAATAAACACAGTTTACATTAGAATCAAAGTATATCACCGAAAGGAAGGAATGCCTGCAATAATAATGACATCATAATTACAACTTTTAAAGGAAATGACGAATCAATCGGCTGAGTTTATATTCATGACGTTATATTGACCACATGAGTTTAAGCATGGCAGTCAAGTTTGTCGTTTGTACAGAGATTTAGTGCGTGCAAAACTCTTTATATATCTGTCTCAAGTGCAAAATTCGTATTGAGTCTCTTGAGAAGTCTATTGCAGACCTATAGGCATTCAAGTAGTTGGTTAGCTATTCTGGATATATATAATATATATATATATATACAGAATAGTTAACCATATATATATATATAAGAGCTGCTCTTTCTTAACAGATAGATCTGGTCTTCCTATGTAGAGTATCTGAGAAGTTACTGTCAGCACTACATCATAGATAGCTGAACATTATGGTAAAAGGAATTTTACCTTTCTAAGTACGAGACTACATTCTAACATAACTGAACTACTAGCCTGGGAATTAGCTGACTGGAAGTTCTATTTACAAGTGCTATATACAGCTAGTTATACTTTCCTATAGTCCTATAAATATTATTACTGTCACAAATGTTTCTACTCTCTAGTCCAAAAATTATCAATATGACCAACAGGAGCATATGATATGATTTTAGTATTTGTGATGTATAATACAATTCACAATATAGATTGTAATATTAGTTTTGCATTTACTTTATCTTGGTAAGTGTTTTCACTAGACTTTCAACAATGTCTCTGGTTACAGATTTTAATGTAATAATAATAAAAAGTAATCTTTCAACAAATGTGTACAGTCAACATTAAAAAGTATTTAACAACTAAGAAACAACAAGTTTTCGTATAAAGTAGCAGAGATTTATAATAATTATTAAACACACACATTCTAAACAACATATACAAAACTACAGTTTTTTAAAAAAAATTTTTATAATTTATTGAACACACCTCCTAATAAGTTTAACAACTTCTTCAGCATTATCAGCCATTTCTTCAGCTTGAGTTTTTGTGTAAACGTCCACTGGAGCATCAGGAGGAGAGTGATTATTGGGAAACCTAGAGTCTAGGTAGTAATGCTCCATTGAACTAACCAAGTTAGGAAGCCCTGTCCAATCTCCTCCTTTTACTGAAGAAATTGCATTAGCATGGCAGACAAGATTGTGTTTCTTTAAACTACTAGGATTAAGACCAACCAGTGCATACATTCCTGCTTTTAGTGCTTTCTCTGATACTTCATGAGCTAGAAACAATACTTGACAAGATAAAGCAGAAGGTGCTTCTTTAAGATAATTCATAGCCTTTAGGTCAGATTCAGCTTGTTTTAGCCATCTTTCTGCTTCCATAGGATTTTGTTTAGGTTGCAAGTCATCTATCATTTTCCATGCACCATAAACCTCTGTACTATCTTTAGTCTTTGTTGGTCTCCTTGAATGACTATCTCTCCACGTAGATATTTTTCTAGCGTAGACATCCCAATCATTATACCAGTGTGTCCAACGAGATAAATGAGGTGTAGAATCCGATATTTCTTGAGCCAGGTCAGGATCCTCTAGAGGCAGTCTTTCTTCAAGTCTGTCAATTTGTCTTTTCAAGAACTTAAATACATTATCATAAAGGTCATGCTCATTAGGATTAACTTTGTCAGGATGATACTTGAGATACAAACGTTTGATTGCCTTCTTCTTTTCATCTTCATTTTTAAGTTTCCAAATGCCCTTCAATTCTTTACATATTGTTCTCTTAATTTCTAACAACCTCTGAGAGTCTGTGACCTGTCTAACTTGAGCTGTAGCACCATCTGGATCTGCTAGTACTAGTTCTGAACTTTCAGACTGTTTCTCAGGAATATTTGGTATTAACTTGTAGAGATCTAGTGTAGATACTTCTTGAAGTCCATGCTCATTCTCATCAACTATGATCTTATATTTCTTTGCTAATGGATTATCTGTTTCATCAGGTAATGGATAAAGAACAATAGCATAGATAAAGTAGTCCTCTGAGACCTCATATCCTACCCATTCTTCAGGATGAAAGATGTGGTAAATATCTCTGTCTAAGGAGAAAGTGACTTCATTTGGGATTTGTTTGCTAAGATTAACAGAATTATCAGGAATGTTTTTAATGGTTGGAGGCTCTATTTTGTACATCTCAAAAATTGGCTTCAAGTCATTAAGACATTGAACTTGTAAACATTCACAAACCGGTTTTACAGCTTTTAAGAAAGTTTTTAGTGGCACATTGTGAATGCGAGCTACTTCAATACAGAGAAATCTTGCTAGCTCTCTTTGTAATGAGTAACTACTAGAAGATGCTTCAACATCCACAAAAAGAGTGTAGTAATCTTCCTTTTGAAGTAAGAAATCAACTTTCAATGTTCCAATGTGATATTTTGAGTTTTTTGACATTAGCCAAAGCTTTGATCTAAGATCTACAATATTGACCACAGGAATAACAGATGAAATCAACTCAATTAGTGATGAAACAAATTTGTTGATAATTGTGTCATCATTCCTGTAACAAGATAACAGTATTGTTGGTAGTAGCTGACTTATATGGGGCAGAAGATCTTTTAATTTCAGGAAATGAGTTGACAGTGAGCTATTTTCTTGTCTTTCACTCCTAATAAGTATGCTTTCAGTACAGCAAAGGGAAAGTCCATTGGGTTTTGTTTCCTTTGGTAGCTGTAGACAGATATCCATGTTGTCAGGAGATCTTATATCATGCAATGTAGCCATTGACATGGTAGAGACAACAGAAGGTTTAGTGTCAGATGGTAGCTGAAATAATGAGCAAGGTGTGTTAGAAAAGGTCAAATCTTGATTTTCATAGCGATTAGAGTCAATGAAGACAAGTTTAGTAGAATCCACCAAATAATATTGATTATTTTCTGTTGCTAGTATGGCAGGCAAGTAGAGGGGTTTTATCACTTCAGGTTTATGTGAAGAATCTTTGAGAAGTTCGTAAAGTTTTATGACCGACTTTTGTACTCGAAATGCATTATTTGGATCAAGTGCATAGCCATTAAATTGTAAATACACAGTTTCCAGTAAATGTTGTATGTTTTCAATACTGATGTTATCATGTACTCCCATAACTACAAGTTCTTTATTGATAACATTCAAGGAGGTTGGTACAGTATGAAGATATGGAAATAACTGTTTGTCTTTTTCTGATAAGTACCTAACTACTTGTATAGGCTTTACAAGAACTGGTTGTTTTATAAAATTTTCAGTAACAGAACTACTACTAGCATGGACAGGAATACAAGGTATCATATGAAGGTCCTGAAGAAGGTCAGTTGATTTTTTTTCAAATAAGTATTGTAAGCTTATAACAATGACATCAGTAATTGTGAGCTTCTCTTGATTGTTAGGATCTTGAATGTACTTTGGATCATATGTGTCAAATAGTTTTGAGTTTGCTAAACCAGTTTTAGATAGATTGAGAATATTTTCATAGACATCATTAACTTTTGGATTGATTGTTACTCCAAGCTTTTCAAGAAAATTATAGAGTTCTTTTTTGTTAAGAAAATCCATATTTGGTAAAGACACTACTGGTTTAACTGTCCATACTAAAGGTGCACTGTCATATACAACAGCTTCATTCAACTTTGTCAGACCAATATATTCTTTTGGAAAAAAGCAAGATGGCTGGTAAGGAGTTTTGATCCATCTTAAGCTAATTAAAAGATCTACTTGAACAAAAGTGATGTTTCCAATTTCAACAAGGTAACTATCATTATTATGCCATTCTTGTGCTGACTTTGAAAATAAGTAGTTGACTAGGACTTTGGATGCTTTCACAAGATCAGTGTGTTTTCCATTTGACACAAGTTTGCAAAACCTTTTGAATTCTTCACAAGTAATAGTAACTCTGAGTCCAAGCCCATGTAGAAATTCTAACCACTCATCTGGATCCATGTACTCCTCAGGAACAAATTCAAAATGATTAGGGAATGTTGTAAAAATAGGAACTGTGTGATCTGAGAAGTTCTCAATAGAACAAAGAGCTCCACTTTTTGATTTTAAACATTTCAATATTTGTAATATAAACAAAAAATTACTTGCAGCACTTCTTCTCTTTTTGTTGCGATGTTTACTTTCATGTACAAGATCTTGATACATGTTATCTTTAATATATCTCAAATGTTCTTCTCTTTCCTTTGATGTAAGTAGATGAAATATTGGAAGGACAATCTGAGCATAAATGTCTTTCCTGTCTAGGAGCAGACCACCAAGACTAGATATGTCACTACAGAGAGCTTTCCATGGACCACAAGAATCAAGAAAGACTGTACTATCTATTGGCGCCCACTTTTCATAACCAGCTTTACAAAATCCATCCAGTGGCCAAAGATAGACTTTTTTATGATGAATGGTAGTTAACTCACCATTGATGGTCTCAAACAATGGTAATGATGTAATGTGAGTAACACTGTCTTTATAATGTCTGAAGTCAATCATACCAAAGTATTGAAATAAACTTTGAACTACTGTCTTCTTTGAAAAACTCAAGTCATTAAAGACGTTTCTCTTAGCATGCATATTAAATAGCACAGCAAGAACTTGATCATGATTGGTCATGTGAGGACAATACTTCTCAGCTTCCTTGCTTATTTCTGAATTTAAAACAGGAATACCAAAAGAAACAAGCTTTTCAAAAGCATCAAAATATTGCAATTCAAGGTAATGTGTTGGAGTCACAAGAGGAAGAATTGGAGAACATGTACGGTAGAGACTCTGATTACAACTTGGTATTAATGCCCACAACTCAAGGAGTGAAGTTTGATAGTGTTGAAATATTTTATCCTCTGTTAAACATACCCAGAGTTCCTTTAATGTATCATCATCAAGAACAGATTTGTAATTGACTACTTTAGAATTATGAAGGGAACCATAATTCATTTTCATTATATCATTAATGAGATTTAAGTCTACCTCTTCTGAAGAAAGAAAATAAGAACTACATAGGCTGGGAAATTTTTCCAATATCTTTGGATGCAGAAACAATGAAGGTGTTTTAATAAAAAGATGAGAGAACTTGCTGCATATGACTTTTTGAAACATTCTCAATTTACCATCTGCTGTTACAAGAAGTGGGTATTTAAATGGAGGGTGAGGAAATACTTTAGATCCTTGGACAGACTGTAATAAATGATTGAAAAAAACACAGAAATTTTCTAACGATTTGAATCGAGTCTGTTCTATTTCACAAGAGTATGTATAGACAATATGACAATAAAATTTAGTGTAGTAATTATAAACAGACTCAGTATTCGCTATGGCTGGATTAAATTCTTTTAGATGGTTATATAGGTCATGTGGAGCACAAGTCAGTATCATACCAATTTTTCTCAAAACCTGTTTTAATTCCTTTTCAAGCTTAATATGGAAATATGCTTGCTCAATGGGATTTTCATCATTGTGGAGTAAATGCCACTTAATGGAGAACAAAGCCTCTGGTGGGTTGGAAAAAACTTCTGATGCCAGTATAGGAGCATTGGTAGACCATAACTTTTGAAAAACTGAACAACCTAATCCTTTCCAATCTTCTTTTTTTAAATCAGTGAATTCTGCTTGGACAGTTTTGCCTATAGCTAGTTTTTGAGATAATGACTTCTGGCCAAACTGAGACCTGTATGCTGTGGCTGTTTTTGCTTTTCCTTCAGTTTTTCCCTTTCCGAGATAAAATGGTAATAGATTGTAGTAACAATTAACTGCAGCAGATAGGTCATCAAGTGATTTATAACCTTTCAAATTAATGTAGTAGTCTCTAGCTTGTGTCAACAAATGAACATAAGATGAAGAAATAGCCTGAATCAGATGTGAATTCCATTTTGTTTGATCATCATCACTAGTGTCACTAGTCCAGAGAGAGCGACGAGAGCTACTGAGAACAAAGTGACCATTAATGTGGACAGGGAGACCAGTTTGAACAGGGAGAGGAAGAAAGCAAAACACTTTACCACTAAAATGTTCATTGTACTGCATTGGAGCTGCTATGCCATGTTTAGGTAGAGTCTGATTGATATAGGTCCAATTCTGGGAGGAATTTTGGAGGTCTCCAACACCTTGTTGTATTAGCCATTTCTCTTCAATGATATCTGTTTTGATACTCAAAGGATATGTAACAACTTGAGGTTGCTTTGAGTCTTTGAAGTTACCAAAGGTGTCATGAGCACTGCTACGTGTATTAAAAGCTAAGTCATCTAGATGTACTTTGTAGCTAGCCTTACATTGGAAATCACAAGAAACTGCATCAATTATGTAAAACTCAAATTGAGTCATGTGATTTAAAAACAGCAGAGCATCTTTAATTTGATGTACCCAATTTGTAAGTTTTCTCTCCAAGACTTCAGCAGTGAGAGGTTCACTTGATTCATTCACAATTTCAGATGCCTTAACCTGCTTAATTGTGGACCTCAATGGAAATCGAAAGAGGGAACCTTCCTTTAGATATGTTGGCTGCTTAGGAACAGGATCTTGTAGATATACAGTTTGAAGATCAGACATACTGCTCCAAAATTTGTCATCAACATCATATCTTCTTCCAGGACATAGTTTGTCAGCTCCAGGAACATAGCGACAATGAGGATCAAACACACAGAGGATATTACCTCGTGTGATAAAACTAGGACAATCTGTTACATGATATACCACATTAAAACCAATACCAAACTGACCAATAGATTCTGTGTCACCTCGTTTTGACCCAAGACCTAGTTTTTGTATACCCTCTAGATCATCATCAGTGAAGTCTTTGTCATTCCATATCAATAGTGCAGGACCTTGGAGCTCTTCCCATTTTTTAGAAAGAAGACTACTCTTTTTATGTGTTCTCTTGTCAAGTATGACACACATTTTTGTAGCCTTAGCATCATCAGCATTTTGTAATAGTTCTTTAAGAAAAGTGACATCTAGTGGATAATTATGTAAAATATTCTTGATTCTTTGAGTAAGCTCTTCTCTTTGACCAAATTGTGTTCCTGCAAAATGTTGTACTGCATTGAAAGTGAAGTTTTCCAAAAATTTGCTACTTGTAGGGACTATACCAAAAGCAAGAGCTGCTTCTCTGTTTGAGAGCTTAGAATGGACATAATTACAATCTCCAACAGCTGGAAGCCATGGTGCATCATTGAAAGATAATTGTTTGGAAGGCCTAAGGACAAAAATATCATCAACAAGAATTACAGGTTCTGTTCCCAGATCTACCTCATTTAAGTTAGATGAATTTATTTCTGAAATCATGCAATCCACAAGTTCATGATATTCAGAAGGAAGTTGTTCTGCTTTGTATATATGGTACATACATTGAAATGTTTGTAATAGTTTTAGAACACTGAAGTCATGTTTGATGTTTAATGCTTTTAATAAATGTTTACGATCTGATAGCATATCAGGAAGTCTGTAAAGGTAAGGTCCATCTTTTACTTTCCAATTTCTAGCTACATCAGCAGGAAAAGCAAAACAGTTGCCAGTCCATACAAAAGGTTTGTTTTGAAGTGTCTTCACTGTTTCTTCAACTTGTGTTGTCTGATGTGTAGTATCACTGCCTTCATGTTGACGATAGATTTCATCGTCCAGAAATTCATACACGTGACGACAAATTTGAGATATCATATCAAGCTTTGTGCTTATTTCAGGCTTGTCACATTTTATGCTTGCTTTGGGCTTGTCAGTGTTTGTGCTCATTTCAGACTCAAAATCATCAATGAGACACTGAAAGTGTAGCAGTACATCATTTACTGATGGTCTTGTTTGAATACCCAATAATGTAAGAACATTAGGTGGAATGTTACCACATCCTTCACGGTAAATATAATTGGTATTAACAATAGCTTTCTGTGAACCTACAATAAGACTAGCCTTTGACATATTCATTGATATTACTTGAGATGGACTTAATAAGCGATATCCTTCTCCTTTCCATGGTAAGAAGTATGCTTCAGGTTTTGAGAGAATTGGAAAAAATGATATATTCTTGAGTTCAACAAGTTCTTCAGGCAAACTATTTGTTGTCAATTGTGTGGCTTTGTCTTTTATACTTGATAAAATAAGTTTAATTCTTTTAAGAGCTTTAGGCTTGTCTTGAATAAATAGATTATCAATTGTTTTGGCACAATAGACAATAATATTCCAAGGTAAGTTTGACTTTGAAGATAATAAACCAAGTAATTTCATAGCTTGACAAATTAAACTGTTTTCATAAAAGTCTGACAATGGAAACATTTCGTCATCAGGATCAAATAAATTTTCAAAAACATGTGGGTCTACAAGCTCACTAGCTAACTTTACTTGAACACCATTTGGAGAACATGGAATACATGGATGCTCTTTGAGGTATTTTGTTAATGATGATTCTTTTTTCATAACGGCAACTGCTCTTAGTATAATGGATAGAACTTCATTGCGATCCCATATGTTGTTATCAAAACAGTGTAAATTCATGAAAAATGTTTCTGCAAATTCGTTTTGTTTTATGAATTGTTGAGAAACAAGTTCTTTTCCAAGCTGATCTAAATAAAAGGATGGTAGAGAAACTACAGGTAATTCTAATATACATACAGCTTTATTAATAGAACTAAGTATATCAACACCTGGTACATTGAATATATCTGGAGAAATGAACTTAGATTCAGCTAATGTTAACCACTTGTTTACAGAATCAGAATGAAAAAGAGTATTCTCCGATATCATCTTGTACAAGGCTGAGCTTAATATATCCCATGGATGTTTTGATTGTAAGCTAGTATTCAATGGCCAAAGAGAATAAAACTCATAGTTCAAAAGTTGACCTGATATACACATAACTTGTAGACTATTCAATAAACTACAATAAGCCATTGGTATAGTACTTTCCATTAATATTTGGTTCCAATATTCTCTTGAATCAGAAGCTATTCTAGATGAACCAGTCCAGATACCATGTCTGTTACTCATAACAGCAAAGTTAGCACTTACATGTACAGGTAGTCCTGTACTAGGTACTGCTAATGGAAGAAAACAAAATACAGACCCTTCTATTTGTTTACAGCTAAAAGTATCAGATTCATCAGCTTTAATAAGTTGACAGGCCACAGATGCTGTACTTGAATGCAATTGGTAATCTTGAGTCTGAAGTGCTTCCTTGTGGTTTGAAACTAACCAATATTTTACCACTTTCTTTTTTTTAAATTTCTTAGTCGTGATACACTTAATTTCTTTTAGACTACTTAATGAGCTTATTTCAATTGATACTCGAAGCTTTGGCTTACTGCTATAACTGTCAATTGAACTAAATGTAATTCTTTTTACATGTTGTAAAAACAGTAGTAACTTGGAACTATTCTCGGCTAAATCTTGTCTGAGTTGTGATATCATTTGCTCATTGTAAACTGTGGAACTAATTTGACTGGGATTTCTTCTAAAAGGAAATCGAAACATAGTACCATTGTATACAGTAGAACCTTTAAAACCAAACAAGCCTTCATATGGTACTAGTTGTTGAGACTGAGATACAAACTTAGATAGGTACTTCATTTTCTTACCTGGTCTGTTCTCATTACGAACTATGTCTTTAAGATACTGGAGAGTAGGGTCAAATATATAAAGCCACTCTCCACTCACAAATGAAGGTACATCAGTGATGTGATATACTGAACAAAAACCAACACCAAATTTACCGATCTTTAATGCTTTGTTAGCTTTTGTAGCCCCAGCTAATTTGGTGATGTTTTCAAAATCTTCATCGGTAAAAGTGCTATTATTATGAACAACTAAAGCTGGACCATGGCTATCAGCCATTCCTTTAATCAAGAGTTTTTCTGTTGTATGCTGACGAGCATCATAGAGAATGTTGACTTCTGTGGCTTCAGCATCATCAGCATTTTGGATCATTTCTTTAATTATAGTCAGACCATCTTTGTATTCCTTCAAGATATTACTAAGACGAGTAATAAGAGGCTCGTGTTGACCAGCATCTTTAAATACATCCTCTGTGATATCAAGATGATCACTGAGAGGACTTAGACCAAGTTGTGGAGCAAGATGAGCTAATCTATCATGAACTAACATATACTCTTCATCTGAAGTCATAGCAATGTTAAGAAGCATTTTGTTATCTGTGTAGGTCACTTTCTCAACAGGTTGAAGCTGTGGGTATAATGAGTCACTCTGTACTGGTACTAACAATTCTCCATCATTCATTCTTGATGGATCATCTACTACCCAGTCTAATATTGCCTTTACTAATGACCATGCTTCTTCTGTACTAATCTGACCTGGTCTATTTTTAATAGATTGGAGTACAGAAAGAATATGGTTTGTAGTAATCTGTGGATGAATTCCACATATAAAAAAGAGCTTGTTAAATTTTTGCAATTTGTTTGATAAAGTAAAAACAAAAGGCTCTAGACTTTGTCTGAAGGTAGGATTACTTTTAATAGCTACCATACTAGAGCTGATGAATGTGGATTTACTCTCCATCCATACCCAATTCTCTATATCATCAAAGGTCTCCTTGTCACAATAAGTTACATTATCTTGAAGGTAACTGTAGGTCTGATATGATAACTGATCTAATACATCAGACTGTATTTTCTCCTTATTTTCAAATATCTCTTTAAAATGAGCTACAACTGCAGCTACAATACCTTTAGAACAACTACAAAGAGATTGAGCAATTTGAGATGGTACATTTTCAACAAATATAGCTTGTGAACCTGCTATCATTGGTAATTGTGATGAGCTTATGCTTTGTGATAGGACTACTAATGGACTATGTCTTGTTGAGATTAAGTTCTGATGAATAAAAGAAGCCTTCCATTTTAAGCAAGTAGGATATTTTTGAGGAGAATCACTAACTATTGGTAACCAACAATAACTTTGAGCTTGAAATACTAAAGTGTTTTGTAGATTATCATGTTTTGTAGGTAATCTTTCATTAAGGACTTGTGGGTACTTATTGAGATAGTGAAAAACTGCTACTATTGTAGAAATGTTTACATCATTAGATGTAGCTAAACCTGTTTCTGAGTACACCTGAACACTTGTTATAATCTGTAGTATATCTGTCCCTGTGATAGAGGTAATAGACTTTAAACCACACTGTCGTAAAACATAGAGATAAGAAGAAAACTCAGGTCCAGGAAATACTGATTGGTCTCTAAATAACTCTTTTAACATAGCATCTTGAGGATCAAAAAGATTACATGGAGCTTGTAATACTGTTGATGAAGAGACTGATATAAATGGCAAAGTTGATATAGCATTTTTGAATTTCTCAAATAAGCTGGGATATTTCCTTCTCATGCTATCAAAGCTATCAAGTATGCTTGTCATAAAAAGTACCACATTATTAATACTGAACTGTCTATTTCTAATCTGATTAAAGGAAATCTGTAGAAGATACTCTAATTCATTTATTAAAGTAACATGCTTAGAAAGCTTTAATAATATATTTGTGTCATTGCTACATCTGCTAATAACTAAAGGAGTGCTAGAAAGTAGCTCTATTCTCAAATCAAATGACTCACTCTCTGCAATGGCTCTATTTCCATAATATGGTGTCTTAATAGAGTTGATAGAGTGACGACTTCCTGTGTCCTGAATGACACTAAATATAGGTAATGTACAGACTGTATTGACTCTAGCTACTGTGGACAATGTACTAGATGATAGAAATGTTTGTAAAGCTTCTGCTTCTTTATTAGACAACTTTATATTTTCCAAACTAAAGCCTTGCATTGCATCTAGTATATCATCTGGATTAAACTGGTATAAATATTGTGCCAGATGATTATGAACTAAATAAGGAAAGTCTCGAGCATTAGCTAGTTTAATACTGCACTTCTTCAGAGCTGCTAGTAATGTTAAAGATACAGGGAAATAAGGAGGAACATATACTACACCACCTTGTTTAGCTAAAGGCATTATTGTAGTAAGGCCTGACAAGTGCTTTATTGGTACAATCTGCTTTTTATGGAATAAGTGTAATTGTTTATTCTGAAGCCAATGCCAAAAAGAAGCAAGTTGTTCATCAGACCAAGACTCAGGATTAGACTGTGATAATAAGTCAGCTACTTCAGGAACATCCAATACTTTGAGTTGTGTTTGACCACTTTTGGCAACCTCAATTAAATTTGAATGTGTAATTGGGTTATCAGAATAAACATTGACTAATATATGCTCTAAACCAGGTAGAAGAGTATGTGGAGTACTACTACTACAAATATATGATGTAGTACTACCATATAGGGAATGATTGGTTTGTGTAAACTGTACAAAGTCTCCATTGAGCAATGGAAGTAGCTTAAGACCAGAGAAGTCATTATACTTGTGGTCACTGAGGCAGTAGTCAAGAATAGCAAGTTTATTTTGGTTTGATATAAACTCATAGGCATTTGAGTTACCCCTAAGCTCCATTCTTACCATTGAAGGATTTAGAACATTTTTTTGGTATGCGCAATAGTGCTGTAAAGCCATCCTTTGGTTATGATCTACTTCAACTAGCTTTACTTGGCATCTCAAAATACACTCCTTGACAGTTTGGGGAACTATTGCATCCTCGTCTACAAATATTGATTCACTAATACTAATCCATTGTCCCCCAAAAGCTGGAGTGTACAAAACTTTATTGCTATAGAGAAGTTGCCTATAAAAAGGCTTTAATGTACAATCCCAAGGTGTGCCTTCAACCTGAACTATATCTGGCCAACAACTGTATACAGCAGTATAGTTACTGGGACACAGTTGTATCAACTGTGAAATTAACCCAACATAACAAGAAGGCAGACATTTGTTTACTAACAGTTTGTTCCATGTACTTTCTTCATCATCTTTCCTTTCTTGTGCTTCCCATTTGAGAGATTGACGATTACTACTCACAGCAAACGTTCCATTAATATGAACACTAAATGGAGCTTTGTCTTCAATGGGTAAAGGAAGGACACAAAATATACGACCACCATAACATGGTGTAGTATTGACTTCAAAAGCTGTTCCCACCCAGGGCAAAATATGCTGCTTCTCCGCTAATTGCATTACCTCTGTGTCCTCACTACCAACCTGATTAACTACTATCCATTCATGTTTACTGTGGCTACTATCATCATGTACTTCAATATTGAAGTGATCACTACTTTTAATAACTTTGCGCACACTACTCAGTGAATCAATTGTAAAAGTGGATTGTACATCACTGAGTAATTGTTGTTGTTGAGTTATGTGTTGAATGTAGGTATCTGTATCAACACTTACTTTAAACACTGACTTAAGAGTGTTATGAATAGAAATCTCTATCGCTTCAATGGAACAAACTGATCGAAGAAAAAGTAAAATGTATTTTGCTTCAGCTTTAAGAGATTCCAGTAATGCTTGAAGCTTTGATATAGTATAGATTTCTTTGGAAAGCTTTGATGGTTTGTTACGAAGCGGAAATCTTAAAAGTGTTTTTCCATGAAAGAACTCAGAAAAACTGCAGATAACTTTATAAGGTGCTAGTGATTCTGGACAATTTGTTAACAGATTTTTTAAGTAATAGCCTTTACCAGACTCACCCTTCCATATTTCTTCTTGTGGCTCTAGGAATCCACAGTAGTCCTCACTAACAATTACTGGAAGATCTGAATACAAAAAATATTTATGAACTCACTGGAATTCATCTCATGAATGTTTTAAATTCCATGAACAGCTGTACTTACCAGTAATGTGATAGACAGAGTTGAATCCAATTCCAAACTTTCCTACTTTGTGTGGATTCTTAGCTTTACCACTCTGATGTAGACTTTGTATACTATCCCAGTCTTCTTTCTTAAAAGGTGCATTATTATAAGACATTAAGGCTTGACCATAAAACCGAGATAGTTCAACATGTTTGTCAGTATCTCTCACAAGTCCAGGTGGAAGGGTCTGTAATTGACGGCAGTCCAGGAAGAATTTGACCTCAGTAGCTCCAGCATCATCAGCATTTTGAATAACTTCCTGTAATAGTTTATAAATATGATATCATGACAGTGCACATTCAGAAATCAACTATATACACTTTACACATTATCTTACATAGAAAGATCATTTAAAACACTCAGTTATTGGGACATTAAACAGATTGTTACGTCTACTCATCTACTATTAAAGCTAAGCTAATAGACATACGTTTATACATTTACAATTTATACATGTTCTTATTTATCTAATTATGTGTCTTTTGACTACATCAAGTCATCTTTAATAGTTTGTCATTCTATCCACACTGATATCTAGACAGTTATACCTTGAATATTTGTCCACTGGGATATTCTCTGAGAATATTTTTAATCATCCGGTACAGCTGAGGTCTCTTCTGCCCAAATGATTCTCCCTGAGCCATGTTGGTTTTTTAAAGAACACTGCAGACGCTGTCCTCCACGCTATCAGATTAACTTTATGATCTGCAGACGTTTCTAGGTAAAACAGTTATCAGGACCAGGTAAGACCACTATATACGATGTGCTAGTCGTAGGCTTGGTGTGTATATAGACTAACACTACCTACTATATAGACTAACTACCTACTATATAGTCTACACGTTATTGTTTTGATAGTGGGAGTGTATACCATAACTATTCCACTGAGTAAACATTCTTTCCTGTAATAATAACTTTACTATCAAGATTTACTTCAAACCACTGACTTGTCCATAGGACAAAGATGTCATGAAACAAACAGATCATAAAATGTCAAATACACTTTGTTTCAACTTTTATTTTTGTAGTAGTACTTTAAGGGTTGATATATATAGTATATGTATTGTATTGTATTGTATTCAGATTACTGTAGTGACAGCCAGAATGACCATTTAGTGATAGATCTTGCTCCTGTCAAGGGTTGATTTTAATGATTAGTAATAATAGTATATGAACATGTTAGATCACAGCATAAGCGGTGCCCTGTAGTTCTTGGCATTCATTATTTTGATACTTAAAGATCTGATTTCATTACTCATTTCATGTATTATTAGATAAAGATCAGTTAATGGAGACTAATAAAGAAATTATCCAAGTGTTCTCATTATAGATATTAAACCTATTTAATAACTTTGTCCACAATCCAAAAAGTTTTAATGTTTGTTTGTATAATAGTATTGTAGTTAAAGTTTTAGCTGTAATCAATGACATCTGTGTGTACACACTGTAAAAGTGAATATGTTATTTTAACAAATAGTTTGTACTTTACATGGATTAATTACTATGGAATCAAGAATTTTTGTGAATTACTCATTATAATTCGTTGATATGTAAAAGTAATACATACCAAAAAATTATACAGTGAGTAATTCACAAGAATTCTAGATTCCATAGTAATCCATCCATGTAAAGTACAAAATAGTTGTTAAAATGACATATTAATCAACTTTCAATGTTCCAATGTGATATTTTGAGTTTTTTGACATTAGCCAATGCTTTGATCTAAGATCTACAATATTGATCACAGGAATAACAAATGAAATCAACTCAATTAGTGATGAAACAAATTTGTTGATAATTGTGTCATCATTTCTATAACAAGATAACAGTATTGTTGCTCGTTTGCAAAATGACAAGATGGTTGGCAAGGAGCTTTGATCCATCTTAAGCTAATTAAAGCATCTACTTGAACAAAATTGATGTTTCCAATTTCATCAAGGTAACTATCATTATTGTACCATTCTTCTTGTGCTGACTTTGAAAATAAGTACTTTGAAAATAAGTAGCTGACTAGGGCTTTGGATGCTTTCACAAGATCAGTGTGTTGGCCATTTGACACAAGTTTGCAAAACATTTTGAATTCTTCACAAGTAACAGTAACTCTGAGTCCAAGTCCTTGTAGAAACTCTAACCACTCATCTGGATCCATGTACTCCTCGGGAACAAATTCAAAGTGAGTAGGGAATGTTGTAAAGATGGGAACTGTGTGATCTGAAAAGTTCTTAATTGAACAAAGAGCTCCATTTTTTGATTTTAAACATTTTAAAGTTTGTAATACAAACAAAAAGTTACTTGCAGCACTTCTTCTCTTTTTGTTGCCATATTTACATTCATGTACAAGATCTTGATACATATTATCTTTAATAAATCTCAAATGTTCTTCTCTTTCCTTTGATGTAAGTAGATGAAATATTGGAAAGACAATCTGAGCATAAATGTCTTTTTTATCTAGCTCCTGACCTCCAAGACTTGAGATATCACTGCAGAGAGCTTTCCATGGACCCATGATATCAAGAAAGACTATCCTATCTATTGGTGCCCATGTTTCATAACCAGCTTTACAAAATCCATCTGCTAGTAATAGTATTGTAGTTAAAGTTTTAGCTGTAATCAATGACATCTGTGTGTACATCACTGTAAAAGTGAATATGTTTTTTTAACAACTAGTTTGTACTTTACATGGGTTAATTACTATGGAATCAAGAATTTATGTGAATTACTCATTATAATTTGTTGATATGTAAAAGTAATACATACCAAAAAATTATACAATGAGTAATTCACAAGAATTCTAGATTCCATAGTAATCCATCCATGTAAAGTACAAAATAGTTGTTAAACTGACATATTAATTTTTACACTGAACATAGACTTTCCTCATTATATTTAATGTATTGTTAACTTTTGAGACCTTGTTGTAATCAAATAACAAAGTAGCAATACTGATGACTAGCTACCTTTAAAACATAACAACTAGACTATGATTAATGTAGTACATCTTCTTTGTTGTTCACTTTATATATACTATACTATAATGATGAAAGATAATATCTTTTCCCATTAGTGGTCATCTTAACAAAATGGTCCTTTCTTGGGTAACCTAATAATGTCCCTATACAATTCTGATCAATACCTGTACATCTGTATTAGTACGGAAGTGTGCTAGGACAAGATACAACTCAATATAAACAATGGTATTATATCCTGGTTCATTTAGGAATGAAATTTTGGCTGCCTCTTTGCCAATTGGAGTGAACATTTTTGTAGATAATTACTTCATTGTTATTACTATTAAATATGTTGGTCTCATTGGTATTTTTCTCTGTTTTTATTTCTCAATTCTACTTCAATTTTGATTACAATGAGTTTCTCAAAAAACTTTTTCCCACATATTGAATAACACCATAATGTGTATACAAGCTGAAGAAAACTATTGATTCAACCAGTGATATTCCTGAGAAGATTCCACTACTATCATCCTCAACAGTACCATTTACTAATTATAAACATGTCTATATTTCTATGTGGTAAAGGTGCTCCATGTTATACTACACTTTATTCTATTCCTATTCTTAGTTCTCCTATTGTTGTTATAATTACAGGTGTCATTACAGCATCATTTCTCGTCGTTACTTTGATCATTTAAAGTGATGTTTTCCTATTGAATATTGCTTGTGTATGGCTGCCTGCTAATTAAATTTTTTGTTCGTGAATATTGTTATAAATGAACCACATTGTTGTCTTTATCATAACTATTGCATGTGATAATAACACAGTTTACATTAGAATCAAAGTATATCAGCGAAAGGAAGGAATGCCTGCAATAATAATGACATCATAATTACAACTTTTAAAGGAAATGACGAATCAATCGGCTGGGTTTATATTGATGACGTTTTATTGACTACATGAGTTTAAGCAATGCGGCAGTCGAGTTTGTCGTTGTACAGAGATTTACTGCATGCAAAACTCTTCATATATCTGTCTCAAGTGCAAAATTCATATCATGTCTCTTAAGAAGTCTGTTATAGACTTATAGGCATTCAAGTAGTCGGTTAGCTATTCTGGATATATATATAGCTTTGACTGATAAGAGCTGCTCTTCTTAAGAGATAGATCTGGTCTTCCTACGTGTTTTAGAGGGTAGAGTAGAACATCTGAGAAGTGACTATCAACACTATCAGATAGTTGAACATTATGGTAAAAGGGATTTTTACCTTCCTGAGTGCGAGACTACATTCTAACATAACTGAACTACTAGCCTGGGAGTGAGTTGACGAGAAGTTCTTTTACAAATGCTATATAAAGATGGTTATAGCCTGGGAGTGAGTTGACTGGAAGTTCTTTTACAAGTGCTATATAAAGATGGTTATACTTTCCTAGAGTCTATAAACATTATTACTGTCACAAAATTATCAATATGAACAACAAGAGCATATAATATGATTTTAGTATTTGTGATGTATAATACAATTCACAGTATAGATTGTACTATTATTTTTGCATTTACTTTATCTTCGTAAGTGCTTTCACTAGACTTTCAACAATGTATCTGGTTACAGATTTTAATGTAATAATAATAAAAAGTAATCTTTCAACAAATGTGTACAGTCAACATTATAAAGTATTTAACTACTAAGAAACAACAAGTTTTCCTATAAAGTAGCAGAGATTTATATTATTAAATGCACACATTCTAAACAACATATACAAAACTACAGTTTTGTTTATTAGAAAATAATTATTATAATTTATTGAACACACCTCTTTATAAGTTTAACAACTTCTTCAGCATTATCAGCCATTTCTTCAGCTTGAGCTTGTGTGTAAATATCAACTGGAGCATCAGGAGGATCATGTTTATTGGGAAACCTGGAGTCTAGGTAGTAATGCTCCATTGAACTAACCAAGTTAGGAAGCCTCGTCCAATCTCCTCCTTTTTCTGAAGAAATTGCATAAGCATGGCAGACAAGATCATGTGTCTTTAAACTACTAGGATTAAGACCAACCAGTGCATACATTCCTGCCTTTAGTGCTTTCTCTGAGGCTTCATGAGCTTGAAACAATACTTGACAAGGCAAAGACGAATTCATGAGACATCTTGTAGCCCTAAGATCAGATTCAGCTTGTTTTAGCCATCTTTTTGCCTCCATGGGATTTTTTTTTGGTTGCATGTTATTTATCACTTCCCATGCATCATATTCCTCTGCGCTACCTTCACTCTTCCTTTTTGTCCTTGAATAACTATCTCTCCATGTAGATGTTTTCCTAGCATAGTTGTCCCAACTATCATAGCAGTGTGTCCAATGAGATGAATGAGGTGTAAAATGTGATATTTCTTGGGCCAGGTCAGGATCCTCTAGAGGCAGTCCTTCTTCAAGTCTGTCAATTTGTCTTTTTAAGAACTTAAATACATCTTCATAAAGATCATGTTGATTAGGATTAGCTTTGTCTGGATGATACTTGAGATACAAACGTTTGATTGCCTTTTTCTTTACAATTTCATTTTTAAGTTCCCAAATGCCATTCAGTTCTTTACATATTGTTCTCTTAATTTCTAACAACTTCTGAGAGTCTGTGACCTGTCTAACTTGAGCTGTAGCACCATCAGGGTCTGCTAGTACCAGTTCTGAACTTTCAGACTGTTTCTCAGGAATATTTGGTATTAACTTGTAAAGGTCTAGTGTAGATACTTCTCGAAGTCCATGCTCACTTTCATCAATTATGATCTTGTATTTCTTTGTTAATGGATTATATGTTTCATCAGGTAATGGATAAAGAACAATAGCATAGATAAAGTAGTCCTCTGAGACCTCATATCCTACCCATTCTTCAGGATGAAAGATGTGGTAAATATCTCTGTCTAAGGAGAAAGTGACTTCGTTTGGGATTTGTTTGCCAAGTGCAACAGAATTATCACTGTTAACAGTAATTGTTTTAATGCTTTCAGCCTCTATTTTGTACTTCTCAAGAATCCGCTTCAAGTCATTAGGACATTGAACTTGTAAACATTCACAAACTGGTGTTACAGCTTTTAAGTAAGTTTTTAGTGACAAATTGTGAATGTGAGCTACTTCAATACAGAGAAATCTTGCTAGCTCTCTTTGCAAAGAGTAACTACTAGAAGATGCTTTAACATCCACAAAAAGAGTGTAGTAATCTTCCTTTTGAAGTAAGAAATCAACTTTCAATGTTCCAATGTGATATTTTGAGTTTTTTGACTTTAGCCAAAGCTTTGATCTAAGATCTACAATATTGATCACAGGAATAACAGATGAAATCAACTCAATTAGTGATGAAACAAATTCGTTGATAATTGTGTAATCATTTCTGTAAAAAGATAACAGTATTGTTGGTAGTACCTGACTTATATTGGGTAGAAGATCTTTTAATTTCAGGAAATGAGTTGACAGTGAGCTATTTTCTTGTCTTTCACTCCTAATAAGTATGCTTTCAGTACAGCAAAGGGAAAGTCCATTGGGTCTTGCTTCCTTTGGCAGCTGAAGACAGATATCCATGTTGTCAGGAGATCTCATATGATGCAATGTAGCCATTGACATGGTAGAGACAACAGAAGGTTTAGTATCAGATGGTAGCTGAAATAATGAGCAAGGCGCACTAGAAAAGGTTAACTCTTGATTTTCATAGCGATCAGAGTCAATAAAGACAAGTTTAGTAGAATCCACTAAATAATAATATTGTGGATTACTTCCTGTGGCTAGTATGGCTGGCAAGTAGAGGGGTTTTACTACTTCAGTTTTATGTGACGAATCTTTGAGAAGTTCATGAAGTTTTATGACCGACTTTTGTACTCGAAATGCATTATTTGGATCAAGTGCATAACCATTAAATTGTAAATACACAGTTTCCAGTAAATGTTGTATGTTTTCAATACTGATGTTATCATGTACTCCCATAACTACAAGTCCTTCATTGACAACATTCAAGCAGGTTGGTACACTATGAAGATATGGAAACAACTGTTTGTCTTTTTGTGATAAGTATCTAACTACTTGTATAGGCTTTACAAGAACTGGTTGTTTTATATAATTTTCAGTAACAGAACTACTATTAGCATGGACAGGTACACAAGGTATCATATGAAGATTCTGGAGAAGGTCAATCGAGTTTTTTTTAAATAGGTATTGTAAGCTTATAACAATGACATCAGTGATTGTGAGCTTCTCTTGATTGTTAGGATCTTGAATGTACTTTGGATCATATGTGTCAAATAGTTTTGAGTTTGCTAAACCAGTTTTAGATAGATTGAGAATATTTTCATAGACATCATTAACTTTTGGATTGATTGTTACTCCAAGTTTCTCAAGAAAATTATAGATTTCTTTTTTGTTAAGAAAATCCATATTTGGTAAAGACACTACTGGTTTAACTGTCCATACTACAGGTGCACTGTCATATATAACAGATTCGTTCAATTTAGCTAGACTAACTTTTCCAAAATGACAAGATGGTTGGTAAGGAGCTTTGATCCATTTTAAGCTAATTAAAGGATCTACTTGAACAAAACTGATGTTTCCAATTTCATCAAGGTAACTATCATTATTATGCCATTCTTGTGCTGACTTTGAAAATAAGTAGTTGATTAGGACTTTGGAGGCTTTCACAAGATCAGTGTGTTGGCCTTGTGACACAAGTTTGCAAAACCTTTTGAATTCTTCACAAGTAATGGTAACCCTGAGTCCAATTCCTTGTAGAAATTCTAACCACTCATCTGGATCCATGTACTCCTCGGGAACAAATTCAAAGTGAGTAGGGAATGTTGTAAAAATAGGAACTGTGTGATCTGAAAAGTTCTCAATTGAAGAAAGAGTTCCATTTTTCGATTTTAAACATTTTAAAGTTTGTAATCTAAACAAAAAGTTACTTGCAGCACTCCTTCTCTTTTTGTTGCCATATTTATTTTCATGTACAAGATCTTGATACATTTTATCTTTAATATATTTCAAATGTTCTTCTCTTTCCTTTGATGTAAGTAGATGAAATATTGGAAAGACAATCTGAGCATAAATGTCTTTCTTGTCTAGCTCCTGACCTCCAAGACTTGAGATATCACTGCAGAGAGCTTTCCATGGACCCATGGTATCAAGAAAGACAGTCCTGTCTATTGGTGCCCATGTTTCATAACCAGCTTTACAAAATCCATCTGCTGGACAAAGATAAACATTTTTACGATGAATGGTAGTTAACTGTCCATTAATGGTCTCAAACAATGGTAATGATGTAATGTGAGTAACACTTTCTTTATCATGTCTGAAGTCAATCATATTGAAGTAGTGAAATAAAACTTGAATTGTTGTTAATGGATCAATTAAATTATTGAGGATATGTTTTTTAATATGCACATTAAATAGCACAGCAAGAATTCGGTTATAATCATTCATCAGAAGACAATATTTCTCAGCTTCCTTGTTTATTTCTGAGTTTAGAACTGGAATACAGAGAGAAATAAGCAATTCATAAACATTTTTAAAATGAAAGTCAAAGAGATTTGATGGAGTCACAAGAGGAAGAATTGGAGAACATGTATTGTAAAGAGTTTGATTTGTACTTGGTATTAATGCCCATGACTTAAGAAGCTCAGTTTGATAGTGTTGAAATATTTTATCCTCTGTTAAACATACCCAGAGTTCCTTTAATGTATCATCATCAACAACAGATTTGTAATTGACTACTTTAGAATTATGAAGGGAACCATAATTCATTTTCATTATATCATTAATGAGATTTAAATCTACATCTTCTAAAGAAAGAAAATAAGAACTACATAGGCTGGGAAATTTTTCCAATATCTTTGGATGCAGAAACAATGAAGGTGTTTTCATAAAAAGATGAGAGAACTTGCTGCGTGTGACTTTTTGAAACATTCTCAATTTACCATCTGCTGTTAGAAGAAGTGGGTATTTAAATGGAGGGTGAGGAAATATTTTAGATCCTTCAGCAGACAGTAACAAATGATTAAGAAAAACACAGTAGTTCTCTATTGACTTAAAAGGAGTCGCTTCTATTGAAATAGGGTAATTAGTAATGACATTTTTATAAAATGTAGTGTAGTAATTATAAACAGACTCATTATCTGCTATGGCTGGATTGAATTCTTTTAAATGGTTATAGAGGTCATGTGGAGCACAAGTCAGTATCATACCAATATTTCTCAAAACTTGTTTTAATTCCTTTTCAAGCTTAATATGAAAAAATGCTTGTGCAATAGGATTCTCGTCATTGTGGAGTAAATGCCACTTAATTGAAAACAAAGTCTCTGGTGACTTGTGAAAAACTTCTGATGCCAGTATAGGAGCATTGGTAGACCACAACTTTTGAAAAACTGAACAACCTAATCCTTTCCAATCTTCTTTTTCTTTTCTGTCTAAATAAGTAGATTCAGCTTGGACAGTTTTGGTTATAGCTGGTTTTTGTGAGAATGGTTTTTGGGTCCAATGAGACCTGTATGCTGTGGCTGTTTTTGCTTTTGTTACAGCTTTTCCTTTTCCAACATAAAATGGATATAGATTGTAATAACAATTAACTGCAGCATATAGATCATTAAGTGATTTGTAACCTTTTGGATGAACATAATGCTCTCTAGTTTGTGACAAGAAATGAGCATAAGATGAAGAAATAGCCTGAATAAGAGATGAATTCCACTTCGTTTGATCATCATTACCAGTGTCACTAGTCCAGAGAGAGCGACGAGAGCTACTGAGTACAAAGCATCCATTAATATGAACAGGAAGACCAGTTTGGACTGGGAGAGGAAGAAAGCAAAACAATTTACCAATAAAATGTTCACTGTACTGCATTGGAGCTGCTATGCCATGTTTGGGTAGAGTCTGATTGATATAGGTCCAATTCTGAGAGGAATTTAGGTCTCCAACACCTTGTTGTATTAGCCATTTCTCTTCAGTGATATCTGTTTTGATAGTCAAAGGATATGTAACAACTTGAGGTTGCTTTGAGTCTTTGAAATTACCAAAGATTTCATAAAGACTGCTACGAGCATGTTTAGCTGAGTCATCTAGATGTACTTCATAGCTAGCCTTACATTGGAATTCACAAGAAGTAGCATCGATAATGTAAAACTCAAACTTAATTATGTGATTTAAAAACAGCAGAGCATCTTTAATTTGATGTCTCCAATTCACAAGTTTACTCTCCATAACTTCAGCAGTGAGAGGTTCACTTGATTCGTTCACAATTTCAGATGCCTTCACCTGCTTAATCGTGGACCTCAATGGAAATCGAAAGAGGGAACCTTCCTTTAGATATGCTGGGTGCTTAGGAAGAGGACCTTGTAGATATGCGGTTTGAAGATCAGACATACTGCTCCAAAACTTGTCATCAACATCATATCGTCTTCCAGGACATAGTAGGTCAGCTCCAGGAACATAGCAACAATGAGGATCAAACACACAGAGGATGTTACCTCGTGTGATAAAACTAGGACAGTCTGTTACATGATATACCACATTAAAACCAATACCAAACTGACCAATAGATTCAGTGTCATCTCGTTTTGACCCAAAACCTAGTTTTTGTATACCCTCTAGATCTTTATCTGAGAACTGTTTATCATTCCAGATTAATAGTGCAGGACCTTGGAGCTCTGCCCATCTTTCAGAAAGTATTTGGTCCTTCCCATGTGTTCTCTTGTCAAGTATGACACACATTTTTGTAGCCTTAGCATCATCAGCATTTTGTAATAATTCTTTAAGAAAAGTGACATCTAGTGGATAATCTTGTAGAATATTCTTGATTCTTTGAGTTAAGTCTTCTCTTTGACCAAATTTTATCCCTGCAAAATGTTGTACTGCATTGAAAGTGAAGTTTTCCAAAAATTTGTTACTTGTAGGCTCTATACCAAAAGCAAGAGCTGTTTGTTTATTTGTGAGCTTAGTATGGACGTAATTACAATCACCAAAAGCTGGAAGCCATGATGCATCATTAAAAGACAGTTGCTTGGCAGGCCTAAGGACAAAAGTATTGTCAACAAGAATTACAGGTTCTGTTCCCAGATCTACCTTATCTAAGTTAGATGAATTTAATTCTGAAATCATGCAATCCACAAGTTCATGATACTGAAAAGGAAGTTGTTCTGCTTTGTATATATGGTACATAGTTTGAAATGTTTGTAATAGTTTCAAAACACTGAAGTCATTTTTGATGTTTAATGCTTTTATTAAATGTTTACGATCTGATAGCATATCAGGAAGTCTGTAAAGGTAAGGTCCATCTTTTACTCTCCAATTTCTAGCTACATCAGTAGGAACAGCAAAATAGTTGCCAGTCCAAACAAAAGGTTTGTTCTGAAGTGTTTGGACTGTTTCTTCACCTTGTGTTGTCTGATGTGTAGTATCACTGCCTTCATGTTGACGATAGATTTCATCGTCCAGAAACTCATACACATGACGACAAATTTGAGATATCATATCAAGCTTTGTGTCTATTTCAGGCTTGTCACATTTTGTACTGATTTCATATTTGTCAGGCTTTGTGCTCATTACAGGTATTATTTCAGACTCAAAATAATCAATAAGACACTGAAAATGTAGCAGTACATCATTTACTGGTGGTCTTGTTTGAACACACAATAATGTAAGAACATTTCGTGGAATGTTACCACATCCTCCATGGTAAACATAATTGGTATTAACAATAGCTTTCTGTGAACCTACAATAAGGCCAGCCTTTGACATATTCATTGATATTACTTCAGATGGACTTAATAAGTGATGTCCTTCTCCTTTCCATGGTAAGATGTATGCTTCAGGTTTTGAGAGAATTGGAAAAAATGATATATTCTTGAGTTCATCAAGTTCTTCAGACAAACTATTTGTTTTCAATTGTGTGGCTTTGTCTTTTATACTTGATAAAATAAGTTTAATTCTTTTAAGAGCTTTAGTCTTGTCTTGAATAAATAGATTATCAACTGTTTTGGCACAATAGACAATAATATTTGAAGGTAAGTTTGACTTTGAAGATAATAGACCAAGTAATTTCATAGCTTGACAAATTAAACTGTTTTCATAAAAGTCTGACAATGGAAACATTTCATCATCAGGATCAAATAAATTTTCAAAAACACGTGGGTCTACAAGCTCACTAGCTAACTTTACTTGAACACCATATGGAGAACATGGAATACATGGATGCTCTTTGAGGTATTTTGTTAATGATGATTCTTTTTTTGTAATGGCAACTGCCCTTAGTATAATGGATAGAACTTCATTGCGATCACATATGTTGTTATCAAAACAGTGTAAATTCATTAAAAATGTTTCTGCAAATTCGTTTTCTTTAATTAAGAGACGAGAAAAACATCCTTCCCTTTCAAGGTGATTTAAATAAGAGCATGGTAGAGAAACTACAGGTAGTTCTAATATACATACAGCTTTAATAATAGAACTAAGTATATCGACACCTGGTACATTGAATATATCTGGTGAAATGAACTTAGATTCAGCTAACGTTAACCAAATGTTTATAGAAGTAGAATGAAAAAGAGTATTCTCTGCTATCATCTTGTACAAGGCTGAGTTCATACTCTCCCATGGATGTTTTGATTGTAATCTAGTGTTTAAAGGCCAAAGAGAATAAAACTTATAGTTCAAAAGTTGACCTGATGTACACATAACTTGTAAAGTATTCAATAAACTACAATAAGCCTTTGGTATAGTACTTTCCATTAACTTTTGGTTCCAACATTCTCTTGAATCAGAAGCTATTCCAGATGAACCAGTCCAGATACCATGTCTGTTACTCATAACAGCAAAGTTAGCACTTACATGTACAGGTAGTCCTGTACTAGGTACTGCTAATGGAAGAAAACAAAATACAGACCCTTTTATCTGTTTACAGCTAAAAGTATCAGGTTCATCAGTTTTAATAAGTTGACAAGCTACAGATGCTGTACTTGAATGCAATTGATAACCTTGAGTCTGAAGCTCTTCCTTGTGGTCTGAAACTAACCAAAATTCTATCAGATCTTTTTGCCTTGATTTCTTAGTCATGACACGTTTAATTTCTTTTTGACTACTTAATGAGCTTATTTCAATAAATACTTCAAGTTTTGGCTCACTACTATAACTGTCGATTGAACTAAATGTAATTTTTTTTACATGTTGTAAAAACAGTAGTAACTTAGAACCGTTATCAGCTAAGTCTTTTTTGAGTTGTGATATCATGTGCTCATTGTAGAGTGTGGAACTAATTTGACTGGGACTTCTTCTAAAAGGAAATCGAAACATAGTACCATTGTATACAGTAGAACCTTTAAAACCAAACAAGCCTTCATATGGTACTAGTTGTTGAGACTGAGATACAAACTTTGATAGGTATTTCATTTTCTTACCTGGTCTGTTCTCATTACGAACTATGTCTTTAAGATACTGGAGAGTAGGGTCAAATATATAAAGCCATTCTCGACTCACAAATGAAGGTACATCAGTGATGTGATATACTGAACAAAAGCCAATACCAAATTTACCAATCTTTAATGGTTTGTTAGCTTTTGTAGCACCAGCTAATTTGATGATGCTTTCAAAGTCTTCATTTGTAAAATTACTATTATTATGAACAACTAAAGCTGGACCATGACTATCACCCATTCCTTTAAACAAGAGCTTTTCTGTTGTATGCTGACGAGCATCATAGAGAATGTTGACTTCTGTGGCTTCAGCATCATCAGCATTTTGGATCATTTCTTTAATAATAGTCAGACCATCTTTGTATTCTTTCAAGATATTACTAAGACGAGTGATAAGAGGTTCATGTTGACCAGCATCTTCAAATACATCTTCTGTAATATCAAGATGATCACTGAGAGGACATAGAGCAAGTTGTGGAGCAAGATGAGCTACTTTATCATGAACTAACATATGCTCTTCATCTGAAGTCATAGCAATGTTAAGAAGCATTATGTTATCTGTGTATGAAACTATCTCAGTAGGTTGAAGCTGTGGGTATAGTGAATCACTCTGTACTGGTACTAACAATTCTCCATCATTCATTCTTGATGGATCTACTACTACCCAGTCTAATATTGCCTTTACTAATGACCATGCTTCTTCTGTACTAATATGACCTAATCTATCTTTAATAGAATGGAGTACAGAAATTATATGATTTGTATTAATCTGTGGGTGAATTCCACATTTAGAAAATAGTTTGTTAAATTTTTGTAATCTGTTTGATAAAGTAAAGACAAAAGGCTCTAGACTTTGTCTGAAGGTGGGATTACTTCTAATAGCTACCATACTAGAGCTGATGAATGTGGATTCACTCTCCATCCATACCCAATTCTCTATATCATCAAAGGTCTCCTTGTCACAATAAGTTACATTATCTTGAAGGTAACTGTAGGTCTGATTTGATAACTGATCCAATATATCAGACTCTATTTCATCCTCATATTTAATTATCTCTTTAAAATGAGCTACAACTGCACCTACTATAATTTGAGGAGAATTACAAATTGTTTGTTCAATTTGTGGTGGTACATTTTCTACAAATATAGCTTGTGAGCCTGCTATCATTGGTAATTGTGATGAGCATATGCTTTGGGATAGGACTATTAATGGAGTATAATTTGTTGATACTAATGTTTGACAAAAGGAACACCCTACCCATTGTAAGCAAGCAGGATAGTTTTCAGGAGGATCACTAACTACTGGTAACCAACAACAATTTTGGGACTGATGGATTAAAGCCGTTTGTAGATTATAATGTCTTCCAGTACTAACAACTCTTTCATTAAGGATACGTGGGTACTTATTGAGATAGTGAATAACTGCTATCACTCTAGAAATGTTTACTTCATTAGATGTAGCTAAACCTGTTTCTGAATACACCTGAACACTTGTTATAATCTGTAGTATATCTGTCCCTGTGATAGAAGTAATAGACTTTAAACCACACTGTTGTAAAACATAGAGATGACAAGAAAACTCAGGTCCAGGAAATACTGATTGGTCTTTAAATAACTCTTTTAACATAGCATCTTGAGGATCAAAAAGATTACATGGAGCTTGTAATACTGTTGATGAAGAGACTGGTATAAATGGCAAAGTTGATATAGTTTTTTTGAATTGCTCAAAAGAGCTGGGATATTTCCTTCTCATGCTATCAAAGCTATCAAGTATGCTTGTCATAAAAGGTACTACATTACTAATATTGAACTGTCTTTTTCTTATCTGATAAAAAGAAATCTGTAGTAGATACTCTATTTCATTCATAAACTTAACATGCTTAGTAAGCTTTAATAACATATTCATGTCATTGCTAAATCTGCTAATAACTAAAGGAGTGCTAGAAAGTAGGTCTATTCTCAAATCAAATGATGTACTCTCTGCAATAGCTGTATTTCTGTAATATGGTGTCTTAATAGAGTTGATAGAGTGATGACTTGTAGTGTCCTGAATGACACTAAATATAGGTAATGTACAGACTGTATTGACTCTAGCTACTGTGGACAATGTGCTAGATGATAGAAACATTTGTAAAGCTTCTGCTTCTTTATTAGACAACTTTATATTTCCCAAACTATAGCATTGCATTGCATCTAGTATATCATCTGGATTAAACTGGTATAAATATTGAGTCAGGTGATGATGAACTAAATAGGGAAAGTCTCGAGCATTAGCTAGTTTAACACTGCACTTCTCTAGACCTCCTAGTAATGTTGAAGATACAGGGAAATAAGGAGGAACATAAACTACACCACCTTGTTTAGCTAAAGGCATTATTGTGGTTAGGCCTGACAACTGTTTTATTGGTACAATCTGCTTTTGATGGAATAAGTGCAATGCTTTATTCTGAAGCCATTGCCAAAAAAAAGCAAGTTGTTTATCTGACCAAAAGGTAGGATTAGATTGTGGTAATAACATGGCTACTTCAGGAACACCCAATACTTTGAGTTGTGTTTGACCACTTTTGGCAAGCTCAATTAAATTTGAATGAGTAGTTGTGTTATCAGAATAAACACTGACTAATATATGCTCTAAACAAGGTAGAAGAGTATGTGGAGTACTACTACTACAAATATATGATGTAGTACTACCATATAGGGAGTGACTGGTTTGTGTAAACTGTACAAAGTCTCCATTGAGCATTGGAAGTAGCTTAAGACCAGAGAGATCATTATACTTGTGGTCACTGAGGCAGTAGTCAAGAATAGCAAGTTTATCTTGGCTTGGCATAGATTCGTAGACACATGAGTTCTTTTTTAACTCCATTCTTACAATTGAAGGATTTAAAATGGTTATATTCTTGGCATAATAGTGGTATAAAGCCATCCTTTGGTTATGGTCTACTTCAACTAGCTTTACTTGGCATCTCAAAATACACTTCTTGATAGGTTGGGGAACTACCACATCCTCATCTATAAAGATTGATTCACTAATACTAATCCATTGTCCTCCAAAAACTGGAGTGTACAAAACTTTATTGCTATAGAGAAGTTGCCTATAAAAAGGCTCTAACATATCATCCCAAGGTGTGCCTTTAACTTGATCTATATCTGGCCAACAACTGTTTACAGCAGTATAGTTACTAGGACACAGTTGTATTAACTGTAAAACTAAATGCACATAACAAGAAGGCAGACATTTTTTTACTAATAAGTTATTCCAAACACTTTCTTTGTCATCTTTCCTTTCTTGTGCTTCCCATTTGAGAGATCGACGATTACTACTCACAGCAAAAGTTCCATTAATATGAACATTAAATGGAGCTCTGTCTTCAATGGGTAAAGGAAGAACACAAAATATACGACCACCATAACATGATGTATTACTGACTTCTAAAGCTGTTCCCACCCAGGGCAAAACATGCTGCTTCTCCGCTAATTGCATTACCTCTGTGTCCTCACTTCCAACCTGATTAACTACTATCCATTCATGTTTACTGTGGCTATTATCATCATCTACTTCAATATTGAAGTGATCACTACTTTTAATAATTTTGCGCACACTACTCAATGAATCAATTGTAAAAGTGGATTGTACATCACTGAGTAATTGTTGTTGTTGAGTTATGTGTTGAATGTAGGTATCTGTATCAACACTTACTTTAAACATTGACTTAAGAGTGTTATGGACAGAAATCTCTATCACTTCAATGGAACAAACTGATCGAAGAAAAAGTAAATTGTATTTTGCTTCAGCTTTAAGAGATTCTAGTAACACTAGAAGCTTTGACATAGTATAGACTTCTTTGGAAAGCTTTGATGGTTTGTTACGAAGTGGAAATCTTAAAAGTGTTTGCCCATGAAAGGATTTAGAATAACCGCAGATGCCTTTATAAGGAGCTAGTGTTTCTGGACAAGTTGCTAATAGATTTTTTAAGTAATAGCCTTTACCAGACTCACCCTTCCATATATGTTCTTGTGGCTCTAGGAATCCACAGTAGTCCTCACTAACAATTACTGGAAGATCTGAATGCAAATAAAATAATATTTATAAACTATGAATTTACTAGAATTTTATCTAATGAATCTTATTATATTTATTTCCATGAACAACTGTACTTACCAGTAATGTGATAGACAGAGTTGAATCCAATTCCAAACTTTCCTACTTTGTGTGGATTCTTAGCTTTACCACTCTGATGTAGACTTTGTATACTATCCCAGTCTTCTTTCTTAAAAGGTGCATTATTATAAGACATTAAGGCTGGACCATAAAACCGAGATAGTTCAAAATGTTTCTCAGTATCTGTCACTAGTCCAAGTGGGAGGGTCCATAATTGACGGCAGTCCAGGAAGAATTTAACCTCAGTAGCTCCAGCATCATCAGCATTTTGAATAACTTCCTGTAATAGTTAATAAATATGATACCATGACACTGCACTTTCAGAAATCAACTATATAGTCTACACATTATCTTACATAGAAAAATCATTTAAAAGACTCATCTATTGGGATATCAAACAGATTGGCGTATCTACTCATCTACTATTAAAGCTAAGATGTACTCCTATTCATCTAATGTTCCTTTTGAATACATCAATGTATCTATACTACTTTGTTTGGATCATTCCATTCACGCTGACATAAAGACAGTTTTGATACCTTGAATATTTGTCCGCTGGGATACTCTCCGAGAATATTTTTAATCATCTCGTACAGCGGAGGCCTCTTCTGCCCGAATGACTCTCCCTGCAATGGATTAGCCATGACGGATGACTAAGAACACGTATAGCGCTAGCAGATGTTGTCGTTTACACCAATTGTCAGATCGATTATATGACTTATAGACTTTTCTTGGTAAGAGTTACCAGGCTAGAGAATTATCTACAAGACCACTATATGACGTGGTAGTTGTAGGCTGAGTTGTATAGTTTGGATTGGCACGTCAGAATAGGCGTGTATCACACTACTGAGTAAACATCCTCTCCTGTAAAAATAATTTAAAGTCAGCACTTACTTTAAAGACTGACTTTAAGAGTGCTATAAGGACAATGATCTCGTGACACAAACTGATTATAAAATGTCAAATATACTTTACTTCAACTTTTATTTGTTGAAATAGTACTTGATGTATTTATATATATAGTATATTGTATTGTATTGTATTCAGATCTTTGAACAGTGGGTCGATTAGAATAATTTGGATAACCTTGTTGGTTTATGTACATGTCCAAATAATTGTCTTTATTTCAGTGATGAAACAATAGCACTAACCATGGAGGATGACTATATATATGTATACAAGCAATAAAAACATTTTGAAAATGAATCTAGATATGCCAACAATAAACTACAGAAACAAGGTAGGAAAATGAATATACTAATCCATATAATAAACAATCCATACATTATAATCAAGATGTGTTCTTTCTGTTGTCGTAATAATTCATATTTTCAAATTGTCTAAGTATATTTGTCTGAGCAAGTCCCAGAAGTGTACAGTTGATTATAATTAGTTTATAGGAGATTTGTCTGTGTGAATGAGTGTGTTATAATTTGATACTTAAAGATCTGACTTCATTACCTGTATTTGAGATAAAGATCAGTTATACTCTGTCCGAGTTGAGTTGAGCCCTTTATTAAAAAAAGGAGTGTTATGCATGGAATGTAGGGTGAGGTATTTTATCATCTACTTTATCCACTTCACATTGAAGTACATTTTAATATGATTCATTACTTTTTCACGTGAACGTCACGCGAATACACCACGTGTTCATTAAAATGCGAAAGAAAAGAGAAGCAAAGGAGGTTGTTGCAAATGTCTATAAAATCCACAGATGTCGATTTCTTAAAGAACTGCTGATGCCACAGGAGTTTCATGTGCCAGCATCAATAGGCTACAGAAAAAGAAAGTTGAGACTGTTTGTTGAAAGGTTATTTTCAGAACCACGGTGGGTTTATAGCTGCCTTAAATCGCAAAAAACAGTACTGATTATTATTTTAATAGTAATAATTATTGTAATAGAACATCTGTTCACATAATTAAAAACTGAATTACCACTTGACACACAGTTGACTTCTCAAGGTGATAAGTGTTATTCGAAGGTGTGGAATTTGAAGTATGACGAAAGTATGCCATTAAAAATGTATGGACTTTATAGTTTGCTACTTTCTCGTAGCACTAGAGAGCCAAATTTTATATACATATATATATAGCGCATTTGCAAGCTGAACAGATTAGTGCAAATTCCATGCGGATAGTACGTGAAACGACAAAGTTATTTACATGTCTGGGTAGCTCAACTCAACTCGGACAGAGTATAGCAGAGACTTATTTAAAGATTGTCTGAGTTATCTCATTATTGTAGTGTTGTTTGGTATACCAAAACTAAAATTAAAATATCATTTAGTAAGGAGCAAAATATTTTAGTATACTAACTAAAACTAAATTAAAATTGACTACCTTAATAGTACTAAAATTAAAACTAAAGCTAAAACTAAACTTTAAATTTTTTTGATAATTCTATTTGTTGACCTTATTGTTTATTGCTTTTGGCCTATGAAATCTAACAACATATCAAGATCTGGTTATAAGGAAATTTTAATTTGTAGCTGTCAATAGCTGTAACTACATGTAGCTAGTTACATTAATTGCCATCATATATTGTTTAAATATGGCTGATATTCTGTCAAAATCAAAGATACTGTGCTAAGCATCTATCTTGAAGAGTTTAATTTCAGGTATAGATCTATTTAAAATTGCTGTATATGAACTTGTTTTCATTATGACACAAATTAATTAGTCTTACAAAACACATAAAGCATTTACTAAGTTAGTTACAGTGAACAAATTTGACAATATCTTATCCAAACTTTGAGTACTCCTTTGAAACAAGTCACTAAATTAACTAAAACTAAAAGAAATCTTCAGACACTACTGAAACTGAAATTGAAACTAACATTCTTACATATGTATACTAAAAATATACTAAAACTAAAACATTTTATCATGCTAAAATAACACTATTGATTATAGTTTTTACAATTCTTTATAATTATATGTACAAGTTTTAGCTCTAATCACTGGCATCTTTATGTAGTTTCCTAGTAACTACAATTAATATTTAATATATTATTGTAGTTAGTTAACTTTTGAGACCTTGGTTGTAATCAAATAACATAGAGTAAACGGTAAATTATCGGCCACGCCCATCAATCGGACGAGCTTGCACTACCATAGCACATCCTCCAGATATTCTTTTACTATTGCTAGGCAGAACTTAAAGAAGCAATATGGTATCCACGATATTGAAATGAAATAGCTCTGGATGCCAGCAATAAACGCTTTCAAAGCCTAATTTTCGGACTGCCCCTTGTTCGGACAAAAACTCCAAATGACGGACATCGACATTCCTCTCGCAAGGAAAGAAAGAACTTCACGGTTGCTACCATCAGCAGGTAGGAATCTCATTGCACTATAACAACAGCAAACAATAATAACTCCTTTTCACTGGGCTTCTTCAAAATCAGCACTACTTTGCAGGCATCTACCGTGGCCAATGTTCAGACACCCGCTGTACGGACAGAAAACGTTTTTTTTTCCTGTCGATACCACTAGGAATTTCAACACAGAGACGTTAGAACTACTCATAGGTATTATATAAAATGTAAAAAAGCAAGCAAATACCAAGCATAGCTACTGATTTTAATTATACCCCCACATTTACTCTAATAACGTTTATTTTCCTCAAAAAAATTAATATGTAACATTATATAGTCATAACCATAATCAACATAGTAATTGAGCTAATACATCATTCACATTTCTTACAAATAAAAACAAAACTCTCAGACTTGGCTTTCTGGTGTGGTATAGACACACAAATGCAATGCATCCATTCTTGACAACGTGAACACATAATCCAAGAAGTAGCACGAGGATGAGTACAATTATCACTAAGACAACAATCTAACACATCAAAAATAGTATGAAGTTACTAAAAGTTATTACCAGTATCACTAGTATCTCTACGAGTTCCAGTTCCATTACTTGTTACAGTAGTATAAGTAGCTCCTAATGTTACAGTTACATAAACAACATTATTATCAAAGTTATTACCTGTCTCAGGATTACTCTTTTGTCCTCTACGAGTTCCAGCTCCATTACTTGTTACAGTATCAGTGGCTCCTAATGTTACAGTTACATATACAATATTATTATCTAGTTATTAAAAGTATTACCTGTCTCGGTATTACACTGTAAAAATTGATTTGTTGATTTAACTAATATATTATTATACAGGTTGCATGTAGAAAAATTAGTGTAATATAAAAGTAAACGTAACATTGTTTTTACTACTAATGCAATACAGCTGCACAAACAGTAGTATATTAGTAATAAAAACAGTGTTACATTTACTTTCACATCATATTAAGTTTATTACATATAACCTGTATAACAATATATTAGTTAAATCAACAAATCAATTTTTACAGTGTACTCCTTTGTCTTCTACGAGTTCCAGTTCCATTAGTTGTTACAGTAGTATAAGTAGCTACTAATGTTATAGTTACATAAACAACATTATTATCAAAGTTATTACCTGTCTCAGTATTACAATTTTGTCCTCTGTGAGATCCAGTTCCATTACTTGTTACAGTAGTATCAGTAGCTACTAATGTTACAATTACATAAACAATATTAGTATCTAGGCATTAAAAGTTATTACCTGTCTCAGTATTACTCCTTTGTCCTCTATGAGTTCCAGTTTCATTACTTGTTACAGTATCAGTGGCTCCTAATGTTACAATTACATAAACAATATCAGTATCTAGTTATTAAAAGTTATTACCTGTCTCAATATTACTCCTTTGTCCTCTACGAGTTCCAGTTCCATTACTTGTTACAGTATCAGTAGCTCCTAATGTTACAATTACATAAACAATCTCAGTATCTAGTTATTAAAAGTTATTACCTGTCTCAGTATTACTCCTTTGTCCTCTATGAGTTCCAGTTTCATTACTTGTTACAGTATCAGTGGCTCCTAATGTTACAATTACATATACAATATTTAATAATTAGTATCTAGTTATAACCTGTCTCAGTCCATTGTCCTCTCTGACTTATAGTAGTGCAACCTAAAAGTAGTGAAATGTTAACATAAAGGATTATATTCTTACTTTTTTCTTTTTTCTTCGGCTTTTCTTCTAAAATCTTTTGTTTTTCCTTTTGTTTACGCTGATGCTCAATTTTTCTCTCTTCTTTCCGCTTCAAGGCTTCTGTTTTTTTCTTTTCTTTCTCATTAATTTCCTTTCTACATTCTTCACTGGTCAACACACGTGCACTTGACTTTGCTGTAAATTTTGAAATTACTCGTTCAGGAGGCATTGCAGCAATTAGCTTAGACACTACTGAATGAGATGAAGGTTGTAGAACTGGTGGAGATGAAGGTGCAGATGCTGTTGCCCTATCCTGAAGTGACAACCAATAATTGTATCTGGGATCAGTTTTGATGTCATATCCTTCTGCCTTACGTCGAGAGAATCTCACTATCTCATTGTGAGTAAAAGATTGGTGGACAGTGTCAGAAGACTGTTGATAAGAACTAGAGTCATGGTACAGTAATGACTCTTCAAGAGCTGTATAATCATTTTCTGACTCAACAGACATTGACTCATCACTTTGAACATTGTGATAAGAAGTTAAGACAGGAGTAATACCAGTAGCTGGTGATTGCACTGAATGGCGAAGAGAAGTAAACAGTGGAATAAACTTCAGACCAGTTCATTCACACATGGTGGGGTGCTTGGGTAGACTCTTGGTTAATACTTTGAACCTAATGAAAAGAAAATAATAATAAAAGCTTAATAATTTGCATACCTGTCAATTCGGTAAACACCAGTAACCCTAAAACCAGATATAATATTGTGTGGAGTCATTGCTTTCATCCAAGCATGATTAAACAACAGAGAGAATTGATATCGAGTTACAACTTTGCCAGGATTATCAACCATGTATGAATGACACTCCTCTCTCCATGCTTTCTTCAGTGGACCAAATACATCTTTATCTAAGGGTTGAGTCTTATGTGTACTATGTGGAGGAAGACAAAACACAATAACTTGCTCTTCTGCTGCTTTGTTGACAAACACTGGTGAAAAATGACTAGAGTACCCATCCATGAGAAGAAGCAGTGGTCGAGCAGGAGAAGCATTAACCAAAAAGTGGCTAGTAAACCACCACTCAAAAATTTCTCCATCCATCCACCCACTGTCACTAAGACCATACATGATCCCGGGGACCTCTCCATGTGTTAAGTCAAGTATCAACGTCTTTCTATCAAATATGACAAGTGGTGGTAAAGCGTACCCACCTGCATTACAGCAGGATAATTAAGTTATTTGATTCCTCTCAGAGCTAGTGACAGATGATGGGTGCTTGTACCCTTTTTTTGCTATTACCTTTGGTAGTTTTGAATTTAATGGGAACCCTAATTTGTCTAGATTAAAAATTTGGCATGGTCATTCATTTATTTCGGCTTCATATATAGTTTTTTCTAGAAGATCAAAAATAGTTTTCAATATTTACATCTGATGCTCCTGTTATACGACAATGAGTGAGTGTTTCTGGATTATGAAGGACAACATCTTTGTGTCTTGACTTAAAAGATTTCCACCAGCTTGAGGTTACAGTTACATTAATACCCTTCTTATTAACTACTGCTTGAACAATTTCAAGTGTTGCTTCACAGTACGTGAGTACCCAACTGAACTCATACCTGATAAAAAGGTTACAAGCTCTTCTTCTTCACTTGGAGTTAAATAAGCCTTTGGGGCACTCTTTGCAACAAATACTACCCTACCAGTGACATAATCATGTAAGGTTGAACGTGGGATACCATATTCTTCAGCTGCTCGCCTAACAGACATACCATCATGTATAGCATCACATGCTCTTCTTAAGTTGTCACTAGTCCAGTTTCTATTGGTCTGAGGTCGGGCAATGTCATTCTTAGTAAAAACAGTATGTGATGATATACATGTAGATCTGAATATACGTTCATTTAAAGGGCCAGATGACATGCTGCAAAATAGATATAATAAGTTTATTAAAATTACATCATTATCATACGCTTGTTATTTTTAACACTTAAAAGGAAATAAAGAGACAAAGTAATAATACAGGCTGAAGGACTATTCTGTTAGGAGATTGAGGTTTTAAAGAAACTAGGCTTCATAGGTTACATGTCATTCTATTAGTGTAACTTTACACATGCATGTAACACTAATTATAAGTTACTAGAAATCCTTTGAAACTTAAAAATCACAAACATAGGAGGCTGAAGGGGGGGGGGGGCTGGAGGGGCTAGAGCCCCCCCAAAATATTTTTGTTTGCTACTTAGCCTACAAAAAAAACTAAGTTAATCTTATAGGTGTTGATGAAACTGTCAAAACTTGCATTCTTTGACAAGTTTAAGTGTTAATAAATTAATTAATGTATCTTCCTGCAATGCTCTACATGTGCTATACATGTGTATTTTAATTACTGTGGCCATCTTATACATTAGCAGCTGCAACAGAGTACATATTGCCATACTAGACTAGTGTACCTGCAGTGACTTGGGCAGACTGGGCTAGCTAACTGAAATGGCTAAACGAACAAGGCAAGCTACCTTACTTGATATTTTGCCAAAAAAGATGAAGAAAAGTGATGCTCCATCCATTGAAACACTTGCAGAATCGGATATTGAATTGGTCTGCAGTGATACAGGTGCAGACTCTGAAGATGACTCATGTAAGAGAGATGTTGAAAACGATAAAAGTCATAGTGCCAGTACTTCATCTTTGAAGGACTCCTCAGGTATCTTCCAAGGTAACAATCCAGTATCTCACAAAGAATGTGACTCTCTGTGCTGTGTGGATATATCACAACCTTTTCAGCCAAAGGATAAGTAAACCATTTTGAGTATGGCAAAAGATAAACGTAATTTCATGGTAGACTGGTACAAAAAGTATCCTTGGCTAACTGTGTGCACATCTCAATGTAAAGTATTTTGCTTTTATTGTAAACTCATTGAAAAACAAAACATGTTAACTTTTAGCAAAAAAAAGGAAATGACATTTACAATGCATGGCTTTAATAACTGAAAAAAGCTCTTCAAAGGTTTAACAACCATGAACACTGTAGTGCTCATCAAGAGGCAGTCATGAAGTGGCAATTAGCTAAGAAAACTGAGTCATCTATAGGTGTACAGTTGAGTACTGCACACCAAAAGCTTCAAGCAAGCCGAAGACAAGCTCTACTAAAGCAGCTTTACGCTCTTAGGTTTCTCCTACGCCAAGGGATTGCAATATGAGGACACACAGAGGCTGAAGGTAATCTTCAGCAATTGCTAAAAGCATGGACTTTTGATGATTCTAACATGAAATCCTGGCTAGAAGCTAACAAGTATTTGTCCCATGTTATTGTGAATGAGCAGATAACAATGATGGGTCTAAGTGTCCTCCGCTCATTACTTGCAAGTATCAAGAAATGTTCTCCATCTTGGTATTCAATCATAGGAGATGAAGCTACCGATGTTGTAAACAGGGAACAACTTAATCTTTCCATCAGGTGGGTAAATGATGATTACGAGGTCAATGAAGATCCTGTTGGGCTATTCTCTGTTCCAGATACCACATCAAATACTTTAACCAAAGTAATTCAGGACATGCTGAAACGTTGTAGCCTCCCCTTATCACTTTGTAGAGGCCAGGCATATGATGGTGCAGCAAATATGCAAGGTAAAAGGAATGGGGTTGCCACCAAAATCCATAAAGACGTTCCTGCTGCAATTGCTGTCCATTGCTTTGCCCACTTCCTTAATCTCTGTTTGCAGGATGCTGGAAGAAAGCTGGTATTCCTTTGCAATGCTCTTGACACAGTCAAACAGATTGCTAAACTTATCAAATTTTCACCAAAAAGTTCACATCTATTTTCTGATAAGTTAGCACAATCAGAGAACAGTGGCATTACCATCAAGCCTCTTTGCCCCACCCGTTGGACAGCAAGAACTGGAGCCATTGAAGCTGTCCTGAAAGATTATTCTATTCTAATGGAGACCATGGAAGAAATCAATCACACAACTCATGATGAGTATGGGCTCAAAGCAGGTGGTATATTGAGCTTATTGGAAAAATTTGACATGCTATTTTGACTTAAACTTGGATATCTTGTTTTTGGAGCCTCTGAATCTCTCTCAAAAAGCTTGCAGGCAAAAGATACATCATTGCAAGAAGCTTTGGCTGCTGTCAATTCATGCAAATCATTCTATAGGCGACAGAGGACGGATGAGGCTTTCAACCATTTCTATGATGATGTGGTTAAATGTGGTGAAGACTTAAATATTGATTCACCTCGTTTACTGGGTGACGGTAGTCTACCACACCAGTTTTCAACACCTAAAGAATACTTCAGGCAGCAGTACTTTCAAACATGTGACTTACTACTGCAAGAATTAGAGAACCGGTTTTACCAAAGTTTACATCCAGTTTTGGCTTTGGAGTCTCTTCTGTTAAAGGCTGCTAATGGTCAGTGTTTTGAAGAGCAATTGCAGACAGTTAGAGAATCTTGTTACAGTGGTGAGTTTAATTTTGATGATTTAAAGAGACACTTGTTGCTTCTGGTAGACATATTAAAGCAGGGAACACCAAGTGTAAAGGAAGTAACAAGTATTCGCACCATATGTGACGCAATGAACTCTCAACCAGTTTTTAAGTCAATGCTCCATGAAGTACACAACTTACTCAGACTATATCTCACAGTCCCTATATCTTCTGCGACTGCAGAACGAACATTTTCAGCACTGAGACGAGTTTTGACATATTTGCGGGCCACAATGACGGAAAAACGGCTTAACAATTGTCTGGTCCTTCATGTACATAAATGTATAACTGATGAGTGTGATCTTGTTAAAATAGCTAAGGAGTTTGTTATGGTAAATGATGAACGAAGGAAATATTTTGGTACATTTTAAATTAATGATTGTGATTATATCAAACATAGTTTCTGCATTATGGGTACATTCGTGTCTGCATATTCATCACATAATTATGGTGTGAGCCCCCCCAAAATATAAGTGCCTCATCCACCTATGACAAATTAATACTTGACTCAGCCAGCATGAGGTAAATGATTTACTGAGCATGCTCAGTATGAAGGTGGAGTGAACAAAAGCTAAAAATCAGGCTATGTTTGGTATTTGCTTGCTTTTTACATTTTATATAATACCTATGAGTAGTTCTAACGTCTCTGTGTTGAAATTCCTAGTGGTATCGACAGGAAAAAAGAAAAGCGTTTTCTGTCCGTACATCGGGTGTCTGAACATTGCCCACGGTAGATGCCTGCAAAGTAGTACTGATTTGAAGAAGCCCAGTGAAAAGGAGTTATTATTGTTTGCTGTTGTTATAGTGCAATCACATTCCTACCTGCTGATGGTAGTAACCATGCAGTTCTTTCTTTCCCTGCGAGAGGAAGTCTATGTCCGTCATTTGGAGTTTTTGTCCGAACAAGGGGCAGTCCGAAAATTAGGCTTTGAAAGCTTAATTTTTCAGAATATATTTACATAATCAGGACATAATACAGTTCTAAATGTTTCTCTTACTTCATTATTCTTTTCCCTAGTATTGATGTCCTCTTTGCTTTCCTACTAGAGGTACTTACAACAGTGATCAATATCTATTTAGAACAAGTGCCCATCGATGTTTAGTTTTAGTAAAAAAGTAAGTGAAGTTGTGTAGGTGCATAATTATTGAACACACCTCCCAATAAGTTTAACAACTTCAGTAGTACCAGCCATCTCTTCAGCTTGAGCTTGTGTGTAAATATCAACTGGAGCATCAAGAAGGGTGTGTTTATTAGGAAACCTAGAGTTCATATAATATTTCTTCATTGAGCTAACCAAATTAGGGAGCCTCACCCAATCTTCTTCTTTTTCTGAAGAAATTGCAGAAGCATGGCAAATAAGATTATGTGTCTTTAAGCTACTAGGATTAAGACCAACCAGTGCATACATTCCTGCCTTTAGTGCTTTCTCTGAGGCTTCATGAGCTAGAAACAATACTTGACAAGGTAAAGATGAATGAATAAGACTGCTCATAGCCTTTACATCAGATTCAACTTGTCTGAGCCATCTTTTGGCTCCCTCAAGGTAACTGTTTGGCTGTAAGTTAAATATCATTTTTCAATTAGAATCAGTTTCTTTAGTATGTTCCTCTGGTCTAGTTTGATCATGTTCATTTCTTTCTCTTGAAATTCTATTACTTCATGTAAATGATGTATTCCTAACATAATCATCCCAGCCATTATAGCAATATGTCCAATGAGATGGATGTGGTGTGGAATGTGGGTTTTCCTGAGCCAGATTAGGACCTTTAGTCTTCCTTGATCTCCTTGAATATCTATCCTTCCATATAGACGTTTTCCTACCATAGAAATTCCAATCATTGTAGCAGTGTGTCCAAAGAGATGGATCCATTGTCAAATGTGATATTTCTTGAGCTAGGTCAGGATCCTCTAGAGGCAGTCCTAATTTAAGTCTCTCAGTTGGTCTTTATTTTCAAGAGTGTTGAACATTATGGTAAAAAGAATTTTTACCTTCATGAATACAAGGCTACATTCTAACATAACTATACTACTATCCTGGGAGTGAGTTTACGGGAAATTCTATTTACATGTGCTTTATACAGCTGGTTATACTTTCCTATACTCTATAAACATCACTGTCACAAATATTTCCACTCTCTAGTCCAGAAAATTATCAATATGACCAACAGGAGCATATAAATATGATTTTAGTATTTGTCATGTATAATACAATTTATAATATACATTAAACTATTATTTTTGCACTTACTTTATCTTGGTAAGTGCTTTCACTAGACTTTCAACAATGTCTCTGGTTACAGATTTTAATGTAATAATAATAAAAAGTAATCTTTCAACGAATGTGTACAGTCAACATTATAAAGTATTTAACTTTCAAAGAAACAATAAGTTTTTGTATAAAGTAGCAGAGATTTATATTATTAAATGCACATATTCTAAACAATATATACAAAACTACAGTTTGTTTATTAGATAAATAATTATTATAATTTATTGAAAACACCTCCTAATAAGTTTAACAACTTCTTCAGCATTATCAGCCATTTCTTCAGCTTGAGCTTGTGTGTAAACATCCACTGGAGCATCAGGAGGAGAGTGTTTATTGGGAAACCTGGAGTCTAGGTAGTAATGCTCCATTGAACTAACCAAGTTAGGAAGTCTCATACAATCTCCTCCTTTTTCTGAAGAAATTGCATTAGCATGGCAGACAAGATTATGTGTCTTTAAACTACTCTTATTAAGACCAACCAGTGCATACATTCCTGCCTTTAATGCTTTCTCTGAGGCTTCATGAGCTAGAAACAATACTTGACAAGATAAAGTGGAAGGTGCTTCTTTAAGATAATTCATAGCCTTTAGGTCAGATTCAGCTTGTTTTAGCCATCTCTCTGCTTCCATAGGATTTTGCTTAGGTTGCAAGCTATCTATCATTTTCCATGCATCATAATCCTTTGTACTATCTTCACTCTTCCTTGCTCTCCTTGAATGACTATCTCTCCACGTAGATATTTTTCTAGCGTAGACATCCCAATCATTATACCAGTGTGTCCAACGAGATGAATGAGGTGTAGAATGCGATATTTCTTGAGCCAGGTCAGGATCCTCTAGAGGCAGTCTTTCTTCAAGTCTGTCAATTTGTCTTTTTAAGAACTTAAATACATCTTCATATAGATCATGTTCATTAGGATTAGCTTTGTCAGGATGACACTTGAGATATAAACATTTAATTGCTTTTCTCTTTTCAACTTCATTGTTAAGTTCCCAAATGTCCTTCAATTCCTTAAATATTTTTCTCCTAATTTCTAACAACTTCTGAGAGTCTGCAACCTGACTCACTTGAGCTATAGCACCATCTGAGTCTGCTGGTACTAGTTCTTGACCTTTATGCTGTTTTTCTGACATGTTTGGTATCAACTTGTAAAGGTCTAGTGTAGATACGTCTTGGAGTCCATGTTCACTTTCACCTACAATGATCTTATATTTCTTTGCTAATGGATTATCAGACTCATCCATTAAAGGATGAAGAACAATAGCATAGATAAAGTAGTCCTCTGTAATCTCATATCCTACCCATTCTTCAGGATGAAATATGTGATAAATATCTCTGTCTAAAGACAAAGTGATGTCATTTGGTATTTCTTTACCAAGAGAAACAGTATTGTCACTGGTGACAGTGATATTTTCAATGTATTGAGCCTCTATATTATACTTCTCAAGAATTGGCATCAAGTCATTTGGACATTGAATTTCAAGGCATTCACAAACTGCCATTACAGCATTAAGGTAAGTTGTTAAATTTACATTGTGAATGCGAGCCACTTCAATACAAAGAGTGTTTGCCAACTGTCTTCGTAAAGAGTAACTTGGTGCTCCATTGATATCGACAAAAAGAGTATAATTATCATCATCATTCTGAAGCAAAAACTGAACTTTCATAGTACCAATGTGATGTTCAGACATTAACAAAATCTTTGATCTAAGGTCTTGAATAACAACCACAGATACAGATTTGATCAATTTTGTAAGAGTTAAAGTGAATTTGTTAATAACTGTGTCATCAACTGTCATCATAGTACTTTTATAATAAGTTGACAATATTTTTGGCAGTACCTCAATTAATGAAGGTACAAGAGCTTTTAATTTCTGGAAATAAACAAAGAGTGGACTATTATCGTGACATTCACAATGAATAAGGATTTTCTCAGTACAGCAAAGAGAAAGTCCTTTAGGCCTGACATCCTTTGGTAGTCTCAGACAAATATTCTTGTTGTTAGTAATAGTAGATAATGTGACCATTGATTGCATGGACACAACGGAAGGTTTAGTATCAGATGGAAGCTGAAACAGTGAGTAAGGTGTATTAACAAAAGTCAAATCTTGACCTTTATAACGATCCGAGTCAATGAAGACGAGACTAGTGGAATCTTTCAAACAATATTGGTTATTTTTTGAGGCAAGCAATGCTGGTAAGTATAGAGGTTTAATCACTTGAGGTATATGAATCACTTTGAGAAGTTCATACAGTTTCACGATAACTTTTCGCACACAAATTTCACTGTTTGGATCAAGTGCACAATCATTAAATTGTAAATATATCGTTTTCAGTAAATGTTGTATGTTTGCAATACTGATGTTTTGACACACTCCAATAACGTCAAGCTCTTCATTGACAATATTCAAGCAGGTTGGTAGACTATGAAGATATGGAAACAACTCTTTATCTTCAGGTGACAGGTACCTCACTACTTGTATAGGTTTTACAAGAACTGGTTGTTTTATATAATATTCAGTATTAGAGCTACTAGCATGGACTGGAATACAAGGTATCATTTGAAGGTTCTGCAGAAGATCGTTAGCTTTCTTCTGAAAGAGATACTGTAGGCACTTAACTATGACATCAGTAATGGTAAGTGTGTCTTGATCTTCGGTATCACAAATGTACTTTGGATCATACTTATTGAAAAGTTTGAAATTTGCTAAACCTGTTTTAGAAAAATTGAGAATGTTTGTGTAGACATCATTAACTTCTGGACTTGTTGTCACTCCAAGTTTTTTGAGAAAGTTGTCATACTCTTGTTGTTTGAGATAATCCATATTTGGTAAAGACACTACTGGTTTAACTGTCCATACTAAAGGTGCACTGTCATATGTAAAAGCTTCATTCAACTTAGTCAGACCAACGTTTTGTTGTGGAAAATAACAAGATGGTTGGTAAGGAGCTTTGATCCATCTTAAGTTATTTAAAGAATCTACTTGAACAAAACTAATATTGCCAATTTCAGCAATGTAACGGTCATTATTATGCCATTCTTGTGCTGACTTTGAAAATAAGTAGTTGACTAGGACTTTGGATGCTTTCACAAGATCAGAGTGTAGGCCTTGTGACACAAGTTTGCAAAACCTTTCAAATTCAGTACAAGTAATGGTAACTCTGAGTCCAAGCCCACGGAAGAATTTTAACCAATCATATTTCTCATATTCCTCAGGAACAAAATCAAAATAAGTAGGGAATAATGTGAAAATAGAAGCTGTGTGGTCTGAAAAGTTTGCAATTGAACAAAGAACTCCACTCTTTGATTCTAAGCATTTTAATGCTTTTAATTTATTTAAAAATGTGCTTGCAGCATTTTCCCTTTTTTCACTTTCATATATAATATCTCGATACATATTATTTTTAATGTACCTCAAGTGCTCCTCCCTTTCCTTTGACAACAATTGACAAAATCTTGGAAAGATTATGTCAGCATAAATATCTTTTCTGTCTAGTTCCTGACCTCCAAGACTTGAGATATCACTACAAAGAGTTTTCCATGGACCTCTGGGATCAAGAAAGACTATCCTATCTATTGGTGCCCATGTTTCATAACCAGCTTTACAAAATCCATTTGCTGGCCAAAGAAAAACTTTCTTACCACAAATACTTGTTAAATTTCCACTTATGGTCTCAAATAAAGGTAATGATGTGATATAAAAAACACCATTACCATCATATCTGAAGTTAATTCTGCTGAAGTACTGAAATAAAATGTGAATTGTCTCCTTTGGATCTTTTACATTACTCAGGATGTCTTTTCTGGCATGCATATGAAACAACACAGCAAGAACTCTATTATAATTGGTCATCTGAGGACAATATTTCTTGCTCTCATTACTAATTTCTGAGTTCAAGATAGGAATGCCAAAGAAAATAAGCTTTTTAAAGGCTTGTGTGAAATCTAACTCAGTAACATCTGATGGAGTCACAAGAGGAAGAATTGGAGAACATGTCCTGTAAAGAGTTTGACTTGAACTTGGTATTAATGCCCATGACTTAAGAAGGTCAGTTTGATGGTGTTTGAAGACTTGATCCTCTGTTATACATACCCAGAGCTCCTTTAATATTTCTTCATTGAGAACAGTATTGTAATTAACTACTTCATCATTTTCAAGGATAGGATCATAATTTTCTCTCATCATATTATCAATGATATTGAAGGGCACGTGTTTTGAAGAAAGAAAGTGAGAACTACATTGGCTGGGGAATTTATCCAAAACCTTTGGATGTAGAAACAGTGAAGCTGTATTGGTAAAAAGATGGGAGAACTTGCTACGTAAAACCTTGCTGTGTTGATTAAACAGTCTCAATTTACCATCAGCTGTCACCAGTAGTGGATAACCAAAAGGGCGATGTGGGAATAAATATTGTTCTACTGAGCGTTTAACAGAAATCTTCAACAGATGTTCTAGAAATATACAAAAGTTCTCTATTGAGTTAAAAGGAGTCTCTTCTATTGAGATAGGGTAACTACTAATGATATGAGAATAAAATTTAGTGTAGTAATCGTACACAGACTCAGTGTTGGCTATGGCTGGATTAAATTCTTCTAGGTGGTTATATAGGTCATGTGGAGCACAAGTCAGTATCATACCAATATTTCTTAGAATTTGCTCTAATTTTTTGTCCATCTTAGTCTTGAAATATGCTTGTCTAATGAGATTATGATCATTATGGAGTAAATGCCATTTAACATAGTACAGAGTTTCATGTGAGTTGGGAAAAACTTCAGATGCTAATACAGGTACATTGGCAGACCATAATTTTTTTAAAACTGAACAACCCAATCCATTCCAATCTTCTTTAGTGGATTCTCCTTGGAAAGATTTGGTCATTACTAGTTTTTGTGAGAAGGCTGTGTGGTCACTTTTTAGACCTAGAGACATATTTGTCATAGCTGAGTTTGTTCTCTCTAGTGGTTTACCTCTTCTAAGATAAAATGGATAGAGATTATAGTAACAATTAACTGCTGTAAATAGATCATCAAGTGATTGATAACCTTCTAGATTAACATAATAGTCTCTAGCTTGTGTCAAAAAATGGACATAAGAAGAAGCAATAGCCTCAATGAGAAAACAATTCCAGTTTCTTTGACTGTCATTACTTCTGTCACTATTCCAGAGAGAACGACGATTGCTACTGAGAGCAAACTGACCATTAATGTGGACAGGAACACCAGTTTGGACTGGAAGAGGAAGAAAGCAAAACAGTTTACCATTTAAATGCTCATGATGCTGGATTGGTGCTGCTATGCCATGTTTGGGAAGAGTTTTATCAATATACAACCAATTCTGAGAACAATTTTGGAGGTCCCCAACACCTTGTTGTATTAGCCATTTCTCTTCAGTTATATCTGTTTTGATAGTCAAAGGATATGTAACAACTTGAGGTTGTTTTGACTCCTTAAATTTACTAAAGATGTCATGAAGACTGCTACGAGCATGAAGAGCTGAGTCATCTAAATGTACTTTATAGCTAGTCTTACATTGGAATTCACACGATTCACCATCAATTATGTAGAACTCAAACTGAGTTAAATGATTCAAAAAGAGTAGGGCATCTTTTGTTTGACACATCCAATTCACAACTTTTCCCTCCATGACTTCAGAAGTGAGTGGTTCAGTTGACTTCTTTGCATCTATAATTTCAGAGGTTTCAATCTGTTCAATTGTAGACCTCAATGGAAACCGAAACAGAGAGCCTTTCTTAAGACATGATAATTGTTTAGGAAATAAGTCTTGCAAGTATGCACTCTGTAGATCAGACATATTGTTCCAAAAGTTATCATCAACATCATATTGTCTTCCAGGACAGATCTTATCAGCTCCAGGAACATAGCGACAATGAGGATCAAACACACAGAGGATGTTACCTCGTGTGATAAAACTAGGACAATCTGTTACATGATATACCACATTAAAACCAATACCAAACTGACCAATGGATTCTGTGTCATCTCGTTTTGACCCAAGACCTAGTTTTTGTATACCCTCTAGATCTTTATCAGTGAAGTCGCTGTCATTCCAGACTAATAACGCAGGACCTTGGAGCTCTGCCCATCTTTCAGAAAGTATTCGGTTTTTTCCATGTGTTCTCTTGTCAAGTATGACATACATTTTTGTAGCCTTAGCATCATCAGCATTTTGCAATAATTCTTTAAGAAAAGTGACATCTAGTGGATAATCATGTAGAATGTTCTTGATTCTCCAAGTAAGTTCCTCTCTTTGACCAAATACCGAGCCTGCAAAGTGTCGTGAGAGTGGAGAAACAAAGTTTTCAAGATATTTACTTCTTGTAAGTTTTACACCAAAAGCAAGAGCTTTTTCTCTTATTAACTTAGAATGGACATAGTTACAGTCTTCAGCAGGTGGAAGCCAAGGTGCATCATTGAATGATAGTTCTTTAACTGGTCTGAGTATATAATATTCATCAACAAGAATGACTTCATCAAGTTCTGTTACCTCTCCAGGTGCTGAATTTAGTTCTAATATTATGCAGTCTACAAGTTCGTAGTACTCAGAAGATAATTGCTCTGCTTTAAAGTCATTGAACATCCGTTGAAAAGTGTCTAATAGTTTGTGTTGGGTAAAAATATCTTTAATATCCAAAGCTTTAAGTAAGAAGTTATATTGAGACAGTATGCCTGGAAGTTGATAAAGATATGGTCCATTTTTCTTCCAGTGTTTAGCAACATTATTAGGAACAGCAAAACAAGATCCAGTCCAAATGAATGGCTTAATTTGAAATTCTGTCAATCTTTCTTTAATTTTTGTTGACATTTGAGGTATGTTGTCAGTAACAAAAAAAGTTTCACTACCATACGTAATAGAAGGTGAAATGCCCTGCATGGTTTTATCAAAAAATTCATATATGTTACAACAAAGTTGAGATATTTCATTAACTACTTTAGTGTTTTGACACATCATCGGTTGAAAGGTATCAAGAAGACATTGGAAATGTAGCAGTACATCATCTAATGATGGTCTGGTTGGAATACCCAGTACAGTAAGTACACTGTGAGGAATATATCCACATCCTTCATTACTGATATCACTAGTATTTACTATGGCTTTCTGTGAGCCTACAAGTGCTCTAGCTTTTGATATATTCATAGATATGACTTGAGATGGACTTAATAAATGATGTTCTTCTCCTTTCCAAGGCAAAATGTAGTGATCTGGTTTTGAAACAATTGGAAGAAATTGAATACTTTTAAGTGTTTCAATTTCTGCTACAATTGTTTGTTCAGTTGAGGATGTACTGTTATGAATTTTTTCCTCAATGCCTTTAATAATGGATTTGACTCTGTTAAGAGCTTTACATTTATCTCCAGTAAATATAGTACCAATTGTCATAGCACTGTCAATAATTATACTCCAAGGTAAATTTGATGATATTAAACCAAGATTCCACATAGCATGACGATTTAAGCTGTTGCAATATAGAAGTGAAAAAGGAAACATCTTATCCTCCGGATCAAATAGATCTCCAAATGATGATGGATCAACAAGTTCACTAGTTAGTTTTAATTTCTTACCTTGTGGAGAAACAGGAATACATGGATTATTTTGAAGGTGTGGTTTTAATACTGAGCTTTGTTTTGATTGTGTCTGTTCAACTGCAATAGTTGATAACATAAGTGATAAAATTTCATTACGAACATCAACTGCTGAGTTAAATAAATTGATATTTAGAAAAAAACTACTTGCAAACTCATCCTCATTTATCACCTTTACTTCCTGCTGCTGTTGTAATTGTTGCATATAATAGTATGGCAAGAAAACCACAGGGATTTGAAGTATATTAACAGCTTTATTGATACAACTAAGTATGGAAGTTTCAGTTAAGCCTGCTTTATTGAATATACCAGGAGGAATGAACTTGCACTCAGATAATCTCAACCACTTGTTTACAGAAACAGAATGACAGAGTGTATTCTCTGATATCATCTTATACAAGGCTGAGCTCATACTCTCCCATGGATGTTTTGATTGTAATCTAGTGTCCAAAGGCCAAAGAGAATAAAACTCATACTTCAAAAGTTGACCTGATGTACACATAACTTGTAGAGTATTCAATAAACTACAATAAGCCTTTGGTATAGTAATTTCCATTAACATTTGGTTCCACCATTCTCTTGAATCAGAAGCTATTTCAGATGAACTAGTCCAGATACCACTTCTATTACTCATAACAGCAAAGTTAGCGCTTACATGTACAGGTAGTCCTGTACTAGGTACTGCTAATGGAAGAAAACAAAATACAGACCCTTCTATCTGTTTACAGCAAAAGGTGTCAGGTTCATCAGTATTAAAAAGTTGACAAGCTACAGATGATATACTAGACTGCGTTTGATCATCTGGCATACAAAGCTCTTCCTTGTGGTTTGAAACTAACCAATATTCCATCAGATCTATTTGCTTAGATCTCTTAGTAATGACACATCTAATGTCTTCTTGACTACTTAATAAGCTCATTTCAATCAATACTTCAAGTTTTGGCTCACTACTATCACTGTCAATTGAACTAAATGTAATTTTTTTTACATGTTGTAAAAACAGTAGTAACTTAGAACTATTATCAGCTAAGTCTTTTTTGAGTTGTGATATCATGTGCTCATTGTAGAGTGTAGAACTAATTTGACTGGGACTTCTTCTAAAAGGAAATCGAAACATAGTACCATTGTATACAGTAGAACCTTTAAAACCAAACAAGCCTTCATATGGTACTAGTTGTTGAGACTGAGATACAAACTTTGATAGGTACTTCATCTTCTTACCTGGTCTGTTCTCATTACGAACTATACCTTTAAGATACTGGAGAGTAGGGTCAAATATATAAAGCCACTCTCCACTCACAAATGAAGGTACATCAGAGATGTGATATACTGAACAAAAACCAATACCAAATTTACCAATCTTTAATGCTTTGTTAGCTTTTGTAGCACTAGCTAATTTGGTGATGTTTTCAAAGTCTTTATTTGTAAAAGAGCTATTGTTATGAACAACTAAAGCTGGACCATGACTATCAGACATTCCATTAAACAAGAGCTTTTCTGTTGTATGGTAACGAGCATCATAGAGAATGTTGATTTCTGTGGCTTCGGCATCATCAGCATTTTGGATCATTTCTTTAATAATAGTCAAACCATCTTTGTATTCCTTCAAAATATTACTAAGACGAGTGATAAGAGGTTCATGTTGACCAGCATCTTCAAATACATCATCTGTGATATCAAGATGATCACTGAGAGGATTTAGACCAAGTTGTGGAGCAAGATGAGCTACTCTATCATGAACTAACATATACTCTTCATCTGAAGTCATAGCAATGTTAAGAAGCATTGTGTTATCTGTGTAGGTCACTTTCTCAGTAGGTTGAAGCTGTGGGTATAGTGAATCACTCTGTACTGGTACTAACAATTCTCCATCATTCATTCTTGATGGATCATCTACTACCCAGTCTAATATTGCCTTTACTAATAACCATGCTTCTTCTGTGCTCATTTGTCCTTGTCTGTTTTTAATAGAATGGAGTACAGAAAGTATATGATTTGTAGTAATCTGTGGATGAATTCCACATTTAGAAAAAAGCTCGTTAAATTTTTGCAATCTGTTTGATAAAGTAAATACAAAAGGTTCTAGACTGTGTCTGAAGGTAGGATTACTTCTAATAGCTACCACACTGGAGCTGATGAACGTAAATTCACTTTCCATCCATATCCAATTCTCTATATCATCAAATGTTTCTTTGTTGCAATAAACTACATTATCTTGAAGGTAACTGTAGGTTTGATATGATAACTGATCTAATACATCTGACTCTATTTCATTTTTAACTATCTCTTTAAAATGAGCTACAACTGCACCTACTATAATTTGAGGAGAATTACAAAGAGTTTGTGCAATTTGTGGTGGTACATTTTCTACAAAAAGAGCTTGTGAACCTGCTATCATTGGTAATTGTGATAAGTGTATGTTTTGTGATAGGACTATTAATGAACTATATCTAGCTGATGCTAAATTCTGAAGAAACAACGAGCCCTTCCACTTTAAACAAGTAGGATAGTTTTCAGGAGGATCACTAACTATTGGCAACCAACAATAACTTTGGGCTTGAAGCACTAAAGCATTTTGTAGATTATCACATGTTTTTGGTAATGTTTGATCAAGGGTTTGTGGGTACTTGTTGAGATAGTGAAAAATTGTTGCTATTCTAGAAATGTTTACATCATTAGATGTAGCTAAACCTGTTTCTGAGTACACCTGAACACTAGTTATAATCTGTAGTATATCTGTCCCTGTGATAGAGGTAATAGACTTTAAACCACACTGTTGTAAAACATAGAGATGACAAGAAAACTCAGATCCAGGAAATACTGATTGGTCTCTAAATAACTCTTTTAACATAGCATCTTGAGGATCAAAAAGATTACATGGAGCTTGTAATACTGTTGATGAAGAGACTGGTATAAATGGCAAAGTTGATATGGCATTTTTGAATTCTTCAAATAAGCTGGGATATTTCCTTCTCATGTTATCAAACCTACCAAGTATACTTGTCATAAAAGGTACTACATTACTAATATTGAACTGTCTATTTCTAATCTGATTAAAGGAAATCATTAGAAGATACTCTATTTCATTCATGAATGTAACATGCTTAGACTGAGAAAGCTGTGTTAACAGATTCACTTCATTACCATCTCTACTAATTGTGAGAGGATCGAGGGTAAGCAGGTCTTTTTGTAACTCAAAAGACTCAATTTCTGCAATAGCTTTATGATCACAGTAAGATGTTTTAATAGAGTTGATGGAGTAACAACCTGTAGAGTCCTGAATGACACTAAATATAGGTAATGTACAGACTGTATTGATTCTAGCTACTGTGGACAATGTACTAGATGATAGAAATGTTTGTAAAGTTTCTGCTTCTTTATTAGACAACTTTATATTTCCCAAACTAAAGTCTTGCATTGCATCTAGTATATCATCTGGATTAAACTGGTATAAATATTGAGTCAGATGATGATGAACTAAATAAGGAAAGTCTCGAGCATTAGCTAGTTTAATACTGCACTTCTCAAGAACTGCTACTAATGTTGAACATACAGGGAAGTAAGGAGGAACATATACTATACCACCTTGTTTAGCTAAAGGCATTACTGAAAATTGGTCTGATGAGTGTTTTATTGGTACAATCTGCTTTTGATGGAATAAGTGCAATGCTTTATTATGTAGAAATTGCCAAAAAGAAACAAGTTGTTCATCAGACCAAGACTCAGGATTAGACTGTGCTAATAACTCAGCTACTTCAGGAACAGCCAATACTTTAAGTTGTGTTTGACCACTTTTGGCAAGCTCAATTAAATTTGAATGAATGGTTGGGTTATCAGAATAAACACTGACTAATATATGCTCTAAACCAGGTAGAAGGGTATGTGGAACACTACTACTACAAATATATGATGTAGTACTATCATATGAGTTATGAGTAGTTTGTGTAAACTGTACAAAGTCTCCATTGAGCAATGGAAGTAGTTTAAGACCAGAGAGATCATTATACTTGTGGTCACTGAGGCAGTAGTCAAGAATAGCAAGTTTATTCTGGCTTGATATAAACTCATAGGCACGTGAGTTACACTTAAGCTCCATTCTTACCAACGAAGGATTTAAAACATTTTTTTGGTATGTGCAATATTGCTGTAAAGCCATCCTTTGGTTATGGTCTACTTCAACAAGCTTTACTTGGCATCTCAAAATACACTGCTTGACAGGTTGGGGAACTACCACATCCTCATCTACAAATATTGATTCACTAATTCTAATCCATTGTCCTCCAAAAACTGGAGTGTACAAAACTTTATTGCTATGGAGAAGTTCCTTATAAAAAGGTCCTAACATATCATCCCAAGGTGTGCCTTTAACTTTATCTATATCTGGCCAACAACTATATACAGCAGTATAGTCACTAGGACACAGTTGTATCAACTGTGAAACTAACTCAACATAACAAGAAGGCAGACATTTGTTTACTAACAGTTTGTTCCAAGTACTTTCTTCATCATCTTTCCTTTCTTGCGCTTCCCATTTGAGAGAACGACGATTACTACTTACAGCAAAACTTCCATTAATGTGAACATTAAATGGAGCTCTGTCTTCAATGGGTAAAGGAAGGACACAAAATATACGACCACCATAACATGGTGTAGTACTAACTTTAAAAGCTGTTCCCACCCAGGGCAAAACATGCTGTTTCTCCGCTAATTGCATTACCTCTGTGTCCTCACTACCAACCTGATTAACTACTATCCATTCATGTTTACTGTGACCCTTATCATCATGTACTTCAATATTGAAGTGATCACTACTTTTAATAATTTTGCGCACACTACTCAGTGAATCAATCGTAAAAGTGGATTGTACATCACTGAGTAATTGTTGTTGTTGAGTTATGTGTTGAATGTAGGTATCAATATCAACACTTACTTTAAACACTGACTTAAGAGTGTTATGGATAGAAATCTCTATCACTTCAATGGAACAAACTGATCGAAGAAAAAGTAAAATGTATTTTGCTTCAGCTTTAAGGGAATCCAGTAACACTAGAAGCTTTGATATAGTATAGAGTTCTTTGGAAAGCTTTGATGGTTTGTTACGAAGTGGAAATCTAAAAAGGGTTCGCTTGCAAAAAGGTTCACTCTTTGAAAAACCACCAATATCGTTATAAGGATTTAATGTTTCTGCACAGTTTACTAATAGATCTTCTAAGTAATAGCCTTTACCAGACTCACCCTTCCATATATGTTCTTGTGGCTCTAGGAATCCACAGTAGTCCTCACTAACAATTACTGGAAGATCTGAATACAAATAAAATAATATTCATAAACTATAAATTTACTGGAACTTCCTCTCATGAATCTTATTATATTTCCATGAACAACTGTACTTACCAGTAATATGATAGACAGAGTTGAATCCAATTCCAAACTTTCCTACTTTGTGTGGATTCTTAGCTTTACCACTCTGATGTAGACTTTGTATACTATCCCAGTCTTCTTTCTTAAAAGGTGCATTATTATAAGACATTAAGGCTGGGCCATAAAATCGAGATAGTTCAAAATGTTTCTCAGTATCTGTCACTAGTCCAGGTGGGAGGGTCTGTAATTGACGGTAGTCCAAGAAGAATTTGACCTCAGTAGCTCCAGCATCATCAGCATTTTGAATAATTTCCTGAAGTGAAATGACCTTTCATATTATATGTACTTAATAATAGTTAGTTATTAATAATTATGTCACTACTTCAAATCACAGTTAGTAAATAACCTTTGTTATTTTAATTAACTGTAAAGTTACTAGACTAGAGTACATGCTACTGCCTTCTTTTTAGCTAGGCATAGATATAATATTATAGTTAAAATATTTTAGAGTGTAATATTACTTTGAATATCTGGCCACTGGGGTACTCTTTTAAAATATTCTCGATCATCTTGTACAATGGAGGTGGTTTTTGCCCGAATATTTGTCCTTTTAGTGAAGAGTTAGCCATGGTGGGCGGTAATTTGCAAACTAAAATCATTTGGCTTTAGTCCAATCCGCGTAGTGCCAGGTAATTTTATTCATGAGTTTTTGAAATCCCCATATGGAGCCCGCTCTCTGCTAAAAAATCCCCTAGTAGGAGATTAGGTATCAAGAGGCCACCAATGTCTACATACGTAATATAGAATTAAATTTTCACAGCGACAGTGATATACTGTGTAACATTTTTTAAAGTTGAATGTAGCTAGAGATGACAATGAAAAAAAGTACAAAAAGAAAGTGGGCATAATACATTGTATATATAACTCTATACAAATATAGAGATTTTGTTCCTTGCAAAAATAGTTTAGTAACTAAAAGATATGGTAGGCTACTTAGATGAGGATGTTGTATGGATTTGTATCTACAATAAATTATTCCTAACTTCTTTCTGTACATGTACTTGCATGAAATTTGATGAGTATTATATTATGGATACATAGTGTGCTATTTTTTGTATGTATTATTTAAAGATCTAGCTGCTTATGATGGATTTGTGCATTCATGATCATCCTAACTTTGTTTCTTTATTTTGGCATTGGTATCCTTACACCTGGTTCCCATTAGTTTTTAAAATGTTTTGATCATATTTGTTCCTATACTTTTTGCTGCTGTTTTAGCATATTCCATATTGCTATATATAAATCACAAATTAGTCGGTGGTATTCTGATATGGTAAAATGATAATAGCTGGACTTAGTTTAAGACCAAAAGTAAGTGAATATAGAAACAATGCACAAGTCGATAGAGAACTAACCCAACCACAGTGTTACACCACTAATAATCTCATCATGTGGTATAAAATATAATGAGGTTTACATAATAAGAATGTGGTTATACTAAATATGAGTATGTAAACATGTTTGATCTGCTAATGGTGAAGTGATATTGTCTTAAAATAATGGTATTAAATACATTTATATATAGAAGATTTTGGTGCACATGTAGATATCAGTCTAATTAAAACTTCAGATTCCAGTATAAGGAGCATTGGCAAACCATATCTTTTAAAAAATAAGCACCAAAGTCCTTCATTATTGTTGTCTATATTAATTGATTCTGTTTGGACAGTTCTCCTACTGATTATGACAATGGTCTGAGAACCCAAGTAGCCCAGGCTGCTTAGAAAAAGGATCTTGTAGATACATGGCTTAAAGATCAGACATACTCTAGGAACATAACAACAATGATGACCATACAGACAGAGAATGTTACCTCATGTCATAAAACTAGGACAATCTATGACATGATATAATACATTAATCCAAAATCAAACTATATAATAATTTCAGTTACATCTTTTTGTGATATCCTGTAACAGATAGTCCTCACTAGGTAAGATCCTATCTTAGGAGAGGTACTGAAAGAAGCTGTCTTGAGTAATTTGATATACTTATGCTAATATTGCTCAGAATGGTTAGTACTTGAGTCATTTAGCTAGTAGAGTAGTCTTCTTTAACAGAGCATAGTTAATGTAGAGCAATGAGAAATATGAGAAAAACCCTCATATTTTTAACCCTCTTAAGTTTTGCTGTAAAAACTTTCATTGTATTGAGTATAGAACAAAATTTTCTAATAAAGTTAAATGAGTAAGTTGTTTGCTTCAGAAAATTCAACCTTGTTATTAATTACAAATGATGATTGAACTACTATGTAGTGTTTTTACTTGTTAAATTTCAAATTTTAAGTTACCAAATCACTTAATATTATTGTCACTTAATGTAGTACAAGTCTGAAATAAATATTTTTAACAGTTCCAAAAGTTAGCTGTACTATCATCAGCACAGTATGGTTGTAAGTGCACACATTAATTGGTGTATTAAAAACAGTTAAATCATTAAAGTGATTTACAAGGTCAAAGTATATGTGAATAGACTAATGTGAATGTCATTGATCATATATAATGGTAGCAGAGCATTAATTAATTCACTCTATACATGTAGTTATGGTATTCAGCTGTCTGGTAGTTAAAAGTGCATACATATGAAAGTCAACAGTAGTAGTAATATATGTGCTTGTACTATATTGATCATTTTGGGTATGAATCAATATAATTCATGACAATAGGTATGTAATTCCAGCTAGCTCAGTTAATATGGGGCTGCAACCACCAGAAATAGCTAAAGTATTTCAAGTGTAAGAACTCTCAACAGAAAGATGTCATCTTTGAGATTACAATAACTTGTGATGCTTTTCAAAGTAATAGCAATTGTATTTAGTGTATTATTAAAAATAAAATTTTTAATACCAAGTTATCACAATTTTTTTTGATTTACATATCTATGTTCACAGCTGTTTCTTAACTACTTTATCAATTAGTTCAAAAATCATCTCAGCACAATCAGCTACCATAATAATCTGCTGGTCAGATTTATATTTATCAACAAGCGGAGTTGGACAAGGATAGCACTAGGGAACTATTTGCTTGTATATTAAATTTTTAAAAATTAAGTTAGTTATTAAAAAAAATTATAATTATTACATTATGCTCATAACTGTTTCTTAACTATTTTGTCAATTAGTTCAAATGTTCATGTGTATGTCCCATCCTGCATAATATCGTCGCCAGCTAGACCATTCATCGAAAGGCTCATCATCAGGAGATAAGTCACCATCAGGTTCTTCTAATGGTAGTCCTGCCTCCAATCGGTCAACTTGCCTAAGCATAAACCTAAATGCCTCTTCAAAGATATCCTTATCAGTTGGATTAACTTTATCTGGATGGTATTTAAAGTACATTGTTTGTATTGCTTTCTTCTTCTCTTCTTCTGTTGGCAACTTCCATAATAATAACAATTCTTTGCAAATTTTTCGCTTCAAGTCTCTTAATCTTTTGCTGTCATTAGCCTGTTGAAGGGCAGCTGTAGCACTATCAATTGGAACTAACTCAGTTCCTTCTCCTTCAAATTCACTGTCTTTGACTACAAACTTGTAAATATCTAAAGCAGATACCACTTTACCTTCTTCATCCTGCTGATTGTAATCAATGACATATTTTTTCATTATTGGGTCATCAGATTGTAATGATTGCACAGGATATAGAACCATAGCCCATACAAAATGATTCTCTACTATTTCATAGCCAATTAATTCTTGGGGACGATATATATGATTTATATCACTGTCCAACATTTCAATAAGTTGAGGTGGAATAGGATGACCAATTCTAGGAACAAAGTCATTATTAGTATCATCATCATCAAAATCCAGGTCTTCAACACCTATAGCTAATGACTGGAGGTCTTCTTTTTTTTGTATTGCTAAAAGATGAGATACTTGCTGCCTGCATTTAAAGAATATCAGTGGATTGATATTTTGTATACGTCCAACCTCAATACATAGAAATTGCGCTATGTCTTCTAACAGAGTGGGACTAGGTGTAGATGTTTCATTCACATACATAATGTACTTATCATTTTCTTTTTGGAGAGAGTAATCAACTGAAATTGTTCCAATACACACTTGCTTTTCAAGTAAGATCAATTTAACTTGAAGTCCACTGATAACAACAACTTCCATTTCCTTAAGTATTGTCAAGAGAGTTTGTGTAAAGGGTGTGGCCTGCTCTGCAAGGGAAGGTGCAAAGCTAACTAGATACTGAGGCATTGCATGAATGAACTTAGGACACAATTGTTTCAGTTTATTAAGATGCATTGAAAGAGGGCACTCTTGATTACTTTGATTACAAAGAATAATTTTTTCAATACAATGAAGTGATAAACCTTTTGGTCTAACTTCTTTTGGTAATCTTAGACACGCATCTTTTTCATGTAATGTTTTAACAAAGGTCGTCATGGCACTTGTGTGAGTTTGGGAAATGCAATGTGGAATTTTGAAAATCTCATAAAATGTGTCAGCTAAATTGAAATCTTTCACTTTACTGCTTATGTATTTCATACTGTCAAAAAAAAGAACACAGGATGATTCAATAACCTTCCAACTGTGACTATTAATTTGAATTGGAAGATATAAAGGTTGAAGTTGTTGAGATGCTTTTTGCTTCTCACTATGAAGTAAAAGATCATCAAGTTTGTAGATTAAGTTTTGTAGTAGTTTTATTTCATTTGGATCTATAATAATGTTTTGGAATGAGAAGTGCATTGTTTCCAATACAAACTGAATATGTGATAACTCAAGCATATCAGATATTCCCATTATTTCCAAAGTATCACGTATTTTATTTAAACAACGTGGTAAAGAATGAATATATGGAGCAAAATCATTTGCATCAGATGTTAACAACCATTGCACAACTTGTATTGGTTTTACTAAAACTGGTCTTATGATGTCATTATTACCTTCAGTTAAAGGCTCAGCAGATACTGGAATACAAGTTGTTCTAGTTAGCTGTTGTAAAACATGATCAGCTTTATGTTTCTGTAAATATTCAATAATATCAACAATTACATCAACAAGGTCAGCTCTATTACTATCATCAGTTGAGACATAATCTGAGTTATATGTTGAGAATAATTGAAAGTTAGCTAACCCAGTATTTGATATATTGATGAGATTCTTGTGAACATCATTTACACTTGGACCAGTAACTATACCAAGATGTTCTAAAGAATTGTTTTCTTCAATAAAAGTCATTAGTTCTGGTAGACATACTACTGGTTTCACAGTCCACACTAGAGAGGCACACTCATATACAACTGCTTGATTGAGTTTAGTAAGACCTATGTCAAGATGAGAGAAACTGTGTGGAGGTTGGCAAGCTGCTTTAATCCATGTAAAGGCATGAAGTTTGGCTACCTTTACAAAACATATGTCTCCTATTTGAGACAAATAGTATGGATATTTATGCCATTCTTCTGCTTTTTTGGAAAACAAGTAATTAAGGAGCACATCTGAAGCTTTCTCTAATGCTTTGTGGTTAGATATTGACAAAGAATTAGCAAAATCAATAAATTCCTTAAATGTCACTTTAGTACGAAGCCCAAAATAACGAAGAAAAGGTAACCATGAGTCATCTTGGTATTCAATAACAAGAAACAAAAACTTTTCAGGAAAAGTAGTGAAGATTTCCACTTCATGATCACAGAAGCTACTGATAGTTAAAAGTTCATTGCTATTGGAAGAGGCAGGCAAACATTTGAGCGACTTTAATTCAGCTATAAATTGTGCAGCTTGTAATCCTCTATTATTGCTACGTTCTGCATCAAGTTTAACATCATTAAAGAGGTAGTCTCTGATATATTCCAGATGTTGCTTTCGCTCATGATGTGTTAACTTGGAGAAACAAGGAAATATAAGAACCAAATAAATTTTTCTTTCATCTTCAATGGTACCTAATACTGTGAAATCTGAACCACATAAGTATCTCCAAGAACCATGTCTTTCAATGAATACAACATTATTAATTAGAGCCCATTTTTCATATCCTGCAATGCAAAAGTCATTTGAAGGCCACAAGTAGACACTCTTACCAAGAAGAGTAGTTAGTTCTCCATTGACTGTCTCAAAAATTGGCAAACATTTGATTTGGTTCATTATAGTTGAGTTGTATCTAAAGTTAGTTCGACTCAAATATTTCATAAGAGTGTCTATATCAGAAGTAGACAGATTGATTTTAGTGAGAACATTATCTTGAGAATGCTTCATGTATAAAATAGCTAACACTTTGTCATAATCCGTTAATTCAGGACAAAACTGTTTGGCATCTTCATGAACAGTCTCATCAAGAAATGGTATAGTGAGACGAGTTAGTAGTCGATAAATTATATAATCACTGCTTGATATTCTCACTGGTATAACTGGAGAGCTGGCACAATATAAATGTTGATTTGTAGCCGGAAGAAGTGCCCAATTATTGAGAATAGTTTTCTTATAAGGACTAAAGTTTGGATCATTGATAATACACTTCCACATCATTTTTAAATCATTCTCTGATAATATACACCAGTTTGTGTTATCCACCTGTGGATCCTTAAGTTGAGATGAGAGATTTTCTGCTAGTATTTCATTGAGTTTGTGGAAATCAACATCATTAATTGTTGCAAAGTAAGAAGTTGACATGTTGAGAGTTAGTAATGCTGGATGTAGAAATCTGCTTAAGCTATTGGCAAAGAGTAGTGAGAATTCACTACATAGTACTTTGTTACCTTCTTCAAACTGTCTAAGGTAACCATCTGCTGTCAGCAGCAGTGGATAAGTATATGGAGAGCTAGGAAATTCATACACTAATTTGTCTTGTACTTGTTTAGTTCCTTCTAATAGATATCGTAAAAAGATAATAAATGCTTCAATACATTCAAAAGGAGTGTCTTTTATAGATGATGGGCAGCTTTTGTATAAGATCTGTGAATAAAAGCTAATATAGAAAGCAAAAACCTGTTCATGTTTAGCTATCAATGGTTTAAATTCCTTCAAATGTTTGTAGAGATTGTTTGGGGCACATGTTAAAATCATACCAAGTTTTCTTAAAACTGGTTTAATATCTTCATCCCATGGTTGAAAGTAAGCCTGATGAAATGGATCATTGTCATTGTGGAGAGAATGCCATTGACCTCTAATAACTTGTCTTTTCTCATTATTTGTATACACTTATACAAACTCTATCATGTCTAGACATTGATACCACCAACACTTTTTTCTTTGTAGCCATCCAATAAGGAAAGAGACTATAGTACCAATTTACTGCATCATCAAATGGTTGAGGGTGACCATAACCTTCTATTTTGACTATATGGTATCTTGCTTTATTGAGGAAGTGAACATAAGAAGATGCTATTGCTTCAATGAGTGCATTATTCCACTTTGTTTTACTGTCTTCATTGTCACTATTCCAGAGAGAACGACGATTAGTACCAAGAACAAACTGACCATTAATATGAACTGGAAGATTAAACTGAATTGGTAAAGGAAGAAAACAAAACACCTTGGAATGAAAGAATGGTTTTAAAGGCACTGCTATACCATGTTTTGGTAATACTTGGTTTATAAATTGCCAATTTTGTTCAATGTTCTCTAAATCTCCCACTCCTTGTTGAATTAGCCACTCTTTCTCTGACTGAATGAAAGGATTATGACTTGATGATGACAATTCTACTATGCTCTTATCTATCTTGCTAAAAACTGTCAGTGGATATGTCACCACATGTGGCTCATATGACTCTTTAAATTGACTTAAATGAGACTGATAATTGCTGCGACTAACCAAAGCATGATCATTCATAGAAACATTGTAACTAGCTTTAAGTTTGAAACTGCTCTTGTGTTCATCGTTAATTACATAGATCTCAAACTGAGTAATGTGGTTGAGAAAAAGAAGAGCATCTTCAATTTGAGGTACCCACTCATTTAATTTCTTCTTCATTATTCTAGCTGTAAGTGGTTCACTTAACACTTTTTTCTCAATAATATCTGACTTCATAATTTGTTCTTTTGTAGACCTTAATGGAAAACGAAAGAAAGAACCTCCATCAAGGTATGAAGGATGATTTGGTAGATTATTCTGCAAGTATGCACTTTGAAGATCAGACATGTTAACCCAAAAGTTACTATCAAGATTATCATATCGTCTCCCAGGATGTAATGGATTAGCTCTAGGAACATAGCGACAATGAGGATCAAACACGCAAAGAATATTACCTTGTGTGATAAAACTAGGACAATCTGTTACATGATATACCACATTAAAACCAATACCAAACTGGCCAATAGACTCAGTGTCACTTCGTTTTGACCCAAGACCTAGTCTTTGTATACCCTCTAGATCTTTATCTGAGAACTCTTTGTCATTCCAGACCAATAGTGCAGGGCCTTGGAGCTCTGCCCAGCTTTTAGAAAGTATTCGGTCTTTTCCATGCGTTCTCTTGTCAAATATGACACACATTTTTGTAGCCTTAGCATCATCAGCATTTTGTAATAATTCTTTAAGAAAAGTGACATCTAGTGGATAGTCATGTAGAATATTCTTGATTCTTTGTGTAAGTTCTTCTTTCTGACCAAATTCTGAACCTGCAAAGTGTTGTGACAATGGAGAAACAAACTTGTCAAGGAACTTGGTACTTGTAGGTACTACACCAAAAGCAAGAGCTTTTTCTCTTATTAACTTAGAATGGACATAGTTACAATCTTCAGCAGGTGGAAGCCAAGGTGCATCATTGAATGATAGTTCTTTAGTTGGTCTGAGTATATAATGTTCATCAACAAGAATGACTTCATCAAGTTCTGTTACCTCACCAGATGCTGAATTTAGTTCTAATAGTATGCAGTCTACAAGCTCATAATATTCTGAAGGTAGTTCTGCTTGAAGGTCATCAAGCATGCATCGAAAAGTATTTAATAATTTCTCTGTATTAAAGCTGTCTTGAACTTGCAATACACTAAGTAAATGTTTACGCTCTGAAAGAATACCAGGAAGTTTAAAAAGGTATGGTCCTCTCTTTTTCCAGTGTTTAGCTACATTATCAGGTATAGCAAAACAAGTACCAGTCCAAATAAATGACTTGGTTTGAAATTCCATCAATTTTTTTTCAACATATGTTGAAATTGAAGATACTTCTGTACTAATGGAAAAGTGTTGAGTTACATCAATGGGTAATGGAGTCTTAGTTTGCTTTTTTTCAAACTTGATTTCGTCATCTAAAAACTCATATATGTTACGACAAAGTTGAGATATTTCATTAACTACTTTAGAGTTTTGACACATTATTGGTTGAAAGGTGTCAAGAAGACACTGGAAATGTAGCAGTACATCATCTAATGATGGTCTGGTTAGAATACCCAGTACAGTAAGTACACTGTGAGAAATGCGTCCACATCCTCTATGTCTGATATCACTGGTATTTACAATGGCTTTCTGTGAGCCTACAAGTGCTGTAGCTTTTGATATATTCATACATATGACTTGAGATGGACTTGATAAGTGATTTTGTTCTCCTTTCCAAGGCAAAATGTAGTGATCTGGTTTCGAAACAATTGGAAGAAATTGAATATTTTTAAGTGTTTCAATTTCGGTTTTCTTACTTTGTTGAGACAGTAGTGCACCATCAGATTTTTCCTCAACAGTTTTAATGATTAGCTTAACTCTGGCAAGAGCAATTAATTTATCCTTAGCAAACAGAGAAGCAATTGTTTTAGCACTCTCAATAATAATATAGTAGGGTAAATTTGATGATATCAAACCAAGATCCCACATAGCTTGGCGAATTAACCTGTTGCTAGAAAATTCTGACAATGGAAACATCTCATCCTCTGGATCAAACAAATCTCGTAATGCCAATGGATCAACAAGTTCACTAGCTAATTTTAATTTCTTACCTTGTGGAGAAACAGGAATACATGGATTATTTTGAAGGTGTACTTTTAATACTGAGCTTTGTTTTGATTGTGTCTGTTCAACTGCAATAGTTGATAACATAAGTGATAAAATTTCATTGCGAACATCAACTGCTGAGTTAAAGGAATTAATATTGGGAAAAAACATACTTGCAAAGTCACCCCGTCAATTATCTCTATGGCATGTTGTTGTTGTAGTTGTTGCATATAAAGATGTGGTAAGAAAACTACTGAAAGTTGGAGCATATTAACAGCTTTAAAAATGTAACTAAATATGTCATCATTTGTTAAGCCTGGTTTATTAAATAGACCAGGAGAAATGAACTTAGACTCAGCTAGTGTTAACCACTTCTTTACAGAAACAGAATGACAGAGTGTATTCTCTGATATCATCTTGTACAAGGCTGAGCTCAATATATCCCATGGATGTCTTGATTGTAATCTAGTGTTTAAAGGCCAAAGAGAATAAAACTCATACTTCAAAAGTTGACCTGATGTACACATAACTTGTAGAGTATTCAATAAACTACAATAAGCCTTTGGTATAGTAGTTTCCATTAACTTTTGGTTCCACCATTCTCTTGAATCAGAAGCTATTCTAGACGAGCCAGTCCAGATACCATATCTGTTACTCATAACAGCAAAGTTAGCACTTACATGTACAGGTAGTCCTGTACTAGGTACTGCTAGTGGAAGAAAACAAAATACAGACCCTTTTATCTGTTTACAGCTAAATGTGTCAGGTTTATTAGCTCTGACAAGTTGACAGGCTACAGATGCTGTACTTGAATGCAAATGATAATTTTGTGCCTGAAGCTCTTCTTTGTGGTTTGAAACTAACCAATATTCCACTATATCATTTTGTTCTAAGTAATTTAAAATGATACATTTGTGAATTACTCCACTGCTACTTGATGAGCTCATTTCAACTGACACTTCAAGTTTTAGTTCACTACTATAACTGTTGATTGAACTAAATGTAATTCTTTTTACATGTTGTAAAAACAGTAGTAACTTGGAACCATTATCAGATAAATCTTTTCTGAGTTGTGATATCATGTGCTCATTGTAGAGTGTAGAACTAATTTGACTGGGACTTCTTCTAAAAGGAAACCAAAACATAGTACCATTGTATACAGTAGAAGCTTTAAAACCAAACAAGCCTTCATATGGTACTAGTTGTTGAGACTGAGATACAAACTTTGATAGGTACTTCATTTTCTTACCTGGTCTGTTCTCATTACGAACTATGCCTTTAAGATACTGGAGAGTAGGGTCAAATATATAAAGCCACTCTCCACTCACAAATGAAGGTACATCAGTGATGTGATATACTGAACAAAAACCAATACCAAATTTACCAATCTTTAATGGTTTGGTAGCTTTTGTAGCACTAGCTAATTTGGTAATGTTTTCAAAATCTTCATTGGTAAAAGTGCTATTATTATGAACAACTAAAGCTGGACCATGACTATCACCCATTCCTTTAAACAAGAGCATTTCTGTTGTATGCTGACGAGCATCATAGAGAATGTTGACTTCTGTGGCTTCAGCATCATCAGCATTTTGGATCATTTCTTTAATAATAGTCAGACCATCTTTGTATTCTTTCAAGATATTACTAAGACGAGTGATAAGAGGTTCATGTTGACCAGCATCTTCAAATACATCTTCTGTAATATCAAGATGATCACTGAGAGGACATAGAGCAAGTTGTGGAGCAAGATGAGCTACTTTATCATGAACTAACATATGCTCTTCATCTGAAGTCATAGCAATGTTAAGAAGCATTATGTTATCTGTGTATGAAACTATCTCAGTAGGTTGAAGCTGTGGGTATAGTGAATCACTCTGTACTGGTACTAACAATTCTCCATCATTCATTCTTGATGGATCTACTACTACCCAGTCTAATATTGCCTTTACTAATGACCATGCTTCTTCTGTACTAATATGACCTAATCTATCTTTAATAGAATGGAGTACAGAAATTATATGATTTGTATTAATCTGTGGGTGAATTCCACATTTAGAAAATAGTTTGTTAAATTTTTGTAATCTGTTTGATAAAGTAAAGACAAAAGGCTCTAGACTTTGTCTGAAGGTGGGATTACTTCTAATAGCTACCATACTAGAGCTGATGAATGTGGATTCACTCTCCATCCATACCCAATTCTCTATATCATCAAAGGTCTCCTTGTCACAATAAGTTACATTATCTTGAAGGTAACTGTAGGTCTGATTTGATAACTGATCCAATATATCAGACTCTATTTCATCCTCATATTTAATTATCTCTTTAAAATGAGCTACAACTGCACCTACTATAATTTGAGGAGAATTACAAATTGTTTGTTCAATTTGTGGTGGTACATTTTCTACAAATATAGCTTGTGAGCCTGCTATCATTGGTAATTGTGATGAGCATATGCTTTGGGATAGGACTATTAATGGAGTATAATTTGTTGATACTAATGTTTGACAAAAGGAACACCCTACCCATTGTAAGCAAGCAGGATAGTTTTCAGGAGGATCACTAACTACTGGTAACCAACAACAATTTTGGGACTGATGGATTAAAGCCGTTTGTAGATTATAATGTCTTCCAGTACTAACAACTCTTTCATTAAGGATACGTGGGTACTTATTGAGATAGTGAATAACTGCTATCACTCTAGAAATGTTTACTTCATTAGATGTAGCTAAACCTGTTTCTGAATACACCTGAACACTTGTTATAATCTGTAGTATATCTGTCCCTGTGATAGAAGTAATAGACTTTAAACCACACTGTTGTAAAACATAGAGATGACAAGAAAACTCAGGTCCAGGAAATACTGATTGGTCTTTAAATAACTCTTTTAACATTAAAGCTGGACCATAGCTGTCAGACATTCCTTTAAACATGAGTTTTTCTGTTGTATGTTGATGAGCATCATAGAGAATGTTGACTTCTGTGGCTTCAGCATCATCAACATTTTGGATCATTTCTTTATAATAGTCAGACCATCTTTGTATTCCTTCAAGATATTACTAAGACGAGTGATAAGAGGTTCATGTTGACCAGCATTTTCAAATAAATCCTCTGTTATATCAAGATGATCACTAAGAGGACTTGGACAAAGTTGTTGACCGAGATGAGCTACTCTATCATGAATTAATGTATACTCTTCATCTGAAGTCATAGCAATGTTAAGAAGCATTATGTTATCTGTGTATGAAACCATCTTAATAGGTTGAAGCTGTGGATATAATGAGTCACTCTGTACTGGTACTAACAATTCTCCATCATTCATTCTTGATGGATCTACTATTACCCAGTCTAATATTGTCTTTACTAATGACCACGCTTCTTCTGTACTAATCTGACCTGGTCTATCTTTAATAGAACGGAGTACAGAAAGTATATGATTTGTAGTAATCTCTGGATAAATTCCACATTTAAGAAAGAGCTTGTTAAATTTTTGCAATCTGTTTGATAAAGTAAAGACAAAAGGCTCTAGACTTTGTCTGAAAGTAGGATTACATCTAATAGCTACCATACTAGAGCTGATGAATGTGGATTCACTTTCCATCCATACCCAATTCTCTATATCATCAAAGGTCTCCTTGTCACAATATGCTATATTATTTTGAAGGTAACTGTAGGTCTGATATGATAACTGATCTAATACATCAAACTTTATTTTCTCCTTATTTTTAACTATCTCTTTAAAATGAGCTACAACTGTACCTACTATAATTTGAGGAGAATTACAAAGAGTTTGGGTAATTTGTGGTGGTACATTTTCTACAAAAATAGCTCGTGAGCCTGCTATCATTGGCAGTTGTGATGAGCATGTGCTTTGGGAAAGGACTATTAGTGGAGTACATTTCATTGATGCTAGTGTTTGACAAAAGGAACTGCCTACCCATTGTAAGCAACCAGGGTAGTCTTTTGGAGGATCACTAACTACTGGTAACCAACAACAATTTTGGGACTGGTGGATTAAAGCCGTTTGTAGATTGTAATGTCTTCCAGTACTAACAACTCTTTCATTAAGGACTTGTGGGTACTTCTTGAGATAGTGAAAAACTGCTGTTACTCTAGAAATGTTTACTTCATTAGATATAGCTAAACCTGTTTCTGAATACACCTGAACACTTGTTATAATCTGTAGTATATCTGTCCCTGTGATAGAGGTAATAGACTTTAAACCACATTGTCGCAGTGCATAGAAATAAGAATAAAACTCAGGTCCAGGAAATACTGATTGTTCCTTAAATAACTCTTTTAGCATAGCATCTTGAGGATCAAATAGATTACATGGAGCTTGTAATACTGTTGATGAAGAGACTGGTATAAATGGCAAAGTTGATATAGCTTTTTTGAATTGCTCAAATAAGCTGGAATATTTCCTTCTCATGCTATCAAAGCTATCAAGTAAGCTTGTCATAAAAGGTACTACATTACTGATATTGAACTCTCTGTTTCGAATCTGATTAAAAACAATGTGTAAGAGATACTCTATTTCATTCATAAACTTAACATGCTTAGTAAGCTTTAATAACATATTCATGTCATTGCTATATCTGCTAATAACTAAAAGAGTGGTGGAAAGTAGGTCTATTCTCAAATCAAATGACTCTATCTCTGCAATGGCTACATTTCCATAATATGGTGTCTTAATAGAATTGATAGAGTAACGACTTCCTGTGTCCTGAATGCCACTAAATATAGGTAATGTACAGACTGTATTGACTCTAGCTACTGTGGACAATGTACTAGATGATAGAAATGTTTGTAAAGTTTCTGCTTTTTCATTAGACAACTTTATATTTCCCAAACTAAAGCTTTGCATTGCATCTAGTATATCATCTGGATTAAACTGGTATTAATATTGTGCCAGATGATGATGAACTAAATAAGAAAAGTCTCGAGCATTAGCTAGTTTAATACTGCACTTCTCCAGAGCTGCTAGTAATGTTGAAGATACAGGGAAATAAGGAAGAACATATACTACACCACCTTGTTTAGCTAAAGGCATTATTGTAGTTAGGCCTGACAAGTGTTTTATTGATACAATCTGTTTTTCATGGAATAAGTGCAATTTTTTATTCCAAAGCCATTGCCAAAAAGAAGTAAGTTGTTCATCAGACCAAGACTCAGGATTAGACTGTGATAATAACATGGCTACTTCAGGAACATCCAATACTTTGAGTTGTGTTTGGCCACTTTTGGCAAGCTCAATTAAATTTGAATGAGTAATTAGGTTATCAGAATAAACACTGACTAATATATGCTCTAAACCAGGTAGAAGAGTATGTGGAGTACTACTACTACAAATATATGATGTAGTAGTACTATATAGGGAATGATTGGTTTGTGTAAACTGTACAAAGTCTCCATTGAGCAACGGAAGTAGTTTAAGACCAGAGAGATCATTATACTTGAGGTTACTCAGGCAGTAGTCAAGAATAGCAAGTTTATCCTGGTTTGACATAAACTCATAGGTACGTGAGTTCTTTTTAAGCTCCATTCTTACAATTGAAGGATTTAAAATAGTTATACACTTGGCATAATAGTGGTGTAAAGCATTCCTTTGGTAATGGTCTATTTCAACTAGCTTTACTTGGCATCTCAAAATACACTCCTTGATAGGTTGGGGAACTACCTCATCCTCATCTACAAATTTTGATTCACTAATACTAATCCACTGTCCTCCAAAAACTGGAGTGTACAAAACTTTATTGCTATAGAGAAGTTCCGTAAAAAAAGGCTCTAACATATCGTCCCAAGGTGTGCCTTTAACTTTATCTATATCTGGCCAACAACTGTACACAGCAGTATAGTTACTAGGACACAGTTGTATCAATTGTGAAACTAACTCAACATAACAAGAAGGCAGACATTTGTTTACTAACAGTTTGTTCCAAGTACTTTCTTTATCATCTTTCCTTTCTTGTGCTTCCCATTTGAGAGATCAACGATTACTACTTATAGCAAAACTTCCATTAATGTGAACATTAAATGGAGCTCTGTCTTCAATGGGTAAAGGAAGGACACAAAATATACGACCACCACAACATGGTGGAGTACTGACTTCAAAAGCTGTTCCCACCCAGGGCAAAACATGTTGCTTCTCCGCTAATTGCATTACCTCTGTGTTCTCACTACCAACCTGATTAACTACTATCCATTCATGTTTACTGTGACTACTATCATCACATACTTCAATATTGAAGTGATCACTACTTTTAATAACTTTGTGCACACTACTCAGTGAATCAATTATAAAAGCGGATTGTACATTACTGAGTAATTGTTGTTGTTGAGTTATGTGTTGAATGTAGGTATCAGTATCAACATTTACTTTAAAAACTGACTTAAGAGTGTTATGGACAGAAATCTCTATCACTTCAATGGAACAAACTGATCGAAGAAAAAGTAAAATGTATTTTGCTTCAGCTTTCAGAGATTCCAGTAGTACTTGAAGCTTTGATATAGTATAGAGTTCTTTGGAAAGCTTTGATGGTTTGTTACGAAGTGGAAATCTTAAAAGTGTTCGCCCATAAAAGGATTTAGAAAAACCGCAGATGTCTTTGTAAGGAGCTAGTGTTTCTGGACAACTTGTTAATAGATTTTTTAAGTAATAGCCTTTACCAGACTCACCCTTCCATATATGTTCTTGTGGCTCTAGGAATCCACAGTAGTCCTCACTAACAATTACTGGAAGATCTGAATACAAATTAAAGAATATTCATAAATTAAATTTACTAGAACTTCATTTCATGAATTTCATTATAATTTCATGAACAACTGTACTTACCAGTAATGTGATAGACAGAGTTGAATCCAATTCCAAACTTTCCAACTTTGTGTAGGTTTTTAACATTACCACTCAGGTGTAGACTTTGGATACTATCCCAGTCTTCTTTCTTAAAAGGTGCATTATTGAAAGACATTAAGGCAGGACCATAAAACCGAGATAGTTCAACATGTTTCTCAGTATCTATCACTAGTTCAGGTGGGAGGCTCTGTAATAGACGGCAGTCCAGGAAGAATTTAACCTCAGTAGCTCCAGCATCATCAGCATTTTGAATAACCTCCTTTAGATAACCCATTTAGAAAAAAATACATAATATAACAAATCACTAATATTTATCATAAATACAACTATAAAATATATAAAATTCATCCTAAGATGACTTTATGTTCCAGCTGTATATTGAAAATATTGACAAAATATACTGAATAAATGAATCATTTAGCAATCAAACACTCAACAGCTTTAGGTTTCTATGCAAGCATCAAGATAGCAATTTCAGTTGTTCATGATCAAAACAAGTAAACTAATTAATGCACTGAGCAAAAGAAGTAATAATACTTTATGAGTTAGTGTCACAACAACAAAATACCTTAAAAATCTGTCCACAGGGATATTCTTTAAGTATATTTTTTATCATTACGTACAGTGGAGGTCTTTTCTGCCCAAATGATTTCCCCTGTAATAATGTAGCCATGGATGTTCCTTTACTAAGATAATCTATAAGATAAGAAGTCTATAACAAGATTGTGTTTGAAAAATTGCCTTGAAAAAATTACTAAATAAAATTTGTAAAGAAGGGGGTGCGGTCGATATCTGCCCACACTAATATTCACGTACCCAGACGGAAGGCGCCCGTCTGGGTACGAGACTTCCTATTAGATGTGTAATACATAGCGTACAGTTTTGAGTCACATTTCAAAAATACACACCTAAAATATTGTTCCATGGCCAGCTCATTGTTGTGCTGCACAGCGAATGGAAAATTAAACGAACACAATGTATCCATATGAACTAAGAAGTTTTAGTGGTAATGTGGTGGATGGTATCTTTTAAAAAAGTAACTGATAGAGTTTAGATACTTTAACAAGTCCAAACAAAGCTGAACTCTTGACATAAGTTAGAAAAATATTTGAGTTATCACCAACTAAGACTTATAGAGTATAGTCATGCAGTGGGTAAATATATAACAAGGGCGGCACAGCGGGTGGGGCTGGTGAGGCAATAGCCCCACCACTTTTTTGCATTGTGGGCATAGCCCCACCATCTTTTGCGGAATCCGAAAGTGCAAGGTTCAGTGTATCAACACGTGCGTGTCTGGCGGATGGCGAAGAAGCAGAGGGCTAATATAAGAACTAAATAATAATAATATTAGCGGGTTTTGTTAATAACAACATAGGGTCCCTGACAAAAATGACAAGCCAAATTTAGCCCCACCACTTTTTCTAATCCTGTGCCACCCCTGTATAAGAGTAACATCATGCAGTACCTCTAATTACATACACTATACTATATTAATGTGAGTTTATGTAATCCGTTTGTCATATATAGTTGTGCATGCATTATCAGTCCTACTCTTCAGAACAGTATTGGTCTACATTGAATTAAAATTTCAGCAGAGACTTGTGTTGGAAAAATATGTAAAGTCAAATTTACACTCTAATTGTTAAAAAAATATAAAAAATATATTATACAAATCATTGTAAACAATTCATATACAATACTGTGTTCATCCTGAATCCATCCACCAGTAGTATTCATTATTTACTGTATAATTTATTTCATAAATCAGTTCAGTATATTTAGTTGAATCAACAGGAGCTCTTTGATGATAAGTGTGCTGATTAGGAAAACTGTTCTTAAGGTAGTAGGATCTCATTAATTTTGCAAATTCTGCCAATTATTTTAACTAGTCTGTTTGATAGCAAACAATTTTTCTGCAAGATATGTGAGGATGCGATGATCTCTGAGAATGTCACTGTTAGGATTAATGTCAAAAAGTGTACTCATATATACAAGCTTTAAAGGCTTTTTCAACTACCTTATGAGCCAGACACATAACTTGACATGATACAGGTTGATGGTTAACTTCCTTCTTAAGAATGTGCATAGCTTTTAGATCAGACTTAGCCTGACATAATATAGGGTTGATAGGCTCACTAGGCTGATATTCATTGTCATCATCAAAAAAATTTTCATCATCATACTCTTTCAATGACTGCCAATTTTTGATTTTGTTCATAATTTGCCTAATCTGCTCATCTTTTATTACAAATTTATATTATCACCTTGTATATGCAATATTTTGACAAGTTGAAATGGAAAGAGTTCACTTAAAGAAATTAGCTCATCAAGTTCATCTTTGAATTTTGAAGTGCTAAATATTTGCTTGATGCTTAATATCACCAAAAAATTAGATATTGTTTGATAGATTCAAAGGATGGGCTGATGTTGAGCAAACATCCAACCTCAATTCAAAGAGATTGTGCTACATCTTTCCACGATGATGGGCTAGGTGTAGGTAGATTTGTTATTTACATACATAGTGTACTTATCACATTCTTCTTGGAGGGAGTAGTCTACGTACTGCAATTGTTCAAAATACACACCTGGAATCTAACTGCCATTTCTTAAGTGTTTACAAGAAAGTTTCTGTAAAAGGTGTAGCCTGCTTAGTCCTTGGCAAGGAAGGTGCGCAGTTAACTAGAAATTGGGGCATAACATCAGTGAATTCATTATAGATCTGTTTTAATTTATTAAATGAATTGAATGAAGATTCTCATTATCATTTTGATTCAACATGTCATCGATTTTTTGTATACAATGGAGTGATAAACAGTTAGGTCTATAAATCTATATAACTACTTTGATAGTCTTAGACACAAAACTCTCTTATGTAATCTTTTACACTTGATCTGAGTAACACCTGGTAGAATTTTAAACACGTCATAAGATGTACAGCTAGTTTGTAGATTACACTTTGTAGTAGTACCATGTTAATAACCTCGCTGTGCGTGGGCACTGCACTGCCTGTTACTGTGGATTGTTTTTGAACTGCTATAACTTGGCAAGCGAAGCGTTAGCAGCTACCAAATGTTTAGCAACGAATAGAAAATTGGACTTTACAACAGTAGTATCAAGAACATTGTCAAGGAAAACGAAAGCTTAAAACTCGCAAAAGAATTTTCAGGCTGCAGAGGTCAAGGTGCCGTTTCTCGAAAAGTAAAAAACTTAATATGGAAATTTTTTAGCTTGTTGTAGACAATCTTAGAGGACTATGCATTAACAAGACAGAAGACCGTTGGTCGAAGCAATCGTCATAATAGTTCTGAAAAGTGTTTTCAAGATTGTACATGGACTTCGAGCGAAGTGACGCATTCAAAAAAAAAACGTCTCAAACCACTGAAAAAACTGCTACTAAGAAATAATATATTGATTTAGATTTGTACTACGGGACGTTTCCAAAGAACGTTTCATCTTCAGGTTACATTAAGTTTTGTATATGAAATATTGATAAATGTGACTACACATTCTAGAATGTTAATAAATTTTCTTACAATGCTACTTAGCAACATCATAGCTGGGCCTAAGCTGGCATAGCATTTATAAATAATTTAAAAACTGC